>CAUJNA010003461.1:55103-95103 GCA_963377175.1 Effrenium voratum | reverse complement strand
AAGCCATGCCAAGCGAAGTCATGCCAAGCCAAACCATGCCAAGCTATGCCATGCCATGCCATGCCATGCCATACAATGCCATTGATGGATGGATGGATGGATGGATGGATGGATGGATGGATGGATGGATGGATGGATGGATGGATGTCAATTGTTAAGTGGGTCGGGAACCAGGGCAGAGTATAATCAAGGGCTATGTACCCACGCTTAGAAGGTGGACTTGGACTTGGACCGGGGAGGATAAGCCAAAGATCAGACCAGGAAGGGGTTGATAGGTGAGAGGTGACAGCCAAACCCCCCTCACCAGATCACCCATTCCAGATCCATTGGCTTTGTCTCCGAAAAAAAAATCAGGATGATGTTCCTTTGGTTTCCCGTCTGGTGATATCCCGCATGGGGAAAAAATCCGATACCCAAAATTGGGAAAGAAGCAGATAGGCTGAGGTCCCATAAAACAATGAGAGGGCAAGGTCCTGAGCGGTGTGTTTTTTCATATAAATCCTTGTTTTTTGTCAAACGTGCGAAGATGTGGTTTTAGCACAGGACCTTGCCCTCTCCAACACTCACAGTGTAACCACTGACAACAAATCACAGGTATAGTCAAGGAATACCAGCAGCGCATCATCCATGAGCCATTCAGTTCGAACACACCGCTCCCATGGCACCTTCCACGTGGCACCTTCGCCATCCTTCGTCATAAACTGCAAAGAGAACAAATGCAGAGCTAAAGAGCAGATAACACTGGCAGCCAACAGAGGTAGTAGAAAACCAAAAAAGACCTCGAGAAAACCCAAAAAAACAAACAAAAACAAACAAAAAACAATCTGGGAGCACAGATATGGGTGTATGCCAACAATGTCCCCCACAAGATTGCTTTTTTGGTGTTTTGTTGTTTTCTCGAGGCTTTTCGCACTTTTCCCAAAACCCCAAAAAAACCTCGAGAAAAAAAATATGGGAGTACAGATATGGGTGTATGCCAAGAATGTCCCCCACCAGATTGTTTTTTGGTTTTCTCGAGGTGGTTTTGCAGTTTTCCCAAAAAACAACAAAAAACCTCGAGAAAACGAGGGGGAAAAAAAAAGAAGAAGAGAAAAAAAAAGGGGGAGGGGGGGAAAAAATCTGGGAGTACAGATATGGGTGTCTGCCAAGAATGTCCTCCACCAGATTGTTTTTTTAGTTGTTTTTGTTTTTTGGTTTTCTCGAGTTTTTTGTGGTTTCAGAGCACAAAAGGGGCAAAAGTGGTTATATGAAAAAACCCACCGCTCAGGACCTTGCTTTCTGAAAACCATTTGCATCCTCAGGCGGTTCCAGGTGCCGAATTTGGCCATCCGGTGTACGACCCGACAAAATTATTTGCACAAAAGGACATGGGACAAGAGGATGGCCTTCCCGGGTTTTGTAAGAAAAGATCGGTGGTCTCCCCACTGTCATCCCTAATCTTCGCAGTTGCTCATATGAGACTTGGTCAATACTTTTTGTGTCCCCCACTGACATGGAAATTTTGGTGGAAGCAGCCTGTTTCCAAATAGCAGTGTGCTGAGTGTGACCCATGTCATTGCCTTTGCTACAATGGCTCGTACACGTGGCTCGTACACGTGTATGATGCATTCAGCCTTTGACTACTTTCTCAGTTCCGTTGCCGCCTCTCGCATCTAAAAACCGGGAACTGAGCTGGTTGTCAAGGGAAAAAGCGATGCAGCGCTTCTGGGAGCCAGATATCTGGGCTGCTCAAAGGCAATTCTAACTTTGGGCTCTGAAAGGATTGGGCCCTGTGCAGATTTTCCAACCAGGGAAAGAATTGCTGGTTCTCACCCTCAGCATCCGCAAAGAACTTCACAGTGTTGTTGATATCCCCAGTTCACAGGCGATACATGCTTGGGTAAAAAGCACACGGCTGGCGATTCGCTAAGCTGATGATTCGCCTTAACTGAAACTGTGTCAAAGGAGCTCAAGCGAATCGTCAGCTTTCCCATTACCAACCCAAACAGGGGCTCTCGAAAACCAAACACGCGTGACACAAAACCACACCTACAAGCCTGTTCGAAAACATGTTCGGCGCGCCAAGAAAAAAGCCAAGAGGCCCACCTCGAAACCCTGGCTGAAAGAGCCTGACTCAAGGAATCCGTCAAAGAGCCGGAGCTCTGGTAAATCTGTATAGCTTCCTGCTCTTGTAGGGTCATACTTATCATGATGAGTTATTTGAAAAACTCGCACCTACCCTGCAGCCATTGGCAGTCCAAGAGCCCAACAAAAAACGAACCAACCTTTTGTTGTCCCATCGAAAAGTCCAAAGAGGCGGGTATGAGTGAAAATTAATCACCACCACGATATGGACCGCGTCCCTGGTAACATTTGCCAGGGTTTCATTTCGGGCATTCCCATTTTTGACCCACAGCCAGGTGAGGGAACTTGTTTGCCTGAGAAGTTGTCTCCCAACTTGCGCAATCAAAACCAGGCTAGAAGGTAGCGGCCTTGAAAAGGTACCCACAGAACACCTTGCAAAAGATTGTCCTTCCCCAACGACCCCCTGCAGTTGGGTAGGTGGTACAATTCCAACCCTCTTTGGTTTAGTCTTCACTTTGCTACTCAAAGGGAGTTGTGCCATTTACCCTGCTGTAAACCTCTAGCTGTTGAAGATCCCAACTTCCTCCAACTTGTCCAACGTAACTTGCCGACTCCGCTTAGTCTATGGACGACTTCCAAAAGCATCGTCTTGGTCCACATCTGGGGTACCCCAAAATATGTGTCGTAGTTTGCCCCTTTCAGAGACCTGCTTAATGGACCTCCGTTTTTTGACTCACTTAAGGTCTCCAGGCCGAAGGCTCCTGTTGCCAATGCGCACGCTCTTCATCTGCACCTGCAGAAAAACAAAACACCTCTCAAGCGCTGGATTGGTAGGGCTACCAACTTGTTGTGGTTTCCCCCCGGTCTCACCCCGGTCTCATGACCCCGGCAAAACGTGGACAGAACCAAAAAGCACAAAAGGTCAAACAGTAGGAAGCGCGTGCCAAGAGCAGCGAAGAAAGCTTGGTGCTTCAAACCTACGTGTGCCGCGGGCAAAACTCCTGCCCGAGTGAAAAGGTTTTTGACCAAGGCGAATCTGGGAATAGTCTCCAGGCGAAAAGGTGGTTGGAGCCCCCCAAAAAAATAATATCTGCGGCTGTGAAAGGGACATTCTCAACATTACCCTCTACCACTGGTGGTTTAGAGGCAAACCACCCAACGAAGTTGGCGAAGCCAAATGTTCACTTGATGGGACCCAGATTTTGGGCTGTGGGCGTGTCCATTTATTGGGGGATGCCCCGGATTGGTTTTGAAGTTTTCTCGACAGGGGTTCCTCCATTTGTAGGCAAACCCATCCGTCCTAACAAGCAAACACAAAGGCGGTCAAGTCATGCCAGTCACACTACCCATCATCTGTACCCTTCATCTACCCCACATCTACCCCTCATCTAGCCCTCATAGTCACAGGGGCAAATCAATCCAACCAACCAACCAACCACCCACCCACCCACCCCACCGACCGACCGACCGACCCAACCAACCAACCAACCAGCCAACCAACCAAGCCCACCCACCCACCCACCCCACCGACCGACCGACCCACCCACCAACCAACCAGCCAACCAGCCAACCAGCCAACCAACCAACCAACCAACCCCACGCACCCACCCAACCACCGACCGACCGACCGACCGACCAACCAACCAACAAACCAACCAGCATCATCTACCCCTCATCAACCATCATCTACCCCTCAGTTCTAGCCCTCATTCGGTCAAAATCCCGTACCCCCAGTGAAAAAGACTAAAATGGGTGGTGAATTCACCTACCAACCAAAATGGTACCATTGGTTTTGATGGGTTGCACTTCAGGCCTTCGGCCTGGCTGGCCCCTTCTACCCGCCTGCCAGTAGCCCAGCTCCGGGGACGCCACCGGCGCCCAGCTCAGCGGCGAGGTGAGCTGGTCCTCAGCTCCAGGGACTGACTCAAGACGCGTGAGGCTTCAGCTCGCCGTGTCGGGCTCAACGCGAAAAAGGCCATAGCTGTGGACAATATCCTCTTAGGCACCACCTGAGAAACCCTGGTTTCTGATGATACCAACAAACAATGGTTTCCATGGCTCTTTGGTGGTGCAGGATTTCGTCCATCCACTGTAGGTGTCCTTTTTGGGGGAAAATAGATGGCACTGGTCAATGGAAGAAAACCAACCTAAACCAGTGCCATCTATTTCGAGCCAAAATCACCTAAAAAGGACGCCTATGAAAAAGGCGGTTTTCAGGGCGTTTGCGCGCGGCTCAGGGTGTTGTGCGGTTTTGAGTGTGATGGGTGAAAGGTGAGTTTGAGCTTGCGCTCTTGAAGTGCAAGGCTTTAGTTGACTTTAAAATTAAGAGTTGATTGTTGCAAGGCGTTGTGCGGCTTAAGGGGGGTTGTTGTGTTTAGATTAGGGTTGCTTAGTATGGAGCTGTCAGCCCTTGACGAAAAAACGTCCTGCAGTATTTCTGTGTGTGTGTGTGTGTGTTACATACCAACTAAAAAGCGCGTATCTGGAAGAGGTCGAGGAAAAATATGCTAATGACAATGAAAATGAAAGTTGATCTTTCCCAAAGGAGAATATGAGACTCCCTGGCAAAGGGAACTAACATTAAACCTAAGCATTGCATTTGAAGGCCCTAGTCTTCACGGATGCCAAATGCACGTGAAAAATGGCAGATGAGCAGCCAAACAAGGCAGTGCCAGCTGCAAAACCGAGAGAAGAACTGGGGCGGCAAGTGGAAATACGGATCTGGACAAAATACCAAGTACTAAGTACCCTCCCCTCCTTTGTGCATTGGTTCCTCCTGCTTGGAAATAACTGGTTGCCAAACTGGAAATCGGGAATGTCCAAGTAACGGACCTTCATGGATTCTCGCACCCATCCCATCGATCGTCAAACTCGCTTGTTATGAGCTGTCCAGTCGGATAGGGCAACTCCAAGACGAACTCAGCGCCCTTGGGCCATAGGCACCCATGGTCTTTGGTCCTTGGCCCTCATTCCCTTTCCCCTGCGCCCAAAAGCCGATTCCCTCGAGCGGAGCCCTTTGAGCAAACCTCCATGGAACTTGGCGGACTTGGCAAGCCATGCCACGTGATCAGCCTCATTCCTCCAAATACCCTCTGAATTGGTGCATATGTTCCAGAACCGGGCAGAAATGATGGCAAGCGCGTACCTCCTTTATCAGTCAGGAGTGACATTCCCTAAAAAGGTGAGTATTTGGAATGGGGTACCCCCGTTGGGTATGAAACGCGGTGGTTATTTGTTTACCAGGAGCTTGCTACAGGCGAATGGGTCCCACAAATGGCTCTGTTGTGTTTTTGGAGGGATTTTCCAAAACCTGCTTGCTGACGGATGCTTCTTTTTCAAGTCAGGGCTTGACAAAATTCTGTGCTCAATTTTCCCCGATGTGATGTGGGCCGTGCTGTTCACGTATCATACCCCAAAAGCAAACGCGCTGCTCCCCTGCAAATTGACGGAAGAAACCCAACAAGCGTGGCTCTTGCAAGAGGAGGTTCCAAAGCCGACGAGAGATTTCGGCAAGACACGGGAGAGAAGCCGCCGAAGGAGATTTCGCTGACCTCCTCATCACTATCGGCCAAGAACACGCCTCAGAAACATGCTCCAATGACAAGGCCCACCCCCTACGAACCCTTGCTCTTTGGGTGGGGGGGGGATGCTGCCAAATGCCAAACGTTGCCATGTTTGAACAAATGAAGTGTTTGAAAAGAACGATGGTCGAACAAATTTGTTCGAAGGACCACCAGAATCACGACTGAAAAAAGCATAGGTGCCCATTGAAAGAGGTTTGGTGCCACCATTGAAATGACCTAGAGCTTCGGAAACCCCCTTGAAATCATCCGGTTGCCGCCGGAGTGCGCATTCCGGGCTCGGCAAAAAAAAAAACACGCCCCAAAGCCGCCGAAGCTGCGCCGAACCTGAGCCCTGCGCCGAAGCTTTGATGCTCAAGGGCTACCTGCGGCTGACTGCGAGGATCCCGAGGCGGTCTGCTCCAACTTGATCCCCACAAGACTCTTCAAGAGGGAATCGGTCGAAAGGCAAAAACCCGATTGAACATTTTCTGATACCCATAGACTGCGCGGGTGGACTTCGTGATTTTGGCTCAAACAAGATCACGTGGTCAACAGTTCTGCACGATCGACATTGCTCAAGGCTTTGACCTCATCGCCGTACCGCCATTCTTGAGTCCACGCCATGAGCAGCGACCAACACCCATTGACTTCATTCTAACGTGGACTTTTCAGGTTGATACGCTGACATTTATCTTTGCATGTTTAGGTCCTTCTTTTCAAGGCACTTGAGGCGTTGATCGTGGTGCTTATTTGTGGCATCCGCACCTCTAGGCGGTATAACCCCAATTTGTCCAGAATGGCCAGCTCGATGCAGGCCCCCAGCCTGCTTGGCCATCATGCCGAAAAAGCTGAACCTCTCAGTTCGCGGGAAACAAGTGTCTCGCCAGCGGGTCGGGCTTTTGGGGAAACAGGGAGAGGGTTGAATCCTACTTACTTGCCGAGCCTGGTGACGGTGAGCGCCTCTCCGCTACAAACGCTTCAGTCAAAACCGGTGAAGGACACGACATGGGAAGCTTAAAGGAAACCAACTGGCGCCAAAGGCCTGGCAAGACCTGGCAGAGCAGGGTCCCAAGCATGCATTTGGGGCCAATCATGCTTTTCACTACCAGAGCATACCCTCACAAGGGTGCGTTTGCTTTCGAGGGCACCCCCTCTTTTTGGTGGTTTTAAAGGGAAACCCACAAGAAAAAAACACACTCATTTTTCTTTGGCGGGGGGTCCCTGAAAAAAAGAAAAAATGCACCCATCAAGCTGCTGGTTTCGGGTGTCCTCTAAACGGACCCTGAGCCAAACTCTGCTGCGAGGCGGCTCTGGCGCCAGCGCCAAGTTGTCCAACCTCAGCCGCTGGCGCCGGATCCTTCAGACTTTGATGAAACATGAGTTGCCTTTGGGGTTGGAAAAGAGTCCAAACATGTCTTGGGACGTGCACCTTTGGTCCGGGACGCTTTGGTGGACAGTGTGAACTTTGGCGGGGCCCGACTTATGTCCACCAAGCTCTTTTGAGGCGGTCCCTTATTGAACTTGAGCCATGTACTCCCGTGTGGATGGACAAAATCGAATGCGCACCAGATGAAAGGAATCCTACTGGTGCCCCCTCCATAGGGCTCCGCTCCTCCAACAATTCGACGTCGGAAAGGGTCTAGGACTCTAACACGGCCCGCAAGAGGAGATTGGGAGAAAAAGGGAGATTCTGATACCAAACATGATGTGTTTAGGGGGTCCATGTCAATTGGCCAGCGTGCGTTTTGCCCAAGCTGCTTTGAATAATAAAGATCTTGGGCAAATGTGGGGGAGGGTATATGTATCCGACTCTACAAAACTTTCAGTTGCAAGCCGCCACAACCAAGGAAAACCATAAGACAAAAGTTGGAACTACGTACTTGTGTCTCATAGAAGGGGAACCTCAAAGGGTGGCTCGCTCTAGTTCTCCCCTCAGAGCAACCCCCCAAAAAAATATGTGTATATATATATATAGGAACCCTCAAAAAACACGCATGCAATACTTTGATTCCATTGTGTCTGTGCAAATTATGATAATTCCCAAATCGGAATTCAAGGGATCTACAATTCAGAACCTGTTCTAATCTGCGCAGATGTGCACCCGTTCTAATGTGTCCTTACGTGCATCTTACCTTGGCCCCTTCTCAGATTCTGTTTCACATTTCCTCTACCACAAATACAAAAATATGATATTTAGAGGAGACCCCAGTTAATATCATGCGCTCGCGCCGAGCCGAGCTCACTTTTTGACACGTCCGGCAGCCGGGCAAGAAGGGTGCTGCGAGCAACCCTCCCAGCAGTCGCTTAAGTTCGATAGCGACTCCCCAGTTCTTAATAAGGTAAAGTTCATCCCGGGGCTTCTAGCTAGTACCCGGCCCCAAGGTTCAATGGTTCTAGATTGAAAAGTAAGGGGTTGACATCATTTGACCTACCCTGAAAAGAAGCGGAGGGGTCACGGGGTAAGAGCTAGTTCATCCCATTTCTCAAGAAGTTTCTACCCAAAACCTGTCGTATTCCTATCTGCTAGCTGCCATTCCTGGTGAGGGGAATGGTTGTTTTGTCTGTCGGGGGCTGGACAATTATAATAGTTTGCCCCCCTTTAGTTTCCATTTCAGGAAAACAGTGTTTGGGCTATTTGGGGGGGGGAGGTTCTTCAAATGGACCCTGTTAAACAAAGGTTGAAGCAAGCCATAGAGGGCCCATTTTGCCAAACTCGTCCATTCAGCACCCTAGCCCCACTGCAGAACTGACTGCAGGCTTTGTGCCACGTGCTGCAGCATGTGGCGGAGCCTTCGCGACTGGCTGAAACGCTCACAGGACAAAGCGGCCGCGTTGAAGCCTCGGGTTCCACCGGAAAAACTCGCACCATGGGTAGTGTTGAGCCCATACGAAAATCAACCAACCTGTTTATTTATAAGGGGTGGGGGACAACCCCTCCAAAAGTGGTCTGATTCCACTCACTGAACCCAAGTTGACACCCACCTATTGATAAACTGGGGTTGATGAATATGGGGTCAACATTACTTGGATTTTCAACATACAGAGGTTGGTTCACCTGTGACGATCATCATAACCTAGAAAGTTGAACATCCCACACCCACTAGTTTAAGGGTATGCTGTTTCAATGATGTCAGCCCCTGACGGAAAACAACTCTATTTCCCGTGGAAACCTGGTTTTGCAAAATATACAACAAAAGCGCTGCCAAACAAGAGGGACCTCCCAAAATGGGTTTCCTGTGGTGTCCCTTAAGCACAGTTGTCTAAAACCCAAGGCGGTTCACAGCCATCCCCGCTCGAAATCTAAGATCTAAGGTTCTGTATACTGGATCCGAAGAACATACCCACAAGGATGTTGGCTACGTCCCCTCCCCAGGCATCATCGGCTTAAACCCACTTGGTGGGAACATTCTCCCCTCGTTGATACCATCCCAGAAATCATAGAACCTGAAAGGGACTCAAACGGCTTTCCTCGAAGGACCCTCATTCAGGTTGCTTTCAAGGCAAATGTCAAATGACAGTCCACAGACTGAAAATGAGGAAACTTTCTGCAAGCCACCTTCACTTTGAGTGACGTTTTGACACCCGTCGCGACAACTTGCCCAGGTAAGGCGTAGCTTTCTGCTAACAAGACGCTGACCAGGTCTGCCATGTCTGCCTGCCGCAAACCAGTGTACCGAAAACATCGGACACCGGGTTCAGAACACCCGCATGGCTTGCTATTTCTTTAAACTAAAGGGAAACTCATGTTTCCGTTGTTGAAGTTACAAAAGATACATACTACCTGTCCCCTCAAAGGAATTGCTCTTAACCCTGGTTCTTGTAAAATCCGATGTAGGCTTGCCTTGGAATAGGGGACCGCCCAAAACTGCAAGCGGCTTGCAGCTGATATGGCCAGTGTTGAGTCCAAGAAAAAACCGCGCAGCATCCTGAACGCGCTTTGTGGCAAGGCTGTATAGGTCCAGCAACTTGGATTCAAAGCTGAAGCGCCTTCCAAGTAGGGCAGGGCCCCTGCATGAAAAGGGGGGTGTGGGGATGTGGGGCAAGTTTCTCCAGTTCCACATAACCTTGCCACTGAAAGGACTCCCTCAACGGAGTTTTAGCCGTGACTGGAATCATGCAGGGTACGCCCTGCCTAGGTCCGAATCGGTTTGTTTTCCTTTTGGGGGCCCAAAGATGTGGGCCGACGTACATTTGGTTTGCTCTGAACATCCGCGGAAATGATGAGTTCCACTTAAGAACTTTTTTTCAGGGTGGCCGAACCATTTAACCGGGGCTGCACCTTGGCAGCCATAGTTCCTCCGGGTGTGGCCTTTTGGAAAATCCTTTTCAGGATTGTTCCGGTTCAGCCGTATCAAAATTCAGCCAGTATCAAGGTGGGGCGCCTAGAAGCAAGTTTGTTTAATGGTTCAACCATTGCCCGAGAGCAACAATTATTGATTTATCTTCTTGTTGTTGTACCTAATACGGATTGCGGGAACTCGGGAGGGACGCCGCATTAGCAATGGAGGATGGGGTTGGGCAGGACGGTCATGGGCCCGAGGGGTCTTAGACAACCACGGTAAGGTTAAACGATGACCTGAGGAGTCCTGACCCTTGTTGAGGCCGGGGACAAATAGGAGGGGTTGAGGTGTCTTCTATTCATCTAGTCGCCCAAGAGATGGGACAATTTCAAACGAACCTTCGGCTCGACCGAAATTCTTGGGTCCCCAGACCTTGAACCCAAGATTTCCTACCGATGGCCGGGCAAATCGAAACTGGCACAAAGCATGCCGCAGTTGTCTGAAAACAAGGATCCCTGGAAACCATGTGCCAGCCACTCTCAATGATGCTAATTGCATGAGCAGGCTTGTCCCGAGCACGGTTTGTCCCGAGCTCCATATTGATCACACCTCCCACTTCTTTCGGGCATGATGTCAAATAATGTCAACCCCTGACTCACAAGGAAGTACTTCACCCGAGACCTGGTTGGTCGAAACCCCTCAAAAAGGCCGGATATGTTTAGACCAGACAAGAGAATCTTGTCCAGCCAAGCGCTACCCACCAAAGGACCCCTTGAGGTTCAAAAGCTCCAACCAAGAGTCCAAATCCCACAAAATCCTCGGCTGTGTTTGCAGGTTCCATGTGATCCCTTAGAGCCCGCATCCCCACAGTCAGACCCGAGCTTTTGTTCGGCCCAAAAAAGCCGCTGCACTGGCAGATCGCACATCCAGAGTGAATGCAAGAACTCCTGCTTTTACTCTATGGTTGACAAGCTAGTACCCTTGAACAACCCACCTTAAACAATAGACCCTCCAGCATGCGGGTGCGTCGTTTTTCTCTCGGACCAACCCAAAAAAATATAACAAAGCTTGGCTGGCGTCCTTGTAGTTTTCCTCTTTAGCCACCGAAAAAGGGGTACTCTCAAAAAACGACATGCACATATGCTTATTTTCGGCTTCCCCCCAGTTGCTGGTTTGGATTGGTGCTTTGGTGGTGAAACGGGCCGGTCTCCCGTTTTCCCTCTACAAGAAGGGCTTCAAATCCAAACCCACCGGGCTCCAAACAACTGAGATTTAGTTTTCCTTTACCGGCAAAAAAAGGGTACCCTCAAACAAAAGAACACCCTCAAGAATCCAAGAACCAGGGGTTCAAATTCCCAAACCAATCCAAGCCACCAATCAAGGGGGCCTTCTGAACTCGTGGATGAAAAAAAAACTGGTTTGTGAGCCAGACCGGTGCCCTTTTTTGGGTCTGCAGATCTGTTGCATGCCTGCTGCATCTGCTGCAGCAGCCGCAGCGACATGCGCCAATGCTGGCCCAGCGATCGCAGGACCTTCGGGCGAAACGCTCGATGTGGGGGTTCTTCTCCAAGTGAGTTGCGGCTCCTTTTTATTTTGGGTTGGTACCTTAAAGGGAAACGGCTCGGAGCGGCCCGGGGGGAAGGACATAGATTCCCATGGACAGAAGTGCTCTGGCCCTGGCGATGACTTGGACACCGGGGCCCAAGTCCAAACACCAGTCACCATAATATGGCCATGGGCTTTTCAAAATCCAAAGCCCGTACCCCCAGTGAACATCCGATTCATTCCCTAAAATAGGTTCTAAAATGGGTGGTGAATTCACCTGCCCCAAAATGGTACCATATTTTTGGAAGGCCGTTTAGCGGCCGCTAATCATGTTCGTCCACTGTTTGTGCGCTAGGGTATGGTCCAAGATTAATTTGTCTTTATTTGTCCTTACGGTGTTTGAACACCCAAAGTGCCTGAAGGCAGAGCTGAACTGTCCAAAGCTAGGTCAGACTGATCCACCCCCTGCTGAGGGCAACTGAAACCCAAAAGGAGCCCTTGAGCAATGCAGACAGACACAAACCCAAGATAGATCTTGGTTCTCCCTTCTTCCCTTTCAAGCCTCTCCAAAAGGGAGTAGGGCACCTTTCCTTTGTGGTCCCACAAAAAAAGAAAAGAAAACGGATTTCTTCAAAACTCCAAAAGGGGTACCCTCCAAAAAAGGGGCCCGCCCCCCGTTTTGGTCCCAAAAAGGAGAACTCTCGTTTTGGCCCCCGGCGCAGTTGAAGGTGACGAGGTCCGGGGTCTCCAGCTCCAAGATCCTCAAAGCCAGCTGCCACTGGCCGCTCCTCAGCTCCCGCAGGTGGGCGGAGTCCCATGATTGCTTTTTTTTCCCGTGCGGGTGCCGCAAATTGAGAGCCACACCCAACTAGTACCCTCCCACCGGCGAACATGGATTTGCACAGACCCCTGTAGAAAAACTAGTTTCCTCTTGAAAAGGGCCTGTTTGCACTTCCATGTTAGTTGGTGGGAGGGTAGCCCCCTAAAATGTGGGATTTCCTTTGGGTGTCCCTTCTACCAATTGAGTTGCTCCAAGGCCCAGCAAAGCTTCGCTCAATCGGAAGCCAACTAGGGCCTATTCACCATCATGGCCGCTTCATCCATTGCCTTTTGTAGGCTTGATGGAAAAGCCATGAGAGCCAGGGCTCCAACAGCATTTTGAGACACAGGGAACGTTGTACCAAGATCCCTGTCCAAACGCGAAGCAAACTGAGGCGGAACAACTCAAACTTACCCCAAGTTTGAAGAATAACCGACACAAAAACCAAATAAGAATCCCATCGTTGACTCCCCCCTGAAACATCACCAGACTTGAAAGAATCCACGATGAGTCGGGCCCCAAAAAAGGGATCCAGAGTGCCACGTGCAACATGCAATGGGAATCCCTACAGTTGACCATCGCCTGCCGGCCCCAAATGAGCAGCCAGTTCACCCGGCGCCTGATGGTTCTGGTTCCTTCAAACCTTCCTGGCCAGGCATCTCCAGACCCGAAGCGGCGCTGTTGGAGGTGATCAAATTCGGCACCTCCGAACCGCGACGCTCAGGTAGGTAAACATGGATGTACGTGGCTGACCAGGGTCTGTCCCCAAATACAGCCATGGGTATAACTGTGCATAGATGGTTTGAGCACCCAAGGAGTGGCGACAACACCTCGCCCCCGGCCAAATAAAGGTGGTCCTTTTGAACACTTTGGGCGTCATGCCTCCAGGAGGAAACCGGCACTACTGCATGTTTCGAAGAAAGTAGTCTGAGAAGGACTAAAAAAAGAGGAGAAAGTCTTTGGACCTACGTGGCAACCCCCTTCAGGGACACCTGGCACGCAGTGGATACCATCGGAACCCCAACCCCGCTTTAGATTCCATATCCGCCTCTCTTGAAAAAAAGCCTTTTCGGCCAACACATGGTTTCCAACTGAAGCACACACAAGAATCAGTCACAGAAACCAGCTACAAACAAATCTACAGGACAGTTGCCAAACATCAACCAAGAACAAGGAACTTCCATGTCCCGCTCGTTTCTTAGACCAATTGGGGCCTTTTTTGGGGCTTCCTTTTTTTCGGCCTGAAACGCGCCTGGCCCACCAAGAGGCCCAGCGCCGCGCGCCACTGCTTCGCCCCCGCGGCCGCACTCACCGCCGCGCCGAGGCCTCGGCGTTCTCCCGTGACGAGATTCGTCGCTTTGTCGACCCCGGAGCTCGCAAGATCTCGGGTTCCAATTGGTCTGCGTGTCTGCGATGCTTACAAGTCCGAAATATCCCCAAGTCAACAATTCCTGGTTCACCATAAGGGGTGACCCCATGCTCCAAGGGGGGTGTTTTTGAGAGCTGGCGCAACAAATAGGAAACCAGGGCAATATCTACAATAGGAATGTGAACCGATATATCCCCAAGTAAACAAGTGATCCCCAAGCACAGATAATTACAAGGTGACCTTGATCTTTTCTGTTCCTGGTTCACAATAAGGGGTGTCCAAGGGGGGTGTTTTTGAGAGCTGGCGCAACAAATAGGAAACCAGGGCAATATCTACAATAGGAATGTGAACCGAAAAATCCCCAAGTAAACAAGTGATCCCCAAGCACAGATAATTACAAGGTGACCTTGATCTTTTCTGTTCCTGGTTCACCATAAGGGGTGACCCCATGCTCCAAGGGGGGTGTTTTTGAGAGCTGGCGCAACAAATAGGAAACCAGGGCAATGTCTACAATAGGAATGTGAACCGATATATCCCCAAGTAAACAAGTGATCCCCAAGCACAGATAATTACAAGGTGACCTTGATCTTTTCTGTTCCTGGTTCACCATAAGGGGTGACCCCATGCTCCAAGGGGGGTGTTTTTGAGAGCTGGCGCAACAAATAGGAAACCAGGGCAATATCTACAATAGGAATGTGAACCAAAATATCCCCAAGTCAACAAGCGATCCCCAAGCACAGATAATTACAAGGTGACCTTGATCTTTTCTGTTCCTGGTTCACCATAAGGGGTGACCCCATGCTCCAAGGGGGGTGTTTTTGAGAGCTGGCGCAACAAATAGGAAACCAGGGCAATATCTACAATAGGAATGTGAACCGATATATCCCCAAGTAAACAAGTGATCCGCAAGTGACACAGAGAATTGACGCAGGCTCTACGGCAAATTTATTCAAATTGGTTTGCATTGGTCTACAATTGATCCCCCAGAAAGGTTGAGACACTCATTTTGAGACTCTTCGGCCCCACACACCGAGCTGCTGATGGCGTCCGGTTGGAGGCCTCGCGCTGAGTGCAGCAGGCGCAGGGCGAGTTGCCAATTCGCCGCCGCGTCGCAGGCGCTGATGGCGCTGTTGACGCCTCGAGCGGATCGAAGCCGGCCGAGCCGAGTCGAACAGCTCGCCGAACAGCTCGAGGCGCTCGGGTGGAGGGGAGCAACGGATTTGTTGAGGAACGCTGGGGATTTACCCTTTGACCCAAGTGTTGATTTTGGATTCGTCATTGTTTTGCTTGTGGTTTGACCACTTCATTGACCTTCCGTCCCATCTGCCAACAGTCACAGCTCGTTTCTGTTGAGTCACCTGCTTCTAAAGGCATGGTCCCAGCCTGTCCCTAATCCACCGAAGATAAAATGCAGGAGGATGAAGAAAAAAACCGACACATGCACCAAGGCCTGACCAAAAAGAAATCGATCGGTCCTGCAGCTTGCCACGCAGATCAGATGTGCCACGTGGGTCATCCAGGGTCCCTCGGGACCTTTGTCTGAAACCCCCAGGTTCAAGTGAGAACCAAAAACCCCTCACTTGGGCCGGTCCCTTCTGCAGCAAACAAAAAGAGGACCATTCCAACCCTATGCTTTTGTTTTAAAGAAAGAGGAAAAGGGAAGCAACTTGTTGGAGGTCTGGGTTGAGAAGCCAACTCATCTGTGAGTGGATCAGCTTTTGATCAGCTTGTGCCATTTCTTGCTTTGGCTCCAAGAAAAAGCAACAGCAACCCCTCCATTTCTTGGGCAGAAGCCATTCTATTTTGGCACATACCCATGTCTGATTTTTACAACAAACCGGCGTGTGTTGTTTTGCAGCCGCGCAGCTCACCAAGTCCGGCAAGAGTTGGGATCTGGTCATCTCTGTCCTCAGGTCCCGCGAACCAAAGCTTCAAGGCTTCACGATGCGTTGGGATCACAGGGGGGACTGTAAAAATGAGTTCCCTCGGAAAGATGCTGGGTGCTGTCCCACTAACCCACAAGAAGCTGGAGACTTTTGCCCGGGGGGATAGCCAGAAATAGTTCAGAGATATTCAGAGATGGTGGACTCCCTTAGCATTGCAACCGTGGTGAATTGCGGTACATGACTATGACTGGGATTCCCTTGTTCCCCCTGCAATAAGTGACCCTCCGCAAAAGGAGATGTTTGCTTCTTGCACGGTGAGGAAGCATTTGGCATTGAAAAGCAAATCCGATCAATGGAAGGGGCCCTCGAAAACTTAGAAAGCCCATGTCCCCAAGGGCCCACAGGAGGTGACTAGCGCTTCTTCTTGCTCGACCCCTTCTCTTTTCAAGGTCGGACATATTGACAAATGTGGTCAACACTTGCATGCTTGCAATTCTGTCCACCAATCATATGGGTATGTGTTAAACTGGGAAGATCCCGAACAAGTGGTGGTTGTCCTGTTCGTTTCCCTTGTAGCCAACCCAAAGGGTACCCTCAAAAAAACACCTTCCCAAACTTGGTGTTCCCAAGTATGAAAGGAACTTTCAAGAGGTTGCGCACCCCCCTTCTTTGCAAGGTCCCGAAAAATTGGGACCTCATGCGGATTCCACATCCAAAAAAGCAAAGGACCCTCATGCTGAGCTCGTTTTGCCCCCAAGTCGCGGGAGCTCCCCCTAAGCAAAACTATGGCCAAGGGGTTCCGCCCAAACTCGGCGCTGACCTCCGCAAGTCTCAATAGATGAAGCGCAAGTTGCCATGCCTCAGTCGCGCAGGAGGCTGAAACAGCCTTAGTTCAATGTTGAACTCGTCAATTTCTGTCCAGAAACTGGGAAGGTCATTATTGACAAACCAACTTGTGGGTGTATGGTCGGCTTTGCTTGGCTGGTTTGGGCTGGTTTTGGAGCACTACCCCCAAACCACCAAACCCGTCAACTCACCCTGGACTCAAGCGAAAACATGCTCCAATCCTGCCCCAACACAGTAAGGCCCACCCAAAAACTCTTAAACCGCCAGCAACTCAACCCAACCTAACATAACCCATACCAAACCCATACCAAACGCTGAAGGCTCGTGAGAGTGCCAAGCTTTCCCAAAACCTTCCAGGGCAACCCACCCCAAAGAGGAAGAATTCACAAAACCCTCCTTTTGTCAAGGGAACCCACCCAACAGCAAAAGGAAATTGACCAAAACAGACCTTTTTTGTTGCTTCATGTTCAAGGGCGACCCACCCAACAAAAACAGGCAAGATACACGACACCCTCGTTTGGCAGGTTCCTGTGTAGGGGAACCCACCCAACAGTGTTGGAAGATTGACACAAGCCATGTGTTTTGTCGCTGTGTTTTCAAGAGAAACCAGGCGAATGAAAAAGAGTAATGCACACTTTCTCACACACACAGAAATACACCCCTCATTGTTGGCGTAGGTTTATGGAAACCCCGAGCCTGAAACAATAGCAATGGACCAAAGCCATGTCTTGTGTGTATGTGTTGCAATGCATGTTCAAGAAAGCCCCATCCAACAAGAACAATGATAAAACACCATGGACAACCTCGTGGCACAGCTAAAGCCCACCCCAAAACGGCGCGAAACGGGCGCTTGCCCAGCTGGTTGCAACTGCGGTGCGCCCGACTTCTCACATGCACGGATGGCAATGTTGTAGCCTCAGCTTCGCGAGCCACGGTTGACACATGGACGTGTCTCTTTCTCTTTTTTCGGTACCGTCATACAACCCTAAAAACGGCATAGCTGGTGAAAGTAGATGTCACAATTCACAAATTTTGATTTGGTCACCGTTTAGATCTACGGGGGAATTGCGCCATCAAACAAATGAACTAGGCAGGCAAAGGGACCGACCGGACCATCCTTTAAAAACCCCGCTTGGTATTAAGCCAACCTTTTACGGTGCCCTCATTCTGAGAACCCATCTGTTACCCTGATGCGGAGAAAAACAACGTCGGGTTCGTCCACCCGAGTTGCGGAGAACATTGCCAGGCCTTGCGTGGCTCGCCATGTTGCGCACCCCAAATTGACCATAGAGCAACCAGTTTTTCCCCCGGACCTTGGTCCGAAGAGCAGCTTCCGGATTGCCAAGTGCAGGCCGCATGACATACTCCGAGTCACCCCCTAAACCCTAAATGGAAACCCCCATTTAGGAGTCACACCCAGAACCATGCTTGAGGAAATACGAAGGCGGCAACTATTTATGGCTGGGATTGTCCCTTAACCTTCACCTACCCGGGCTTTGATTGTGGCTCAATGATAACCCATCCTACCAATCGGCAGGTCACGAACACTGATCCTTCCCACTGAAAGGCGGCACCATTATCAAAATCAAGGGGCTCCGCTTTCTCCAGGGTGAACCTTGCCGAAATATTGCAACGAGACAACCCCAACCCGTGTATGTGAAGTTGAAAAAGGCCCATGTTGAGGATCTTTTGGCACTTCCAATGCCCTTGGTTGACAAGAAAGCCCTCCAATTTAACGAATTTGTTGTAGTCGTCTGTGTCTTTGGTTTACATGCAATATTTAGGGCATCCACTCTGCACCAGGGGCGTCTAACAGACCTCATGCGACGCACCAAGGCGCCGGCTGATGACGTTGGCTGCCAAGCTCCTGCGAATCCGAATTTGTCTGCGAGTCTGACGCGCTCAAGCAAGGAAGCCATGCTTTTGAGGGCAACTGTTCACCTTGGTATAAAAGGAAAATAAGAGCAAATACAGCCTTCGGGGGTTTACTAGTCTACTCACTGTTTTCCCGAACACGGGGTATGTGGAGTATATGGTGGGTTCCTTTTTTCCCCTGCAGGTTGCTTTCTCGCGTCCTCTTGCGCATGGAGCGCAAGAGCTCCACTGAAAGAGATGGCAGCGTGGCGTCAGCGCAGCAGCCTTGCCACGAGCGTTAGAATTGTTGCAGCGTTACCCACTTAAATGTTGACCCAGGATCTACCACGAGAATCCTCCGGCGGCCGTCCCCTAAGCTTCACCAGGCTTGACTCTTGGCTCAATGGGAAAGCTCCGTGGGTTGCCCTCAGTTCTGCTGGAAATGGCGCGGTCTGACGGCATTTTCCGGGGTAGCTTCCCAAAGCTATCAGCGGCGTGGCTTTCAATGGGTGGATGCTAAGGTGAAAATGGAGGTTGACAGTTCCAGTGGAGTCTTTCCCATGATGCGGCCTTTGGCTCCACGTGCAGCCCCTTTTCAACCTCCAAGGAGACCTGGTAGGAAACTGACTCACGTCTTGGCATCCGCACACTTCGTGCGGGGTGCCAGTGGAATCTCCAAGGTTCACCGGAAAGCTATCCGTTTTTATTGCTCGTGCGGAAGCCATCATTTTCCAAAACAAAAAGGGCGTTTTCAAGTCAAGCCAAGGAGCCGAGATGCTACAAACAGCTCCACTACCCACATGTCTTGGTGCGCAGACTCGTTCAAAAGCAAAGGACTCAAGTAGGGCAAAGAACCAAGTCAGACCCAGGCTACATGCGTTCTAATAAACGGTGTCCGAGCACTTGCGCTCGACAATCATGTGCGTATCAAACAAAATTGGGAAGCCACAACGCTTTGGTCCAATGCGGTCGCCATGGCAAGGCGGGCTGCTAAGGATGCTGTTGAACGCCACGGTGTTGAGACTCACCTCGCCGCTGCAAAAAAGTTGCATAAGCCCCGGCTCCAAATACCCACCATCTCAGATAATGTCAACTCCTGACTGCAAAAGGAAGTATGAAGTAGTCACTGTTGACAACTCAGTGGAAGCTCGGGCCTGTTCCTACAAGAGCGGCGCATGTCTTCACATGTTCACACACCCAAAGTTCTTTCGCCCTTTCTGGCACTCTTCGGGCTAACTTCCCCGCATCAGCACTTCCATCAGGGACTCCATGTCGCCGTTCTTTCTTTGAAGCGGTCTGCGAGTAACGCCCTGATCTCTTCCTTGAGCAACTGCACCTCGGTGCCATTCCGCCAATCCCTGCCGCCACGCAGGCCCATTCGTTGTGAGCTCTCCTTGATCCACCACTCAGGCTATCCGGCTCATCTGCGCATCCGGCTCATCTCCTGCTTGTGCTCCGGCCGGTTTTTTTGCATTTTCTCGCGCATCTCCTTGTTGTCTCCGCCCTCCACGCTCTCAACTCCTTGGCTTCCGCAACCACCAACTCGATCTTCCATCGGCTGTGGCACATGAGACACGCCACATATCTCTGCGCTCCTGATGAGTTTCACACGCACATTCCAACAGCAATCCAACTGACAGCCATTCGGGCACCCATTCGCGCACACTTGACCGGCCCCCGGTAGTGGATGTTCTCCACCTTGTTGTCGGCTCTCTTCTTGGCTGTGAGCACGAGGAGCGGCATTGCTCATGGGTCCTCCTTGCGAAGTGAAGGCCTCTCACACCAGTGCTGCGGATGACAAAACTCTTGGGTCCAAAGTCCAACACATCCATGACGACATGACCACTCGAATCTCACCAACATTGGCGGCTTTGTTGACTGGAACTTCAATGTTGGCCAAGTCAATGGGTGCCCCCGAACTGTCTGAGAAACTTGATGGGGATGCGCCACGGAACGGGGTCTTCAACAACTGTGGCCTTGTTCTGTTGATCTTCGTCATCAACTTGTTCCTGATCATGACTCAACCCGCGAAAAAAGAAGCCCACTCGTAGCGCAAAACCATCCCCGGCTCGTTCCAGCACCGCTAACCGAAGACGACGCCCCAGAGCCAACATTCATCTTAACAAGGTTCTCTTGCCCGCGACGGTCAGGATACTGTGACTGACATTCAGTGACTGCTCCACAACACGCACACTTTGTTCGAATGGCATCCTCCGCAGCGCGGGCGTCTTGCCCTAGGCGGATTTCATGATGCCTCCAGGATCCCCATCCATATCGGCGAGCCCAAAACCGAGGGCTCCGCTACCATTGACAACTCAGAGGCAGCTCGGGCCTGTTCCTACAGGACCGCGAGGCTCCGTCGCCCTTATGTTCAACGGCGGCGCATGTCTTCACATGTTCACAACTGTGGAACATGTGTAGGTTTCAAAGATCTTGGCAAACTACCGTATTACCAACTGGAAACAAAGAATCCCCAAGTAAGCCACCCCCTGCGTTGGGCTAAATCATCCGTTTCACCCCACCAATAAGCCTCAACGCCTCACAAATTCCCGAAGATCCAGCTTGTTGTAACCGAATCCTCGAGGGGTTGTACCCTTCTTGGGATTGCTTCACAGGGAAACCAAACATGTTTCAGCAAATTCAAAGCACAAGAATAATAGTTCTCTGCTACCAACGACGGCCATGACACGGTCACTTTAAGGGGCATTCCCTGAAACTCACGGAAATGCTCGGTAGGGGGGTCGATTCCATGTCCATTCTTTTCACCTCGCTTTCTTTGCGGGAACCAAAATCAGGGGAGTCTTTTTGCTGTGTGAAAATGGGCGACCCCCTCCAAAAGGAATCTTTCACTACGAGGGGGTCGATCATTTTTCCACGAAAGCTAAAGACCCCCTTCAAACCCATGTTGGGGGGAAAAACAAAACGTTGTCGAGAAACCCCGGGTTCGAAAGCCGAAGCCAAAACCGAAACCATGAACCCAGCGTCATCTTGGAACCCACAAACCCACACAAAGGTTTCAGTTGCCATTTTGTTGCTACCCCAAGATAGACTTAAACCCACGGGGTCTGCTTTTGGGGAAATGAACCTGAGTTTAAGTCTACTCTGGGGTAGTCAACAAGTGGACCCTGGTTGCCACTATCTCAAATCAGGAAACCTTTTTCTTGACTCGTGGCTCAGGCTCTCCTTGCGGCTTTGCTTTCCTCAGGCTCAAGGAAAACAAAAAAACAAAGGGCAACCTCCCACCAATTAACATGGAACCTGACATGGGGTCTCTTTGACAAGGAACATGGTCTTCCCAGGCTTTTCTGTCAAGTTTCATGTGAATTTGAGGGTGTTCCCTGGCTTTACCAGAAAAGACACTCTGGTGTTCCCTGGCTGCCTGCTCGAATCCTCTGGGTACGAATTCCAAACCTGCTGGTGCAAGCCCAAACCAAAGCGTACGAGTCGCCAAAGTAACCCCAGAAAAAGCGGCCCACAAAAAGAGCACACGCTGGTTCATGTTGGAAACAAACAGGTTCAAACTCCCCACCCAAAACAAGACCAAAAACCAACCAAAATACAACCAAGCCCAACTTCATGTTGGAGCTAAGACTTTGGAACCCGTTGAAGTCTTGTCAAACACATGTGTTTGTTAGTCCATTTCTGGAACCGACAAACCACACCCAAACCAAGCAGCAAACACCAAACTCTGAAACAAAAACCAAGAAACTAAACCCCAGACCAAAACCAAAACCAAATCCAGCCTCATTTCAGAACCCAAAGACTGGCTCTACTAGTGGGCTACAGCTTGCACCAAACGACCATCAGTCATGTATGCAGCGTCAGAAAGGAACGCATTTCTTAGAACCCATTAAACGGGCCACCCATTGAACAATCACCAACCCGCAAACAAGAGCTCCAACCGAAAAACTAAAAAGCCGTAATCTTCCAGGGGTCTTTCGTGGCTATGCGTTCCACAAACAAGCAAACACAAACACAGAAAAAAAGGGGGGAAAAACCGGGACAATAGACCAAAAACAAGAACGCTAAAAACAACAAGAACCCAAAAAAGAAGGAGCGAAAGGAAAAAGAGTCCACGTGAGCCGGAAAAAGAAGGAGAAAAGAACAAAGTTCACGTGAACCGGAAAAAGAAGGAGAAAATAAAAAGTTCACGTGAACCGGAAAAAGAAGGAGAAAAGGACAAAGTCCACGTGAACCGGAAAAAGAAGGAGAAAAGGAAAAAGTCCACAAGAACCGGGGAGAAGAAAAAAGACGCGGGCGACCAGCCTCGAGGTCCAGCATTTTTGCGGCGGAGCGCCAGGCTCCATAGCGCCCGGAGATGGCGGTGACGCTGGCGGCGGTGGGCTCCAAGCTCACCTCGAAGAGGGCTCCCTATATTTCCCCTTACCCCAAGGGACACTCACCTTTCAACCTTTCATGGGCCAAAGGGATGTTTAACACCACCAAAACGGGAAATATATGGAATTTAGTTGAAGAACCAGCTGTTGCTGCTTTTGGGGCCTGACCCCCCAAGAAAGCGCCGCGCACTTAGTTGGTTGATCAAAAAGACCACCCCCACCAAGGGACACTTGCTAAACACCACCAAAAAGGGAAATATTGGGAATTTGGTTGAAGCAGGGAAGGTCTGAGTGGGTCGAAAGGTCAGCGAAGGAGCCATTTGGCTATGGGTGACAATTGAATACCTCGCCAAGGTCTAGGTCCAAAAGGTCATGGACTAGCCATTTCGTTGCCGTTGAATGGCACCAAGGACCTCAGATTTGTCCTCGGGGTTGGATGGGTTGGATAGAAAGATTTCGCTGGCTTGGACGGGTTTTCCGCACCATGTGGCTATCAAAACCCCTTTTCCGTAGCTTGAGTATGGCTCAAAATTGAAGAGCTGGGGTTGCACGGGTTTTAGCCTTTGGCTCCATTTGCCAGGGTGCCATTTTGGTACCACTCTTTTTGAGCCCCAGCCATTTGGCTATGGGTCAAAACCCAAAACGTCCCCCCCAGTGAACATCCCAATCCAACCACTAAAATAGGTTCTAAAATAGGCGGTGAATTCACCTGGCCCAAAATTTGGGATCCCATTGGTGTTGACCCAAGGACCCATTTTGTGTAGGTTACAATTGAATGGCACCAAGGACCTCAGATTTGTCCTCGGGGTTGGATGGGTTGGATGGAAAGATGGCACACTGGCTTAGATGGATGTCGTGTCCCAGCCAGGGAAACCCATCGATTTCTCCAGTTTAGGACTCCTTGCGGCTTGGTTTGAGGTTAACCACGTTTGGCTGCGGGTCGGGAATGAGAGTCCCGGGTGTTGGGAATCAACCGTTTGGGGACTCCCTTGAAGGAAACCAGTGAAATGGTTTATAGGGGTCATTCCATTTCTCATTCCCTGCCCATCAAACCAGCAAGTTAAACCATCAGGATATGGACCGCAGGTCTTTGTTGTTCCTTAGGCATTGAATGCACTGAATGCATCAGATCCACTGCAATTCCACCCTCTAAGTTTCCACCACCGTATTGGCGCTGAACTCGTTCTTCGCAAAAAAAGCAAATTGGGGGCACATTCATTTCGGTTTTTTTCCGGGCTGGGATGTTCGGACAAAAAGGGGGTTTTGGCCAACGAATCCAAGGCTACCACGCCTTTCTTTTGGCCAAATCAGAGGCTTCCCTACCCAAACCACAAGGCTTGCCGCACCTCCGTGGCCAGGAGACTGCTACATGTTCGCCATCCGGATGGTGTGTTTTGTCTTTTTCTTGGTGGGACATCCCTACCAAAAAGCTGCAAGGACGCCATGTTAGGAGTTCACCGATTTTGAGGCAAACCCAAAATTACTCCCGCAAAGTAGCTCAACAGGACCTGGGTCATGTCCTTGCACCCAGCCTGCCAGATCTGCTTCAACAGCCACCAGGCGGCCGGCCACTGATGGCCCTGCGAAGAAAGCTCGCAAAAAAAAGACGAAGGATAAAACAACTGCAGCTGGGCGATAAACATCATCCCACGGACCATTCGAAAGGGTTTGCGGGAAATGACTTTGAAAACAAATCGAATAAGGCATGGTCGTCAAAGGTAGTTTACGAGGAACTTCTGTGTTACGGATACTAATTGAAAAGTAACTCGGCGCAAAGATCTGATGAAGAATATATGAACGCATGCGAGCAAACATGCGTGGGCGTGTGGCGCAGAAAACAAGTAGTCGTTGAGGTAGAATCCCTGGCAGCGATTCGCGCTGGTTTATCCTGCGCGTTCAAAGGACACTCCAGCTATTTCAAGAGGGGACACACAAACAACAGCAATTCATGGGACGGGACCAAAAGGACATTGCACCACGAGCAGTTCCTTCCCATCCGCAACCGCAGCCTCTGCTGCTTGACTTTTGCAAAGCGGGAGTCACTTTAGGACAGGAAATCATCCCTCCAATCCTCCTTCTCGCATACGGGACAAACAATGACGCTGGCTGACTCCAGTGATTGCATGCTTGCTTCTAACATATTGCCACGCAAACGCAAGCAAAAACACAGACTCCAACACAGACACAAACCAGACACAACGCAAACACGGCGCCCGCCTGCTGAGCGGCAGCTATGCAGCTATTGTAGGCCAGCACAGACGTCCTCACGTCTGGCCCGACGAAACCCCAGGCTTCATCCCCCAATGGCCTCAACCCACATTTTTGTATGGCGGAACCTTTGTCCCAGGAAAAAACAACCGTTTGAAGGGTACGGGTCCCATACTCCTGGGGCTTGTAAAGAAATGTGTTTTGTTTCTTGCTTCACGTTGGAGTCTCCAAATACACCGCGTTTGGAGAGAAAAAACGAAATACCAGGAATTGTCTATGGTACATGCCTCCTGTGTGAGTCAGGGGTGGAGTTGACATCAGGGCATTTGAAGTAGGGTGCCCGATTTCTTGGGAAACACAACATCATATCGGATTGAGAGATTGTCACAAATCGAGGACCTTGTGGGTTGCATATTGGTTTCCCGAAAAACCCACAGTCAGGCTCGTGTCAAATATATCCCTCGGATTCCACCACAGCCATCAAGAAACCCTCGGAATCATATGGGCCTATCTTGTCTGTGAAGCATTTGGGGGGGTGGTTTAGAGGGAAACTAGAAGGATACCACTCAATTCGGGGTTCCCTGATCTAGGGAGAATCCCAGTACATGTAATGCTTTCATGTTTTGTTTGTTTGAGGAAGCGGCACGCGATGGATCAACTTAACATAAATCCTGGCGGCAAATGCAATCCACCAAAGAGTTCAACCAAATCAGATTCATACCCGGATTGGTGCCAACTCCTGATTCAAAAAGGCAGTGTGTTTGCCTGGCAAAACCCATCATTTTCCATCAACCATCCAACACGGCTGGGTATTTGGTGTAGGGCGAGCAAATAAGTCAAGGGTCTATCTGGCACAAGCTGTACTCCGCATGTGCGCCATGGTCAAATCTCCCACGCACGGTTTGGGCTATGACCACAACCAGGCTTCGACCAAGGCACATATGGGTTGGATCCCCTTGCAGGCAGTGTGGGAGTCCCCTTGCAATCAGAGTGGGAGTCCCCTTCACACCAATCTTCAACCCTCTCCCCGCTCCACTACCCCTCTACGGGCTGGAAAGTTGGAAACCTCCATTTCCCGATCCGTTTGCGATCCATTGGGGTATGCGTGGTAAAAAAGAAAAGAAAAAAAAGGCAGGCGCCGGTTCTAGCCAAAAAACCCAGTCAATGGACATCCCCTCGTTTGCCCGTCCCGTCCCGACCCGCCTCCTGAGACTCAGCGCCTCTTGCCATTGGCTGCACCTCTGGCACGCCGTGATGGCCACCTCAGACCTCGGCTCGAACCAAAAAACCGCAAGGAGCACCGGAGAATCTCTGGTGGATCAAACGGTCCTTTATATGGGACAACCTTTGGTTGGAAGACCACTAAAACCTGACATGTCCCATTCAACGGGAAAAGTTGACAACGGTCATTTGGGGGGCCACGCAAAGCCCGCTGGGGCTGCTGAAAAAGGCAGTTGAGGCAACCCAAAACCTGCCCAAGGGTCCCGATGTTTCCCCCTCCGATCGAGAGTCCCATGATGCTTAGGGCCTGCAAAAGACCAGCCAGGCGGATGGCAGTAGCAACTGCCAGAGACTCAACAAACGTGTCGCGAAACATGTTCTTCCTTAAGAGGACATGATTTGGTCCAAAGAACCAAACGATGTTTCTTGGTTAGGGTTGTTCCCTAAGGGGCTGGGATGAACCAACACGCTTGATACAACGGACCCTCGCTGAAATCGGCTCCGCTGCTTGCTTCAGATTCTCGGAGAAACCCGCGGCTCAGGACATCGCCGTGAGGATGGTGTTCCACCAACCCCAAAACCACTGCCCAAGGAAATGGAAAGAGATCTTGCCCAAAAGGACACCAAACCCTACCACAGCTCCCTCAAGTGTCCTAAAGAGTCACAACATCACCTCTCTGATATGGCCATGGTGTGGTCGTTCCCTTGGGTCCAGGGTGCGATCCACGTTCCACAAAACAACATAGGCAATGTGGTCGCAGAGGGGGCCTGCTGTTTGGCGTGTCTCAAACTGGGGGATGGGGAGGCGACATGCCTAAGCAACTCCAGGAAAACATTGTCACCGGATGCGCTCGTCTTCGTTTGGGGCACCCACCAACCACGTGGTTTGTTTCTTGTCGTGTCCCTTCAAAACCAACCAAAAGGGGGTACCAGGATTCCACTTTTTCACTACCCCAAGATAGACTTCAACCCAGGGATTTCCCTTTTGGGGGTATTGCACCATCCCTTCAAGTCCACATTGGGGTAGTCAGAAAGTGGAACCCTTGGGGGGTAATGTTAACCCCGGATTGATCAACCCCTGGTTGAATTTATAGGGGGGTGAATTCCCATTTTTGCGGGGGATTCAGACCACTTTTGGAGTGGGTTCCACCCCCAGAATGGGACGGGTTTATGGATCCTGGGTCAACATGACCGATGCCACAAACCGCAGAACGACGGATAAGATCCCACGGGCCATGTCGGCCTTGCGCTCCAGGGCCCCGGCTTCGGCTTCGCCACCAGCCACACGGCTTCGCGCCAGAGCACGCAGCTGGCTGCCGCGTAGGCGCCTCAAGAAATCCGACGGATTTGTCAAAGAGAATAATGAACCAATTAATGAATCTATTTCACAAGTATGAACAGTAATGAAGGCTTTATATTTAGAAAGGTATATGTCATTTGCTTAAAACAATAGTGTTTCGAATTAGTTACAAAAATGACATTTTAGAAACAGATTTGAATAAGGATTAAAAAAAAAAAATGTTGAAGGATGGGACTCCGAAGCTATCTCGAGGGGTTTGGGGCGGCCCCCAACCACGAAGCTGTTGAGTTCTTGTAGCCCCCCACTATATGAAGCGTAAATACCTAGTGGTTGGGGGGGGGGTTCCACCATCTTGCAACAAAGCGAGGCGTGTAAATACAAACCTAGTGGCACGCCTTTCCATGAGCCACTGTCGAAGCAAAAAAAAAGATGGAGCCTCAAATCCACGTGCTCGTGGTGTGAGTTCCCCTCATTCGGGTCTGAGGCTCGGGACCTCAAACTGAACCAATGGCTTCCTTTAAGGCATCCTAGTCAGCCGATAGCCTCCTTCTAGGCCAAACAAACTGGTACTTTTCGGGGGAGAAACTAGGAAGTGGTTGCTGGGCATAAACCCCTAGTCTCGAAAAGTATTTTATTTTTGTGTGCTTGTTGCTCCCCCCAACTGGCATGTTGTTTCGGGTTTTCCGAGGATAGTGTGCCCCCGGTTTTCCGGACGCTCTCGGACACTCTCAACCTTACCCACAGACCCCGTCTCATAAGGGGAACACTTTGCTTCGGGAAAAGCAACGAAGCACGTACCTCACAAACCTCCCATCTGCAAAATCGAGTTTCAAACCCCAAACAAAAATCCGAAAGAAGGTTCTGCCAATGACGCTAACGGACAAAATCCACAAGATGCACCACGCAGGTGCTTTGTTCCAGTCATAGAGCTTCATCCATCCAAGGTGCGTGGATGGTGTCCATCCACATGAGACTGGTGGGTTTCGTGTTCATCTGCAGGAGTGTAACTCCCAGAAAGTTCTCTCAGTGCCAACCCATACTACTAGGCGTCTGTATATGTCCCCCTTAACCAGCACCCCCGAAGAGAACACTAATCTCCAATTTGGCGAGAAACAAAGGTGCTGCTTTATTCCCCCGCACAAAAAAAAAAAAGAATAAAAAAGTGTGTGGATGGATTCATGAACAAAATCCTGCACCAGTGGTAGGGCCCAAATCAATACTTGGATAAGATAAGCCAGCTACTTGCTGGTGCGAAGTGGATTTGGTCCATCAGGGGTCTGTTCAAGAAATCATTCTGATGCGACGTTTCGCCAAAGACGCCCCTACTTCGAAGGCTCAAGTTGAGGAACAAACAAAACCAGTTGTTGGTCTCGCAGGGTCCATCTCACACGGTGCCAAGTGGATTTCGTCCGTCAGTATCTTGCATCGAGTTACCACCAACAAGGACCTTGCAGTGTGACGAAACGAAGAACAAAACTCCAAGCAGAATACTTTTGTCCGCGGATGAATAAACCCTATACGGGGTCGTGCCCCTCCAAAAAGTGGTCTGATTCCCCACGAGAAAGAGGCTACCCCCCTATTAAAATCAACCAGGAAGTCTACCCCTTTTGGAATCTCAAGAACAAATCACTTTTTGGGACAAAAACGTATGTCTTCCCTATATCCCCTGTAGAATCTCCAGAAAAAGAACACTCCAAACCCCTCACAACAACAAAAAAAACACGGTTTCCCCATAAAGAAGCGCTCCAAACCGACCCTAAGCCGATCCATTTATCAGTTAGAGGTGACTTCTCCCGCCGTCATACTGCGCATTTTGTCCCCACTCCACCCGCCATACTGCGCAAAATCCCACCCATTAAACCAATAAATATCCCAAATGCATTGATACAATCATCGCAAAACAAATGTATCAACCCATTTACTCCTCAACTCCTTGTGATTTTGCTAATTCACAATGCCTTTTCGATCCATTATGGCTACACTTGGATGTTTTCTTTGCTAAAAATACTTGACAGACATCGCACCACCACGAATCGCCACGATCGGCTTCCAACTTCTCCCCGGCTTCTATCATTTGATATCGTTTGTGCCGACTAGTGATTAAATGCTTCGTCCATTCTGATTTAGCTACTTCTACTTTGCAAAGATCACAAAGTCGTTTTTCTCTCTTCTGTTCCAAAATCTCGTTTCTATGATTGACATAATACTTATGACATTTCTCCGCCATTTTCTCGGGATTATTTTGTTGATAAGTCTTAGCAGTAGAAAGGCAATAATTACATACTTTTCTCCCATCCTTGAACTCTCCTAGTTCTTTCTGTTTTCTGCACCTACTGCATCTCTGTAAGTTTTCCATACTACTATTTACCATCATGTCTTTAAGTGTCTTCTAACTGCGTATTTTCTAAGCTCTCCCGGCGCCATACTACACAAATTATCACTCCCCCAAAAATGGTTAACCAATGGAAAAGGGAGAATTAAAACCGTTAACCCAAATCTTGAAAATAATCCAGTAAAATATGGATGGCAAAATGCGGATGGGAAAGGCCTATGTAGGAAAGCACCACCACGGCTTATGCGGGAAAATTAAACTAAAATTACAACATATAAGATCTTATATGTTGTAACTATAGTATAATCAAGAACTGAAACATTCATCTCAATAATAGCTAGCCGCGCTTTCATTATCGCTAAATTCTTCATCCTCGTCATAGAAGTCTTCCGTGCTTAATATATGATAAAATCGGATATGCCATTCTGCCTCTGTTCTGAATGGCATCATTTCCAACAGTGCTCTCTGGAAGCCCGTCCTGAGCAATGCCTGTGACTTCCGAAGCAACTGCCCTAGCCTTCCACAGCAACTGCCCTAGCCTTCCACAGCAACTGCCCTAGCCTTCCGAAGCAACTGCCCTAGCCTTCCGAAGCAACTGCCCTAGCCTTCCACAGCAACTGCCCTAGCCTTCCACAGCAACTGCCCTAGCCTTCCACAGCAACTGCCCTAGCCTTCCACAGCAACTGCCCTAGTCTTCCGAAGCAACTGCCCTAGCCTTCCGAAGCCATTGCCCTAGCCTTTTGCTTCAGACCTTCAGAATTTCCGATCTCAAATAAGCACGAGTCACACCTTGGACATAATAATAGTCTTGTCCAAGTTTTCGCTCAATCCTTTCAATTGTGAACTTGTTTGCTGACCACGAACTCGTTCTCTCCTTCTCACTGATTCCCTTTTTGCGGTATATTTTGACCTCATCGCCAACCCTAACAGGGGGATATTTACGGGTTTTGATTCTGTTCATCTCAAGCTTCATCTTGACCTCAAGATGGTTTCCCTTTTTGTGGGCATCGTTTGGAGTCATATCGTGGGCAGAATGAACCATTTTACTGTTGTATGTCAGCACGATCTCGGGGATATAATCAATCCATTGTATATTAACCTTTCCCTTTTTCTCGTCTGCATCAACCCTCTTGAAAAGCATGTCCTTGAACGTGCGGATGAAGCGCTCAACAAAATGAGGGTGCCCTCTTGTTTTGTAATTCTCTATTTGTTGATCCTTGAAAAAGTCAACAAGATCCTGATTGTTAAGACTCCCTTCGTCATCAGAGTAAATGAGGCGGGGCTTCCCGAGTTTGTTCAAACCTTCCATTATCCCAGCAGTGATGTCGGCAGGTTGCTTTGACATGATAGGCATCACCGCGGCTTTACGGGAGAAAACATCAATAAGAACTAAACCTATACTAAATTTTTGAGTTTGTAAATCATTTTTTGAAATAAAGAACAAATCAAGCTGAAATTCATACAGAACATGTGGAGCGATGAATGAATTGTATCCAGACAGTTGTTTTTTCCTTTCCACGTTCTCTTGAAACCACTCCTTGACATCTTGCATTGTTATGGATGCATCTTTCTTTTTTGCATCCTTATAAGTGGTGGCAACGCTACCGAACCCAGCCCGATCATAATAAATGGTTGAAATTATATCATCTTTATTAATACTGCTCATATTAATAAAGATGAGATTTTATTTATCTTCTTCTACTTGTGGTTCTTGCTCTGGTTGCTTATTTTGATCCATGAGCCAGTCTCGGTGTTTCTGTGAGTTTTCGTGCCGTTTCTTGTGTCCAAAGGTGAAGTATTTACCACACCCACATAGATGTTTTTCAGATTGAACATCTTTAATTTTTTGATAACGTCTCCGCCCTTCTTCTTTTCTCTTCTCTGGGTGCAACTCCCGATATACTCTCTGTTGCAAACATAGATATTCATTTAGATCATCATACCATTCTTTGCGGGTCCTGCCCGCAACAACTTTATTAATGCAATTGCTACGTCTAATATGTTTGCCTTCTTGTCTTTCCAACTCTGCTCTATTGTTACACGAGTATTCTTCAATCAGTTCAATTTTACAATTTCCCACTCCAAACTCATCGAATAAAAAGTATACACGAGTATTATCCGCCTTACCTTGCAGATACTCTTTATACTTGCTCCTATGTCTCTCAAACCGTTTTTTCAAACTTTCGGTTGTGCTACCAATATAGCACTTGGTATATCCAACATCTGTAACTTTGTAGATTTTCCCCTTTTCATACCGATTCATACCTCTATATACCCAAATCACTATTTCTTTAAAACGAAATTTTGTTACTGAAGCACCGATTACAAGAAGCACAAAAAGCCATCAGATTATCTTTTGTATGGGGTAGATCATTACATAACCTTTGACAAGTCAAATTAGAGTTTATATTGCCAGAATCCATTGACAACACGAAGCCACAGCCACAATTTGCACACTTTCCGTTGACATTGTCCTTCAACCATTCGGCATCCACATAATTGTCTTTTGGGATCTCAAATTTGTTTTTCCTATCCTGTTCCTTGTATGCTAACACCTTTCTATCAAAATAATTCATAATGCATTTTGCGTTAAACTCTTCATTTAAATCACTACTGTATTTGTAAAATTTTACTCTGTTTAAATCCCTTGCTCTAGTGATTGCAGTCCATAAAAACTCGCGAGTTATCAGATGATGGTTCCAATCAAAAATGGTGACATCGTCATCAATGGAACACCCCTGAACAGAATGACAAGTATAACAGAAGGCAAAGATAAAATGACTTCTCAAGATACCAATATTTAGCGTAATCTCTTCTCGTGTTTTGATATTAGCAATGGTAATCCAAGGATCGGAAATATTAATTATCTCATACCTAAAATTCACATTTAACTTATAGGTTTTTGTCTTCCTATACTCTCTGCATATCATGATCTCGCCGACTTCAAACTCATTTTGTTTGCCCTGTCGTTTTCTGATCTGCCTTGAAACCTCTCTACAAGTGTTATTTAAATATGCGACATTGCTTTCTGTTCCTGTGATGTCATCAGTATATTTAAAATACTTATTGATGACATCATGTAGAGACAATTCATGCTCAAAGATGTCGGCATAAATACTTTTAAGTTTATCCTTGTCCTCCTGAGTCTTCAATCGCTTGCACTCTTCCAAAAACAAATGATGAGGAAAAATGCTGTCAATACATTCATTCATATAAATCTCGTGTTTCTTAGTGTTAGTCAGTGCTTTTATAGGGCTCAATTGCTTGGCGTCACCAGTAGCTAATATGATTTTATTAGCCCTATGTCGCTCTACAAAGCCCTTAATTTTTGCCAATACAAAGGTATTATTAAAACAAATCTCATCAAACACAATGACATCAAACATCGAATGATCGTATTTATCTAGCTTCTCGTCATTGACTGCTATACCGAAGAATTTATTTACAGTGACGCTTTCCACTTCGCACTCCAAACCCAGATTATTGGTAGGAACCACAAACAATACTTTATAACCCTTGAGTCTCTCCATGTTCTTGCAGATGGTGGACTTCCCTGCTCCTGCGAATTTGGCCTTGATCGTCAAGCACCTATATTTCTCAACAAGTTCAACCAATTCATTTTCATCATACTCATTAATGATGTTAACTCTCTTACTTTTGACAATCGGGATATCAACATATTCACACTTCTTCTGTTCATACAACTGCTTTCCTGTATGATGGATCTCATCGTGAGTCTTGGCTAATTTCCACCCACCGATCCCATCGTGAAAATCTAGCAACTGCTGAGTCTTTCTCAAACCAAACTTATTAAAACCCGAACAGTCCACGACAAAAGCGTCGCATTTGACACTCAATACCTTAACATTGTTCTCTGTCAATTTTTGATATGCGCATTGCATTTTAAAATTATGATACTGCAATAGCATTTCTTTAATAAATCGAAACCCATTGGACAACTCGCACCTATCAACCACATTCAGAATATAATATAAATTGTCGTTTTGTTCAGATACTTCTCTATCACGGCACCACATCCCGTTGTCATCAAACTCTTCAACCCACTTGGCAGTATTCCTGCTCATCATGTTTAACTTCCCCCCTGCATCTGCCTGAAGGCTGATCGCCTCATTGAGATCATTAAAAACGAATGATCTCTGACTGCTGTTCTTACTTTTTTCCAACAAGCCAAAAATCGAGTTGGCTATTATTTTTTTAATTGCCTTGTCTTCTTCAATATTTTCGCTTATTCGCTTTCCCCAGAGTTCCTCAACCAACATTTTATTATCTACCTTGTGAATGAAATGTGGCTGTTTGTAGTGAGTAATGGACAACTCGCCGGATGCAACAAGTGGCATAAAATGCTTAAGAAACATACCATAAACTATATTAGTATCATTATTAAAAAACAGATTGCGATGTGTCAGTTCTGCTTTTACCAAATATATATTTACATCCTTGATCTTACATTTACTATTATAAGCTTTCCAATTATCAAACTGATTAAAAACTCCGATTCTGGTAATCGTATTAAATGCATCTGTAAACGCTTTGTTCATGTCGATCTCCTGTTTTGGAACATCCAATTTATCCAAGCCCTTGAATAACTCGCCTTGTGGGACGATGGTTCTATAATTATTTAAAACTTGTATATCGGTAGGACTATAATAAGACTTGTGATTTGGATTGAATAATTTCTTTTTGAATGTAAACATCGCTTCAGTCATATTGTTGTAAACCGTTTCTCTGTCTACCGTGATGTCACTATTGATCTGGTCGTCTATCAGACACTGTGACCTAATATTTAAATATACATTATTGAAGTCCGCCCTCAATTCTGAAATAGTCCCTGCTTTGTGAACAATCTTGCATTCATACCCGATATTTTTGAAATCGCAAAATAATTTATTTAGATCATTCTCTCTATGAACTAAATCTAAAAAGTTCTTTTCCTGTTTGTCGGTTCTGTTTGCAATTGTTGCCTTAACCATTTCAAAAATGTCATCAATAGTAGAAAACATTTTGCAAATCGATGGCTTCTCTCTATCACTTATATGATAGTCGGGCCGTGCCTTTACTACAAATGCATCATCAGTATTTTGTTTTTGTTCCAATCTTTTAATATTATTATTCAGTGTGTAGATATGATTATTTTTGACCATTGCATAAAAGGCTCTGATGTTGCGGTCAAACATCTCTGGTGAATAAGAATAAATGATTTTGCCCAGTTGGTCTATTATTCTCACACGCATTCTGTATTTTATAAATACCGGGATCATGTCATCAATTGACGCCCCCGACTCTGTGAATTCCTGTTCTGTTTTATTTATTAGTTTTAGTATCATCCCTCGCGACATTGGTTCTTTCTTCTTGTTGTTCATTAGGGTATCTTTATAATAATCAGTGAGTGTGTTCAACCAACATTGATTGTCTACATAGTTACCTTTCTGAATTGCTTCCATAAATGTTTCTTTCGATGTATCCAATTCGGTATACATGTAAGTATTATACATACTGATGTTTTCCGACCTTCTCAGGTTGGCTTGTCGTGGATTACTAGGCTGTCCACCTTCCACCTTTCTGGCCCTCAAGATCTTCAAGGCGCCAATATACCCCGTCTCTACGTTGTAAGCCACAGCGTTAGTCTTCTTGGTTAACCTCTTCTTCTTGTTGATCTCGATTGTTTTTTTCTGATCAACGCCAACATACCCACCCATAATATTTAGCATTGTTTCAAATTCTGGATCTTGGGCAAGTGTTACAATGAACTTTCTGAATAGATCATAATCCTTGGTTTTTACAATTCGTTTGCCTACATACTCGTCTATATTTGTGCTGGCGTTAACGGTGTATGTTCTCTCCTTACCGTCCTTTGTTATGGGGTAATATTTGAGTTCTCCGTATTCTGTTTTGTATGTGAAAGCCGGCTTTTTGTTGTCACCTTCCCTAACACCTTCGCGGTAAAGCATGACGTCTAATGTCCATGACTCATCGTTCGCCTTAGACTGCTTTACAATGTTAGTTACAGTGCTTCGTTTCATCCTAACATTCAACGGTAGATTTATACGGTTGTTTTGGATCACATCGTCGTATTTTTTGTCCCATTTCTTTTTTTCCTTTGGGGTGGTTGCATTGATAAACCCGTCAATAATAGTTGATGCGGTGCTAAACTGTGCAATTTTTCGCTGTTCATATAGATCTCTCAATTCGGTGGCTTTTTCCTTGGTATCGCCTGCTAACCTATCAATTCTTGAATTTAATGACCTGATGTTATTTCTTATAGTTTTTGACAATGACATAATATATTTTAGATATTAATTATTAATATTATTTTTTCTTTAGGTGTAATTTAGGGAAGAATTCATATTTAAATTAATTTCCTATAAAATGTCTTAAAGAAATGTTACATATAATATTATAGTAATGATCACAGACAAACACCCCGACGACTTGACACTGGAAGAAATAAAAACAATGCTGGCGTATTACAACCGACTCTATTATTATAAAGTCAGAGACGATGAAGCATACAAGGCCAAAAAAAGGCAAAATGCTTTAAACACCGCGCATAGAAAAAGATTAGATAAAATGATTAAAGAGAGTGGCATTGAAATGGCACCCGAAGAACAAAAACCAAAACAAAAAACTGGCTTCCCGAGAAAATACAAATTTGAAGATTACGGGCTGAAAATGCCGAGTGGTGTAGAATAATTGGTTTATTTAATCATTGTTTATGATTAAATTAATCATTTTTTTAATAATTTTAATTCTAAATCGTTTCTCCATGTCTTGGATCATATTATATTATTTTGACTTGTCTTTTTTCTTTTTCTTTTTAAAAACTTCATTTTCCAAATACTCTACACGATCGATTAGTTTTGATAAAGCATCCCAACTAATACAAGCCATACGATCATAACACATCGTTAAGTATTCTCCCGAATCATTTACAATATTATATTTCGGATTTGTGTATTGTTGAACATCTTGAGCAATCCATCCTAATTCAGTTTTTCTGGTTTTTTGATTCTTAACAAATGTTTTAATCTTAATTTTTTTACCATATTTACAGTATCATCTTCTACATCTTCTATATTATCTTTCAGTCTCTTATCGCTACTTAAATTAAATCCGTTAAATGATGAAAATTGAGTATCATCCAATTGTAAATATTTAGTGCCATCAATATAACTATCAATAGTTGTTGATGCTTCTAATCTTAAAACAGCATCACTATTTAAATGTCTCAAATTGATTTTATGAGCAATTCCAAAAGTCATATCACCGTCAATAGTCCAGTCGCCTCGTAATTCGCTATTACTTCCACTATTCAAAATAATTTTATTATCAGCATATGTTGCAGATAATCCAACAACCAAATTAATAGAGTTTGAAGTGTTGCTATTCCTAATTATTAAATCATTTGTATCGACATACATTTCAGCATTATCAATTATTAGTTTTGATGTGTTGCCAAATTGAACATTGCCACTCGGTGAATTTTGTAATAATAAAGTATTTCCTGATACAGACTGAACTTGATTGACTTCAATCTTTTTACCAGAAACCATTGTTAAATCGCCATTTGTATATACATCACCTAATACATCAACTGGTTTATTGAATATGGTTTTTGATACAGCACCGTCGCACATAAAATATTGATTAGAAGAATTAGTAATATCGCCAACACTAACAGCAACAAAATTATTATGCGCCATATATAAACCTTCTGTAGCATCTGGTGTATATCTTCGTATTGAACCATTATTATTAAAATTTAAATATGAACCATTGTTAAGACTTATTGCACTGTCTGTTCCTATAAACTGGACAGCGCTTGTAAATCGAGCTTGCCCAGCACAATTTAAAACATAATTAACAACGCCAACTGCCCCTAAACCGAATCGATCTTTTATCCATACACGACCAACATTAGCATCTCCGATTTGTGTTTCCCAAACGCCTCCTGAGCTTGACATCCACATTCTACCATCTCTATTAATATTAAATTCACGATTAAACATTTGAAAAGTCATTTGTAGTCCTAAATTTGGTGAAGGGGTACAGCTAAACTTATTACATATTATAGAACCAGTAGTAAGCATGTTTAAATCACTGTGTAAAGTTGCATTATCGCTAAAATTAATAGCACCTGCTACTGATTGAGCGTTAGTATCTATTTTATCTAGCTTTTGTAAATCTGCTGATATTAAACTATTTATTGTGTTTGAATTTTGAGTTATTAATACATCTTGTATATTATTATCTGATATAATTGAAGCAAATGTATTACTGTAAGCAGTGTTAGTATTGAATAAATTAGTATCGTTTGTATATAATGTTGATACATCCGCTTGAATAGTTGTTTTTTCAGCTGTAGTCCAAGAAGCGCCCGCTCCTGCTTGTAAATCTGCTATATCTGTAAGAATGGTTGTTATTGTGTTTCCGTGTCCTGTTATGTTATTAATGTTTGTGTCAATTAATGATATATGCGATGTTATTGTAGCATTTAAATTACTGATTAAATGTGTATTTGAACTAATGTTATTAAAATTAGAATCAAGTTTAATTGTATTTGCTGATATAGTCGGTAGTATTGAAGTTATGTTTAATCCGTGTGCTGTTATATTATTAAAGTTGCTTGTAATTGTTGCGTTTTGATTTACTTGTTCGTTAAAAACAGTTGTTGATGTTGCGTTTAATTCAGTAATATCTAAAATATTGGCATCTATCTTATTTTCTGTGCTAAAATAAGAGCATCAACTTCTTCAATTGTATAACCTCCACCTAATGATCCTGCTGTGTCTGCTAATTCTTGTTTTGTAGCATAAACACTGCTCAATGTCGAGGGTTCTGTTGAATTTATTAATACTAATTCACTTGCTACAATTCTACTTGAGCCGTCTAGTGATAATGTTGAAAACATAATTATTATATAGTAGGTTATATAATAATTATATTTTATCTTTTCTTTCCTCTTGAACCAAATATATTCTTATTTAATGCATTATATTTTCTTGCTTCTGTCTTAAATATTCATTTTGCAATAATTGGTAATGTTGCGCTATATTTTGTAGCGGGTTTGGAGGCGGTTGCGGTTGCGATCTTCTTGGGGGTGGGGTGTTCGCTATTATATTATTTTGTTGCTGTTGTTGCGGAATACGTTGCTCTTCTTCGCGGTGCGCTACTTCGTTGTATTCTACATTTTGGGGTTTTGCTATCGGAACTGCTTTTGGTTTAGGTTTTATAGGCTTAGTTTCTAATGGTCCTTGGCAATTGCGTTCATGACTGTATCTGTAAGATTTTAATGTTAAAGTTTTGGCGCATTTTGGACAGGTTATTTTCTTTTCATTACGCGCTTGAGTTTTTGAGTTGTTTTTAAGAGGTTCTACAGGTTTTATTTCTTGTGTTGGTTCTATTGTTGGTTCTGCCTTTGGCGCTTCTTCTTCTTCAATTGGTGGTAATTCATTTACTGGTGCGTCTGCTTCAATTGTATTAGTAATTTCAGGTTCGACTTCTGACATATATAATATATTATATATTTTGTCTATATGTTTTATATATTTTGTCTATATGGACAAATTGAGAAATATTAATAATTTAATATTATTAATTTGATATTTTTAATATTATTAATTTGATATTTTTAATATTATTAATATTAATTTTTAGGGGTTTATTTAGTTATCTAATTGAAAGAGAATGCTAAAAGAAATGGGAACGCCGTGAAAATCAATTAATTCGTTTCTTGAAGTTGTTATTCTAAAGTGTAGTCTCTTAATATTTTTACCGCCTACATCAATAAAATCTGCGTATATGGGCGCTGTAAAATCTGTTATAACACCGCCAAGTTGTTGATTAATTTGAACTTTTTTAATTACTGAACTGCTGAAATTATTAGGCGCTGAATATTTATAATCGCTTAATTGAGGACAATTTATGTATATATTCTGAAAGGGAACTAAATTAAAGTATCCACTTAACCAAGATGACGCAGGATCATAGGCAATATTACTTAATAAATAATTAATAGATTTTGGTCTTAAATTGTCATATTCAAACTGTCCTCTGTTCCATTCGCCATTTACATAAGTTTCTAATTCTTCATCTGTAGGTATTTTGATTTTGTAATTTAGAGGGTCATTTAATTTAAGTTCCATTTTGCGTTCGCTTTGTCCATATACTGTTAAGAATAAGTCAGGCACAATATCATTAAATGCCGTGTTTAATTCCGTTTGTATTTTGTACGATAATTGATTAGCATAATAAATTTCGCCGGATACATCAACGGCAGTGCTTCTCAATAAGACATTGGAACTATTATACAACATAATATAGAAGCGTTCGTAAAACCCTTTCTCTGTTGTATAAA
>CAUJNA010003461.1:0-55003 GCA_963377175.1 Effrenium voratum | reverse complement strand
AACAGCAAAGCAAAGAAAAAAGCGATCAAACAGTGCATCAATTCTTTTCCTGGTTGGGTGGAAGATGGTACACTTGCGCCCCGCTAAGCCGGGCGCTGCAGCGCGATGCCTCTCAGCATCGCAAACTTGGAGTGAAGGCACCACTTTTTGCCTCGGCGGCATGCGAAGTGGCGCCGCACGTTGTGTTGATCCTCGTGGCTTCCCCCGGATTCGAGGATTTTGTGCTGATTGATGGAGCGTAGTTCCCCAAAAGCGATGGCGCCGAGTTGAGACTTTCCGATTGTAAAGTTCTGCAAGAGCTGGCCGAGCGTGTCGGGCGTGCATGCCGTGGGGGTGGCCTGAGCGTAGCATCCAAAGCTCGGATAGTCATGGTTCTCGGGCCTCCAAGCAGCGGGTCGGATCATGTTCTCATGGCACATGCGGCGCACTCGATCCGGGGTGGTGCCGTGCACATACATGACAGCGTGATGGGAGGCCGTGCCGGATCCAGCTTCCGGGTCTCCGCCAGCAACTGGCCAAGGATGAGGTCAGGGAAACCAAGTGGTTGCGAACACCATGCCGTGTGATTCCCGTCCCAAGAGGTGGTAGAAGCTGGGATCGAACGGTATGGGATCATCCGTGTCCATGGTTCGCAGTTCCCAGCATTCCGCGAGGAGATCGGCATGTGAAGGTGGCAAAGCAGGGTCCAGGTCCATCAAAATGGCCTTAGTCTGTTCCATCCTGGAGATGTCCAAGGCTGGAAGCGGGTCCAGCTCCCCCAACTCCCTAGGCGTGGGAACTCGCAGCGGGTCAGTCTTGGCCGTGTCCATGACGTTTCTCCATAGATCACGCCACCGGTTGTCGGAAGTGGTGGTGGCGTTGATGTCCGCCTCCGATGGAGGGGGATCCAAATCACCGGTGTTGTCGGAGGGGGGTTGGGGAGGGTGAGGAGTAGCCGGCGTGGGTCGGGGAGGGGGAGGGGGAGTGGAAGTGAAGGCCGCCGCAGGTGCTGGGTGAGGGGGCAAGCTAGTGCTGTGGTGGCCGGTGCGGGAAGTGGGGTGGGGTTGCTGCCCATGGTGCTGCAGTGACCAGGACGATCGTTTGTCCTGGTTGTTTCGGTGGCCGGGGTGGCTGGCGCCATGGTGGTGCATGTCCCAGCGGTTTTTGTTCTGTGGTGGGTATCCCCACGATTGGTTCCGCCAGTGTGAGGAGGACCATTGAGACTTGTTGGGATCCTTCCCGGAAGTGCGCCAGGAGTCCTTCCCGGAAGTGCGCCAGGAGGTGGAATGATGAGTAGTGTGAGTGGGTCGGTGCGAAGTCGTGGCACTGGGTGCAGGGGAGTGTCGATGGTGGGACCTGTGTCGGGGGGAGCGGGAGCGGAGGGAGACAGTGGAGTGGTGTGCACGTCGGGAGTGGTGGGAGTGTCGGGAAAGGGAACGTGACCTGCTGTAGCCGCGGGATCGCCGGGTGTCGTGTCGTCGGTGCGACTTGTTGTGCCTGCGATGGTGGCTGGTGTGGGAGTGGGAGTGTCGGTGCTGCCTGTGGCGGGAACGGGATCTGCGAGAGTGGGGATGGTGCCGAGTGTCCGGGGGAGGGTGGTTGGTTGAGGAGGTAGCGGCAGGAGCCGCAGCGGCAGCTTCGGGCGCGCGCGCCGGCTGAGGCTCGGGCAGTGAAGATGGCATGCTGCTCTTAGTCATGAAAGGCATGATGGTGCCAGGTGCCAAGTTGCCGTAATTGGGAGGGCCACCGTAGGGCATCATGGCCATCGGGTTGCCAAAGTTCGAGAGGCCGCCGTAGGGCATCATGGGGAAAGGTGTGAAGGATGCCGTCTGCGAGTTGGGTGACGGTACAAGGTTCATGGGCTGCGTCATCTGGGATGACAGCTGCAAGTTCGGTCCACAATTGCCTGGTGAGCCGGACGCGGTGCCGGTCGCAATGCTGTGCAGGAGCGAATGCATCATGTCATAGAGCTGGTGTCCAGCCATCTCGCAAGGGAGAGAGAAGGTTGGAAAGGGGTGAAAACAAAACCACACCTGCAGCAGAAAAGCGTCAAAGGTGCAAATGCATGCGAGCCAACTTCAACCTGCGAATCGAAACCAAACAGAGGGAATTCCACCAGGGGACCGCCAAAACCCCGCGGCAACGGCAAAAGTTTTCACAGAAATGCATGCGAGCACACAGGGGTTCTCAGAGGTGCCTGTCAAGTGGCCTCATGAAAGTGCCTCATGTGGCTCATGTGGCCGATGATGAATCTGAACTGAACTCATCCGAGACGAAAGCTTCCATGAACGCTACGAATTGCAGAGTTGGTGTATGACCAACTCGTCACTGGCGCATGAAGCTTAGGAGCCTGAAACCTCGTGGGTGCAGCCTTGCTTCAAAGGCAGGCAGTGCAGGCAGTGCAGGCGCATGAAACCAGCAGAGCACCAGTAGGGTGCGGAATACCTTAAGACCTCAAGCTGCAGCCTTGATCGTGGTCAAACGCGCTGAACTGAACTGCAGCTTGAACTTGAACACTTGAACGGTCTTCCCCTCGCAGGGGGCTCCCGCATATGGCGAGTCCAGCCCACAGCGCCATGTCGGACAGGCCGTGGGTAAACACACTTATCTCGAGAGGCTTCACTAGCCGAGATGCAAAACGCAGTCAGTAAAAATGCTTGAATGCAAATGCAAATCAACAGGTCACAACATCGACACCGAACAGGAAGCAACAGCGACAAACAGAAACCGCAAAAGGAATCAGGAAAGAGGGTCAGGAAATAGGCAGGTACGCCGGATTGATCAGATCCGGTATCCACCGAAATGCCGTAGCTTCATTGGACTGGATAGGCAAATCGGCTCCAGTCCCCCTGCAATGTGGAATTTCCGTCCGTGCTCCAGGACGCTTCACACACACACACACACACACACACACACACACACACAAAAGAGTGGATTGGCAATGATAATGCTTCAACCAGCATCACGGTGAAACAAAACTGAATAAATGCTCCTGGACCAATCCCATATCTTAAAAAGCTGATTTTCCAACTGAGCACCTTCGTGCTTTGCTGTCGAAAAATGCGCCCCAAGAAAAGCTCAAAACTTGACATGGGTGCGTCTTATTCTTGAAGGCATCATTTTTTCGCGGTGGTCACAAAGGAATCCAAGGGGGAAACCAACTATGTTGACTCTTTTTTCCCTTTAGAACTTTAGTCTAGATACTCGTAATTCTAGAAAACCACTAGTTGTAGTTACTCCAAGATCACTTTTCAGACATAAGTTGGGGGGTCTCCGATTTTAAGTCACACCGGGAGATGTGTCAGGCCTGCGGCCATTGCCCGCACTTCTCTGCCGCGCTGATGCCCGCGCTGCACGCCACCACGTCCTGACCGGCGAACGGCCAGACACCTGCCTGGCTAAGGTAAGGAGTCAAGTTTGGAAAACCATCTCAACTCGGCCCACATCAAAAAAAAGAATCTAAAAAGCAATACTTCCTGACTCTGTTCTATAGTTAGTCTACCCCGAAATATGCTGTATTTTTATTAGGAAACCAGTAAAGGCGGGGATCGTTGTCAGTCCCCGGCAGGCAGCAGTTGGGATAGATGTTTTAGCCAATGAAAGCAGACGTAAACCACCTACCAACTATCCACATACCGCGGAATCCGAAAAAAAAAGAAAGGCGATCCTAAAAATGAGAAGGCCTTCGCAAATTGATCAAAGCCAAAACTATTCCCTGAAAGCGGTTGCATTCGCAAAGGCTGCTCGAAGCCTTATTTTGGAGACCCGGTTGTTTTCCGCTTGAGAACACGTGGAAAGCAATTTTGAGGATGATGGCATCTTCCACAGATTTGGGTGCGTCCAAACACTCATGTTCTAATCCTTGACAACTTGAGTCCCATTGTTCACAACCACTTGGGCCATGGCAGGTTGCTGTCATTCGGAAATCGGAGAAACAAAAAAAAAAAAACGGAAATCCCGCGTAACGGATCTTCATCACGGGTGAGCTCACTTTCATCTTCGAGACTTGAATTTGCAAAACTCGAAAAGGGGGATGTTTTCAACCCCGAAAAAGCCCACCGCTTTCAGCGGGCCATCTGGGTGTTCAAACCGCATGGCTTGTAATGGAAAGGGGGGCCAGCTACCCAGTTGTCTGCACCAAAGCTTGGAGCACACTTCTTTTTCCCCTATCTGTCTTTCTCTTTCTCTCTTTGTCTCTTTCTCTCTTTCTCTCTTTCCTTTGGTTGAAAATCCATCCGTTTCCCCACCTCACAACCTCTGAATGTTCAATCAGGCTATAACCATGGATATAAGTGGGGCAACCGGGTTTGGTGCCTTCGGGTGCCCTTACCATGGTTGCGGCTTGAATACCCAAGCACCTGTGGTAAATATCCCGACTGGAATTTCGCATTGACAAACTGGGATCCCCAGTCTTAGGGGAGTTGTGTGGACTAAATGTGACCATCCTCTACTGGTATGTCAAAATCGGCGAAGCCCAAAAAGTCGGTGGTGGGTTCAACGCACCTTCAACTTTCAGCTTCCCCCTAATTTGTGGTTTGGAGCCTGGTGGTTTGGTGAAGGAGAATGTGTTTCCCATATGCCCACAAGAACCAGATATTCAAATCCAAATCCAACCCACCAATCTGCATTGTTTACAAGATGTCCAAAATCTGACACATAAGCAAATTGCGGACTAAGGTGAAAGTGGTTGTTGCCAAGTTCTGATGTTCCAGCAAAAAGAAAGAACATATGAGCAAAGGGCATGCAGTGTGAACTGGCAAACAGGCCTGACACTCCGTGGAGTTCTGGCAAGAACAAATGCTGCTAAAATGGTCACTGCGAAGAGTCCTTGACCTCCCCAAGAATCCAAATTCGGCAAAAATATATTTTGTACTCTGGATTCCACACTGGTAGCAGCTTGGCCGTGTCACCACGCACACGGATGGCATCGAAATGAGAGCCTGTCCAAACCCCGCCGGAGGCCCCCTTATCAAGGCATCCCCAAAGAACCTTTACACTCATTCTACCCCCGGATCGGTGAGATCGCCATAAATTATGGCCTGGAAAAAAATATGCTCCACCTGAAACCACAAATCCAAACCACCTGACACCACTTGAAACTAATCCAAACCACCTGAAACCTCCAACCTCCCACCTCCCCCCGCCCCCCGCCCCTCGCACCCCCCCCACTCCAGCTGCAAGGCTCGGGCATGGGCGCAGCTGAGCAGCTGCAGCGCCGGGCCCCAGACGTGCTGCTTCTCGCAGGCGCTCAGCACTGGAACGAGCGAAGCGGGGGCGCGGGGCACGCGGGGCACGCGGGGCACGCGGAAGTCCGGGAAGCCCATTGGCTGTGGTGGTCAAAAATAGAGTAACCCCAAAATGGGTTGCCCTGGTAAGTGGCAACATGGACCAAAACCTGCGGTCCCCTGGCGGTTTGATTTTGACCCACACCCAATTGAGGTTTATTTGATCTTCGGACCCCCAGAGATAGGGAAAGGAAAGACTAGTAGGAACTGGTTGCAGCAAAAACCGAGAGCTCGGACCCCTGTTAAGACCCTGAAAACTTGACCAGATCCGGCCCCCTAGAGAACAAAGACTTTTAGCTGGTTGAATGGAAAATGATGAAAGACCAAAAAGGCAAAGTGAAAAAGGTAAACTAAATCTGGCGATCAAAGAAGGGAGAAAGGGAATAGGAAGAATGTTGGACAAAGGTTGGTATAACGAGGCAAGGCATGTGGGTCACCTGTCCTCTTTGGGGGTGGGCTTGCATGTTCGAGGCAAAGACAAACCAAACCAGTACACGAACACCAAAAGAACAACAACTTTGAAAAAGCGAAAACAATGCAAACGTAAAGAAACTGCAAACAAAGAAGTCGGGGGAAAGCAAAAACGAGCAAGCGAGCAAGCGAGCAAGCGAGCAAGCGAGCAAGCAAGCAAGCAAGCAAGCAAGCAAGCAGGCAAAACAAGAAGCTGAAAACAGTAAAAGCAAAGCAAAGCACCGCAAATGAACCAAACCAACTAGCTACACACAACTGAACTAAGCCAAGCTCATCGTACCAGCGCAAACAATACGAACAAAACCACAAACAAACAAATGACCTGCCCACCTACCTAACTAACTAGCTAACTGACTGACTAACTAACTAGCTAGCAAGCTAACGAACTCACTCTCGAACCATCTCACTCCCCAACTCGGAAAACTATTCAATGCAAAACACCAGAAAGAAATACAATATATATATATATATAGATATATATATATATATAATATACGCAGAAGCAAAGCGCAGAAGCCACCTGTGCAAGGGACCCAGAGCCTGCGGCCAGCGCCACCACATCCAGCTGCAGCTGTCGGCCTTCGAAGGCGAGCAGCTGCCTCAGCGCAGCCGCCAGGGGAAGGCGGGGCGAAGTCCGTTCTCTCCGCGAAAAGCGGAAGACCTGTGTGACATATTCGGCAACCCATGCCACTAAACCCAACGAAAAAGCGAAAGGAAGGCTCCAAGAAAACAGATGGCTAGGAGGGAGGAAGGGAAGCTGGGTTACATTGCCTGGTAAATGGTGGTGTCCCTTTGTTTGGTGTTGAAAAAGCCATGTTTCAAATGGGCAAAATGTATCTTTTAAGGAGCCGTGGAAAAGTGGAAGACTTGTGTGAAAATTCGGAAACCCAACCACTAAGCCCAACGGAAAAGCTAAAGGGAAGCTCTTTATACCGGATGGCAAACTTGGAAAATCCTGAATTTCTCTCTCAAAATAAGCGACAGTGGGAAACGCTGGAAAGTTCTAGAGGCGGCGGGGGTCCACTAAACCCATCCCCTAAACCCAACGAAAAGGCGAAAGGAAAGCTCTTTAAACCCGATGGCTGGGAAGCAGCAAGGGAAGCTGGTTGCGGTTCCCCTTCGGTTGCCATTTTACTGGTGTCTTTCCCTTGAGACTGCCACTTTCTTGAAGCTTTCAAAAGAAAAAATGGAGGAAGCCCGGTTGATGGGCGCCAAATCTGGGTATGTCTTTTTAAGGGCCAAGGGCCAAGGGCACCCTTCTTTAAGGGCGTTTTGGGTTCATCCTAGTTTGAGAACACCGTGCATGTTAATAGATTTGACCCTTTGGACATTCAGAGACTTTGGAGGTTCCTAACAATTGTGGCCTATGCCTACAATTTCCAAGGCAAGGGGGCAAAAAAGGCCCGCCTTTCCCGCTTCTTGACTCTGGGGAAAACCCACCCCATCAAACAAGGGCACCGGAGGCCCTAGGTCCAAGCATTTGGACTTTCCAGAAAGCCAGCAAACATAGGGGAAAGGATTGGGCTTTACACATCTCGAAAGCTGCCTTCGGGTTTTTTTTTCCCCCAAAGGTTTCCCAATGGCTGGCCCCCCATTTCAGGAAATCCCCCTCAAGTGCTCCCTCTGATTCTTGATGGAATCAAATCGGCTTAAAGCACCCGGACGAAACGTCCTGTTTGGGAAGCCCTCGCTGCACTCATTGGAACTTGCCCCTTCCCAGAACCCGAAGGTTCCAGCGCCACCCCAAACCCAGGGGTTTGCGATTCCAAATGAGGGTCAAAATCCATTCGAAAAGGTCTGTGGGGGACGTGCCTCAAAATCAGGTCATCAGGTTCAAGTTCATAGCCACAAGAAGGCCCACTGCAACTGGCCATGTGTTCGGATCACCTACTCAAACCAGGCGCCCTTCGTCGTTCTCAGAGTGCTCTGAAGCAAAACGCTTGGAAAACCCCACATTCAAACCGTTGTCCATGATCAACGCTAGCTTTTTCAAAGGCGCCAAAATCAAGGTCCCTTTCACTGCACTCTGAATGGTGAGGGCCGAATCAAGCATCGAAACGCCACCAACTCCCAACGGCGATGACATTGGCAAGAGGCTGCAACGCAACTGGCCACCGGGATCTCTTGATCTCCTGAAACGCGGCGCGCGATTTTTCCCCACAAACTTCGCGACACCAAAGCTCCCAAAAGCTCAAAACCTCCCCAACCTGTGGTTGGAGTGGCTTGGATCAGGCACATCCCAAGCGAAATGATCGCTCCGCAAGATGGAACCTGAAAACCAGTGCCAAGCCTCGGAGCCTGGAGCAACCAAAGAGATCAGATCACCGGGAGCCGGTAATTTAATTAGCACAGCTGGATGCGAGAGGGCCTGTTCTTTCCGGAGACTCGAATCCAAAAGTATTAGCACATGAAAGTCCAAATGTGCAAACCATGAAAACCTGAATGGAAGTGTGCAGGATTGAGTTGAATGGAACCCGACGGGCTCAGACAAAAACCTGCACCAAAGGTTTTGGGGATGGCCCCTCTGTTGAAATCCTAAATTCCATTTCCGATATGGGGGAGGGGTTGCTGGTGGTTTCCGGTAACCGAAAGGGAGTCCAAAATCCATTTGGGGGTTTGGTCAATATTCCTGGCCCTCAACTTGACCATGGGTAACTTTCCATGTTGTGGGAAAGTCACTTTATCTGGTGACTTTCCTCAATCGTCATCCCATGTAATGACCTTTTGATCAACCCTTTTGAAAGACTCCCATGTGTTCTTGCTTTTTTTGGAGAGCGGGTCCTTGGTGAGCTGCACTAACTCTTGCAGCTGTCTGGAAAACCATCTCCTGGCGTCTCGGATGGCGTGCGATATGGGTTTGCCAACCCCAAAACCAGTGGCTTCCCTGCAACCCGACCCAAACAACTGGCACCACCTCCCATGAACAAGAGAGACCCCCCCCATGTGAGCCAGGACTTCCGAATTAGAACATCCAAATAATGACCCCACCTTGAAGGGGATACCAATGGGCACAAGAAGGGGCAACCAAAAACTAAAAACCAACCCATGTTTTCACGACCATTTCCTGGCAACTGCGCCAAACGAAAACGATAGCCTTGAAAAACGTAAGTGTTCTCGTTGCAACGACGCGCTTTGGTTTCTTTGGTGACCTATCCGAGCCACGGGTTTCAAAGCTAGTTAACATAGGTCTAGCGTTGAGATGTGTTTGTCTGCTTCCTGGGAAGGACATTGCCAGGTGTTGCTTCAGAATATCCGATTCAAGTTTGTCATTTCACAACGCTTCGCATGGCAGAGCTTGGCAAGCCCTGGCAAAGCGGCGATCTTTCTTCAGCGAGCGTTTCTACTTAGCGATGGGCTAGATAAGCGAATTCTGCCTCGCCCTCCATGTCCGTGTCCGGCGATGAGCGAAGACAGGGACCTATACTATTTATTGGGTATACTTTGCAAGCCTGGCTTGAAGTGAAGACCTTCTGTTGTAGACGGGGGTTGACATCATGACTACCTCAAAGTTGGTGTTTGGAGGTAGTGGATATGGGAAAATGGGAGATGGTTACCTGGAGCAGGCCAACTGCGAGAACCCAAGAAGCTTCTCTTGACGTTGACCGACCCTCAACAATTGAGTTGAACTAAAAGTGGACACGGGCTTGATTTGGGCAGGGATTTGGGCGCACCACACCGACCAATTTGGAAGGTGTTCAACAAAATAAAATCATGGGCAAATGGATGAAGGCCTCCAAATGGGGAGCCGGTTTCAGGATGGGTGGTGAACCCCCTTCAATGTCCCGCTTGAACAATCCCAACAAGGGCGCTCTCCAAAGTCACACCCACATATTAAACCATTTTCCATGAAGCCATGACCAATGGTTCATTCACGCATGAACTGAGGGTTCATACCACTCAACTGAGTCTTTTGAGGGTACCCGTTTTCGGGTGCTTTCAAGGAAGCCAAATGCGTGGACTCCTAAGGAGGTCTATGGCGGGGTGGGCTTTTGACCCACTTGTCACATTTCTCTCTCTTAGACCACCGCCCGAGCAACCGCAGTTAGCCTATATCCATGGTCGTAACCTACTCACTACGTTGGTCGAACATCCCAGGCCCCCCCATGTGACCCCTCCGGAGACTCGCCGGCGCTGGCCTTTGCCGCTCTCGCCTGCCCTGTCCCATGTACGCGTCAGCCAGAACGCTGCGGGTCGCCGGCCGTGGATGTGGAGCCCGGTGGTTTGGAAGGAGCGGTACCAATCCAAACCACCCAGGGCTGCCTGAGTTGCTCATGGACAGGGGGGAACTCAGCCCAAACTGCCCAACACCCACCGGAACTTCGGAAAGGGCTGAAGCCACTCCAAACGAGCCTATTGAACCATGAGCGGAATACGACAACAGACAAACGCACGTTCCGGGGTTCGAATCTCGTTTCGGGCAGAGCCGCTCCGCGCTCTTTTGAGCGTATCAGGGCAAGAGATCCCCACGCTTCGAGCTGTTGGAGCAATACTGTGGACGGACGAAATCCATCACCGTTCAGAAGCCCTGGTTTCTGATTCGAGCCCGCTGGGCAAATACCGAACTAAAACCTTATCGTTCTTTACCATGGTTTCGTGCCACTGCGCGATTTCCGGATTTCGCACCCATCCACAGGGCCAAACACTCCAAGTTACCCAGTTGCCATGGTTTCAACCCAGTGAGTCTCTTTTTGAACCCTTGTAAACCTCTTGTTGGGCAAAACCATCCTTTCTCATTGCTTTCTCTTCTCTCTTTTTTGGGAGGGGGGGAGGCAAATGTTTGCATCCCCGGGATGCTTTTTGCATCCCTCTCTTGGGCAGCATCCCTTGTAGCCCCGCCGCCCTTCGGGGTGCAGCGCTCGCTCGGGCGCTGATCTGAGGCGCTGGCCCCAGGCCCAGCACCCCATCGAAGGCAAAGGCGTGGAAGGGCTCTTCCGTCATCTGCGCGGGGCCAAGCCGATCCGCGCCGTGGCTTTGGTGGCTTTAGGACGAAATCACCCGGGACCGATGCCTGACAAATACCAGCAAAAGAGCCGCGAAAAAGAGAAGGCGGCATATCCTGCAAGTGGGCAGGTCTTTTTTGGAGTTGATCACCCCTGGTTCTTGTTGGTTTCTCAAACAAAGATGTGGGTATATCTGTCTTTTTTGGAGTTGGTACCCCAGCCAAAGACTCCGGCGCGTTCTGGGCGGAAACGCAAAATGAAGCTGTTCAGTGGGCCAATTTGCTAGTTCCACAAGTTGTTCTCTTCTTTGGAGCTCCGAAAGTGTCGATCGTTTCATTGGAAGCCAGCCACCAGCAAATTGATCGAGAGGAAATCCAGTGACTTAAGCTCAAAGGGTTCGCTTTGAGGGAATCACGTTTCCAACCGGCCAGCCTTGGTTTGATTCAATGCTCGAATCTCACCCATCGCTATGATTTGATCCACTCTTGAAAACCTGGAATTCCCGCCCCAAAACAGAGGTTTCCAACTGGGAAGCCTGTGAAAGGGTTGTGGGCTCCGGCACATCCCGGATGTTTTCAGGTTCCATGTTTGACTAAAGGCAAACTTCGCCCCAGAAATTTACCCCTTCTCGTGGCACAGGTCACCTCGACTGATCTCAAAGCAGCGGTCCCTTCCTTGCCTCCGTAGCCATGACCAAGCGCAAGTCCACACAGTTCATGGCCTGGCTTCCCAGCCGAAGCCCAAATTAGCAGCGACCAAAATCCATGAACTGTTGCTTCTAAGATGGATATGAAGGTTTATGAAGACCACGTACTCTGGCCTATTCAGGTTTTAAGCGCTGCCCCAATGTTGCAAGCTCGCTCCTTTCCTTTCGGATGCCACGGCCCTTCTCAAATCCAAATGGATCAAACTCTTGGGGCAAAGAATGTCCTTTGGTCCCCTGAGCAGCGCGCAAGATTGATTGGCTGTCGATTCTAATATTCTATCATGGTTACGTATACAGGTTTTACCATGACCCCTTTTTCAAGCAAGTAGTAGCACTAAAACGGCCAACGTGCATTTTGGGCGTTCACGTCAGCCCTTTAGGAACAAACGAATTTCTTTCTTGCATCTTGTGGCTTGGCTCCTCAGCTCCGATTTTGAAGCCCTCCAAGCCCGCGTGAATGTTTGCCTCGTGTCTCAGCGGCTTCGTCTGACTGGCGTTGGCGGGCAAGGAGGAGTTGTCGCCTGGCGAAAAGTCCGACATGTTGTTGCTGTTTGTGTGCGAAATGTGTGTGTGAGTGGGGGGTTGTTGTGTGACGCAAAACCGCGTGCTTCTTCTTTGGTGTAAACATCAAGTCTGTGTTTTGGCCTCCCTTCCAAAAAGGTGGACCTCTCCGGGTGTCTTCAAAGCATCCGACAGGAAGCTGCCTGAAGGACCTGCAAAGGGTTGGGAAACCGCGAAACGTTAAGCCGTTCGTTTGCGGCATGAACAGTCACCAAGGGAAACTCACCTCAAAAAAAATGGGAACCCTGATCGCTCGGCTTGGGCGACGGAGTCTTCCCAAAAAAGCTCGGCAACTTGAAGGAGCGGCGTGGCAGATCGGGATCTCTGAAAAACCCAGCCAAAAAGGAGGTGCCAACTGCCAACTAGTCTTGAGACACAGGTCTCTTAAAACTTCATGGATACGTGGAGGAAGGGCATCGCACCATAAGCGCAGACCGCAAATATTGAACCTTACAAAGAAAACCAGCCTTGGCGTTTGGGTGCTGCTTGGGCATCCATGTAGAATGAAGATTCGTACACATTTGTTGGGCCCCGAAAGGGAAGCAAGCGCGGACCAAGCAGCGAGCTGAACATTCACATGGGTGTTTCTCACAATTTGGACCTGGTGATTGGTTTCCCTTTGGCTTCAAGCCGGCCGGAAAACGGGGAACCCCTTTTTTTGGTGGATGTGGGTGCGTCTTTCCTGAGGGCCCTTTTTTGCTGGTCTTAAAGGGAAACCAAAAGGAAAACCAACGTTTTGGGGGGTGTCCTCCCTCAAAACACGCACACACACACACACACACACACACACACACACACACACACCCGTGTGAAAGCTTCGTCCCTTTTGATCATAGGTTGGTTGGAAGCAACCCTAAATCTGGAAGTTCCTGCATGGCTGCAAAAAATGGCTTCGGGGTTGGGTTCCTTGGGTTCGGAGATCTTCCTCGCTCCCCCAATTTCCGCTTTGCCACAAAGGAACTGTCCATGGATGCCCCGCAAATTTGCGGTGCTCCAAATGGCTCTGGCGAAAAACTCCGTCTGTGATACTGAAGTGCTTGATTCCCATCCGCACGAAAACCTCTGTTCTCAGGTTCCTTGCTGCTGCGCGACTCCGACAACCAAAGAAACCAAGCAAACCAAACAATCCAAACAAGTCAAGCAAAACAAATCCAAAGCAAACTAGCCAACCAACCCCCAAGGCAGCCACGAAAAGGGGGGGGGGGATACCCCTGGCTCGGGGAGAAGGCGCCGCCTCTGCGCTCCAGTTCCGCCTCTCCAGACCTAACGGATGGAACCGAGCATCAGGGCCTCCCTACACGGTTTTGGTATTTCCCTCCTTTGCATCACCTCAGGAATTCACTTTGCATGGGGCAGCCTCTTCTTCCCATTTTGGGCTGCATCAGGCACAAAATGAACCAGCCAATTTCTGTCTGGGAGGGGAATGCACCCAGCCTGGTCAACCATCAATGCGGGCTCCTGGCCCTAGTTTTAAGCCAGGAATTGCACTTGTCACTCATTGCTGGGAACTCAACCGAGGTTCCGATTACATCTGTCAGGGAAGCCACCGAAGGATCGAAAGGAAACTTCCGAGAAGGGCTTCTAAGAAATACAAACTGCAAATTGGGTGGTTGGGCGGTCCGGGGGTAGGAAACCACCACTTTTATATCATTCGCACCAACTTGGATGTTAAACCTACGTAGTAAGTAGGCCACAGCCAGGGTTACAAGTGGGACAACAGGGGTTGGTTGACTTATAACCATGGATATAACTTATAACCTACCTACTAAGCAGAAGGGGATTCTCAAATTCCCAACCCAAATCATGTAAGGGTTCCCCGACTTTCTGCGATAAGTGGCCGAGTCCTATCCCGACCGTCGAAGTTAGCGTGCCCTGGTTGGAGCGACTTGGCCAGTGACCAGCCCAACAAAAGTGTACACTTTTTGGGCCACCACTATTATTAAAGGGAGAGCCACCAAGGAAAAAAGTGTAAAGTGTGTCCGCTGGCTGGGTGAGAGACAGATCCTTCTGAGGTCTCAGAGTCACTTGCCGAAGTCTGGAGCAGGGACCTCTTTAAGGGGATTCCTTGGCCAGAAAATGCACCAGCCGACGCAACTTGTTTCGCATTTTCGGAGACCAGCCATTCGGCCATGACCCACTCGACTAAAGGTCTGGTTGGTTGCTTCATGTTCCATTTTGTTCAAGCATCGCTCTCTTCAAACACCAGCCATCCCCCAAGCCCCCAAGTTGTTGGTGGCTTTTTGAAAACTGGGCACCCAAACCACTGAGAGATTGACGAAAGCAGCAAAACTGGTGTTGATGATTTCTACTACCACCGAACCGCTTTTCAAACACATGTCTAGCCATACAAGCACCCCCCACTCCAGGTTGAGACTTACTAGGGCACTAAAGTTGAGGTCGCAAAATGGGGTGTCTTTTTCGAGGGTATCAATTTTGGGGCGGTTTCACAAGTTGAGGACCAAAGAGAAGCCACCCATGTTGGGGGGGGGGGTCCAAAACAATTGCCAAACCCGAATCTCCCTGGGTTCGAAACAGCCCAACCCGGCCAAAGGAGAAAAGCCCCATCGAGGGCCCCGGCTGTACCAGAAGCAGTGGCTCAGAGGTACCGCCGGCTCTCTCGGCGGCGGCTCTCTCGGCGGCTTTGGCCGCCTCAGCGTTTTGAGGCGTTGAACCCAACCTGTTTTCTAGGGTGTGATTCCTGTTCCATTATTTTCAACCATCGTTCTGTTCAAAAGCCGGCCGTTTTTCCCTGGGTTTAGTGAGGTTTTTTCGGAAAGAAGGAACCGTTTTAACTTACCCTCCCCCAGACCAACATGGAAGGAAGCTCCCAAGACCCCTTCGGAAGACTTGGTTCCACTTACAGAGGCCTTCTGGGAGCTTCCACGTTAGTCTGAGGGAGTGTAGGATGTTTATCTCAGGAATTGCATCTTAGGTTCTGATCTCTTGAGATCTTTCTGAGGACTTTTTTCTCGGGAATTTCATCTCAGGATTTCATCTTAGGATTTGTTCCTAGGACTTCATCGTAGCAGTCTTGTCTCAGGAACTTTCGGAGGAACCCCATCCTCTCTCTTAGGAGCTCTTGAAACCAACCCCCCTTCTAATCCCCACTTGGGTGTTCGGCCCTAAACACCCGGGGTACCTGGCATAGATGCCATGTCCAACGGCCGGAGCCCAAAGCCAGCAGCAAAGAAAGATCGAATGAGACAAATCTTGGCCCGGATCTGAGGTACGCAAACTATATATGCTCATAGTTCATAGCTTTGGAGACAGAAATATTTGGCTCCATTCTTCTGCCAGTATCAAGAAAGCCCCCCCCCCCAAGTGGTAGGTTAAAGGGAAACCACCAACCAGTTTCGGACTTTGAGAAACCCCATAAATGGCCCAAAAAATGACCGGCTCAAAAAGCCGGTACCAAACTGGCTTGCCCTGGTAAGTGGAAACATGGACCAGGAAGCCTGCGTGACCCCTCCTGTTTAACCTGCGTAACATGGACCAAAACCTGGAAACCTGGTAAGTGGAAATTTTGAGCCGCACGGCCGAGGCTTCTCTTTCAGAGCCCTTCCAAGGCCTTGGCGTGTGGGGCCGCCTCTGGCGCCAAGCAGATCCTCGAGCCGCCCGTTGATTGATGGGTCGTGGGTCTGTTTTTCAAGGGGACGCAGAAAGGGAGAGCTAGGGATCATCACCATCTTGTTGGGGGTTGGGGACAAGTGGCTGCTCAGGGGTGGGAGGTGGGACTTGGCCCCGTTTTTCGGGCTCCTTCCGCTCATTTTTTCAGGGGAGCATGGGAAGTTTATTCTCGGTCTGTCTCGCGGCTTTCGGGCTTCCCTCCCTTAACTCTTGAATTCTCGAAGGGGAGTAGCTTGGGAGCCCCTTTTTTTCCAACCCCAAACCTCTTCCCGAACAGCCGAACGCCCAGAGCTGCGAACCACTCCGGAGCCCATCTGGGCCCATCCCAAACAGCTTCCCCCAATACATCTTGCAGAAGGAGAGATCTTCCTCTGCCCCTCTGGACCCCGAAGTTCACATAGGGCACGGGCCCAACCATTCCAACCACTGGGGTTCATCACAAAAGGGGGTTTGAACCCTGGGGCTTCAAAACGCTTCGGACGCCGGGCTCACCAATTTGGGCCGTTGGTGGGCCATCGGCCGTCCGAGTCCTGTCTTGGACGAACTGGCCGGTGACCTCTCCGGTCCCAAAGGCCACGGTGATCTGATCCCGAGGTGCGCCTCCCAACGGTCCGCGCATGGATTCACTCCAAGTGCCGTGGGTTTTTTTTTGTTCGCCCCTTTCTGCCCAGGGGCGCTCAGTTTTGGGGGACAAAAATGGGGGTATCATCAAAAATGCCACGTCTACCTCTTTTTGAGGGCACCCCCGGTGTTTTCCCCCAGTTTTTGTTTTTTTACAGGGAGACCAGGGAAACCCACGAAATCCAGTTCGTGGGGAACTGAGAGAAAGGACGACGAGCCATGTCCAACTCGACCTCCAGACAGCGCGCCTGGTCTCACTGCTCGGCCATCGTAGTCCACGTCGACAGCGAGGCTGGAGGAAAGGCGCTGGTAGCGCCGGTGCACCAAACACGTCTCGCTGTGGCACCTCGGATGCGTCGGAAAACCAAAAATGAGAACATATGTCCAGTGATAGCTTCTCGTTAACAAGGCAAAAGGGGAAGTCAAAACATAATGTTCAGCAAAATGGAAGGGTTGGTAGCTTCCACTCACGACTCCTTGAACAACATGGAACCACAGATCTACATAGAACAAACACACACACACACACACACACACACACACACACACACACACACACACCCACACACACACCCACACCCACACCCACACCCACACCCACACCCACACCCACACCCACACCCACACCCACACCCACACCCGCACGCACGCACGCACGCACCCACACACACACACACACACACACACCAAACCGTCCGCGATGTTTAAAGGAAACATTTTTGGGGGGTTCTCAGGGAATGAGATGGAATGACGGATCGTGTGATTTTGAGGCTACTCGGGAAACTAAAGGGGAAACGGGTTCCCTCCAAACCCCCCTTTGGATGTTCTGAAGTCAGGTCGGGTACGCGGTTCAGTTGAAGGTCAAGTGGCTAACCACTTGCCCAAACATCCAAGTACTTCCCAAATTTGAGGAAGGAAGCCGAAAAGGGGGTCAAAAAAGGGAGATTCCTGTACATGCAAACATGTGGTTCCGTGTTCACCAAGGCGCTTTGAGCAACCACGGAAACAAACCCAAAGCGGGGCAAGTCCCCGCTTTGCGCGGGAGCCAAGTGACTGCTAAGTACGCCCCTTCAAAAGGAAACCTGAGGAAACAACTCACCCCGGCCGAAACCGGCCTTCTTAGTGGGAACGAATTGCTGCAAATCTGCAGGGAGCGTACAGACACCCCAAGGACGAGTTCAGGGCAAGTCCCAAAGAGAAACCTGCCGCTTCTCCTCCGATGTTTTGCCTTTGTGAAAACTTACAAGCATTCTGACTCCGGCAATGCGATGATTTCCGAAGAAAGGACCAAAAGTTAGGCGTCGGCACAGATTGCCAATTCAACAGACAAGACTTGGCTTTGAAGTTGAAAAGCCAGGAAAGACGATATTTGTATTGAGAACTCAACAACGCCTGCTGGAAGAAGTCTGAAACACCAAACGGAGACTTGAAAGAGGTTCGAAAGAGGCCGCCAAAGATACTGCAAAGGTCATGGCTCTGGGAACACGACATGTTCCACGATACCAACGTGGGCCATCCTAGAACTACCGAGTCACTCCAAAGGAGATTCCCTTCGCATCACCGGCAATAGGATTCCCAAAACATGTTCATTCTCCACAACCAACAGGAGACTTGCGGACCAACAAAAAGGAGACTGACAGGATGCCAACCAAGAGCATAAAACATGATACTTCTCCAACTGAGCAGCGCCCGAAACCCATTGACTGTTGCTTCACATATGATGGTTTGGGGTGCTACAGGCCTTGTTATTACCCATATGAAACCGGGCAGAAGAACACCATGAGACAAAAGGGTCTTTGGCGCTCTGAAATCCAAAAGATCACCTACACATACTTTCGTTGAAGAGTGCTCTTCTGGGTGTGTAAAGGGAAACAAAGGAAACCCACCCGCTTCAAGAGCTACCCTACCTCCATTGAAGTGACACCACCCAGCCTCCACACGGTGGTCTGAAGGAAAACCATCCCAGAGTCATTTTGAGAATAATCCCTCCAAACCAAGAGTCAATCCCTACTTGCAGGAGTCATTGTTTGTTTTTTGGCTTTTGAGGATACTTACTCTTCCGCCAACTGCAGAGTCATTTCCTTTTGAAGGGAGCGGGTCCCTGTCAGTTGCCATGCTGGAGGAAGGGTACCTGTACCAGATGCCAACAAGAAATAAACAATAATAATACGAATAATACTACTAATAATAATAATAGAAAGGATCGGACTCCGGCCGGCCGAGCCCAGGCACTCGCTGGAGGGGATGATGACATGACCTGCCGTGGCTTCTGTTTGATGTCGGACAGGGATGCATGCTGAGAACCTATGTATGAGGAAAAAACGCTTTGACAAGTGGCTTAAAGCGGGACCTAGAGGCAAACCACCCTTTTGGGAGGTCCCAATTCTGAACTACCCATCTCCGACCCAAAGGGGCGGTTTTTCACGGATCATCCTATGTCCCAGCCAAATGGACCATCGACTGGCCATTTGGACCAAACCTCCTATCCCGCTGCTACCAGTCTTGCGGTAAGGGAAAGCTACAGAGAATCCGGAGGATGTTCGATGTCCTTGAAGCAGTGGGGAAAAAAAAAGTGGAACAAGATCCCGGGAAGCGTCTTCGCTGACTTGGTCAGAAGACTAGATTCTTCGGTGAAAACCAGAGGTTGCAAGGTAACAAAGTCACGTGACATCGTTCCTCCGGCCCAACCAGGTGGGGAGGCAACCAAAACACGGTAGCACAGGATGTAACAACGAAAGACCTCCCTGCCCGCTCAGTTTCGATTGTGGGTCGTGCAGGTATCCCTTTTCCAAGGCACCTCTTTTTATAGGCCCTACCAAGGATTTCAAATATATGCCATGGACCCAATTCAGCAGGAATGTATTTGGCCATAGCAGATTGTAGAAAATGTTGAATTGGCCCAAGCCTCGCTCATTTCGACCTGCATTCATGTTTGATGTTCTTGGCATCGAAGTGCTTCCTCACAATGCAGCTTAGGCATCCATGACCCTGGCCGTCACTGACCACAAGCGAGCTGTCACATCCCACACACGCTGGTAGGCGGGATGTTCTGCGAAAACCGCAAGTAAGCGAACTGAGAGGGATCCCTGCGACACAGCAGGTGCAAAGGCAAGACCAGATCAGGGCTGCTCCAAACACCATCAGGTGCCGTTCACCAGACCTCTTCAGAGAATCCCTCTTCTGAATTCTCAGTCAAGCACCCCTTCTAAGGAGGTTTCTTGGGTTTGGGCGGGGGGGGGGCCTAGGTTCCCCCTCCCCCCCAATTAGCCTGTAAGAACCTTCTTGGGATATGGGGGGGTCCTATTCCCTCCCGCCCCCGGCACGTTTTTGCTCCGGGCCTGACCCAGTGTCAAAAACCACCGAGAACTTCTGCTCGGGGGTCCCGACCTGACATACGCAGCCAACCTTACCAGCTTCTGAGCTATACTTGTTTGGGACATGGTATGTGTATATGTATCCCTGTAGATTTATACTTGTGTCCAGTTTGAAGCCATAGGTGGACCCCATGATGTCGAGCGAATCACATGAACCAAATTCAACAGGCCTAAAGCATTCCAAAACCCGGAGAACTTAATCCCATTCGAGAGAGATATGGCAATCGAATCCCAGCTCCCCAAATCAAGCTGCAACATGAGGCCCGCAGGGCCAAGGTGATTGAAGCCCTGAGAGGAAATCCTTCAGCTCAGCTACGCTTGAGAGGAGGTGCGATGCCCGTTTCGTGACAAGAAACCAAGGAAGGCCGCCAAAGCCCATGTCTTTGGAGGTCCTTCTTTGGCATCCTTCTCCCCGGGCCAGGTCCCGCAGTCCCGTCCCGGCCGTCACGGAGCCGAAGTAGACGCTTTTGTACCTCAAAGCCAGCGACGGTTGGGTCGGTTCTGGGAAGTGTCACGTGGCCAAAGGATTCCACCTCATTCTCTTGCCCATCAAACATTCTGGCCTTTATACTACCACTAGGGCTTTATGCTACCACTAGGACTGCTTTTTTTTTCTGGTAGGGGGTTAAAAAGATTTCAACAGCATGTACCTCTACGGGCATACCCCTAGGGTATGGTGTAATATGTAGCGTAGGCTAGTGTTCTGTTGTGTCATGTGATGTCACGTAGTGCAATGTAGTGTGATGTAACGTAATGTAACGCAACGGAATATACATGCAGTGTAAATGTAAGGCAAATGTAAATGACAAAAATAATATACATGCACTGTAATGCCCTGCATTCCTTTTTGATATTCATGAGATGTGTGTACTGCTGCCGTGGGACCGCCACTAAAGGGCATGCAACTTCCCATGTGGGCTGTGGCCTCGGCTTCCTCAAAAAGGAATCCTCATGACCATGAGCATGTACCATGAGCATGTAAGCCAACTGGAAGGGGTCCCGGCGTGCATAGGTTGCAGTTGTACCGAGCGTTTCACTGCAACTCCCAGTGGAGCAGGGATCCAACGATTTTCACCCTTGGCTGAAAGAAAAACCTTGGCGAGGTGTCAAGTTGGAAATCTGCCACTCCATTTCCTGGGTTCCATGCCTTTTGGAACTATGGGGTCCAGCCCAAAACCAAGGGCTTCCAAGGGAAGCAACCAAAACAAGGAACTTGCCCCTGCAGGCGAAAGCCGGTTCAATTTCTGCCTTATGCGCACAGCACAGAAACCCGTCACAATCAATACTGTCGGGACCCATGAAAAGACTCGCAGGACCCGAACTCTTCCCCCCCGGCTTTTGATGGCGATCGGATGTGTTCCGGTGCAAAGGCTTGCCAATTTCCTCAGCGAAGCCACCCATGGGCTTTGGCAACTTGAAGAGCCAAGGAATGGAAACGGGGGCACGAGATGCGATCATCTTCGCCCTGCACAGGCACGCGCTGCCGGTGCAAAGGCACCTCGGAGGATTGAAGGGTCCGATTTGACTGGTTTTGGGGTTAAACGTTGCCTTTGAGGGATGAGGACAGATTGGGTTCTCCATTGGCCCGCAGATGTCCCCGAAAGGATCACACGGACTGACAACCGGATTCAAAAAAGCGTCGACCAAACCAGAAGTCTGATACAGACTCAAATAGACCCACGTCATCTCCAAATATATACCTCCTTTTTGGGAAGATATGGTGCGGAAAACCGGGTTCTCCAAAGTATCCCAACGCTTTTTGAGCCGGGAGTAGGGCTTATTTGAAAAATATATCCATTGGCTGCTAGCCCATTGCCGAATGGTCACCCAGCCCCCACGTCCTTTGGAATCATGGCTTGCAGGGTACTTGAGGGGGGGATGGTATTTAGCAAGTGGATAGTAGCCCTGGTTGTAGCCTGCTTGAGGTGACTCAACTATGGCTTTGGTGGGTGGTGAACACCATGGCACGAATCAGGGTTGTTGTTGGAAGAAAGGAATCGCCACCAATGAGGGGTTGTTCATCAGGCATGGACTGCCCACTGACCCCGATGAGGGGTTGTTCATCAGGCTTTCCCAGAAAGGGAAAATGGGACCATAAATGGAATTCCAGGGGTCACGTCCCGGGGGTGGGGCTCCCAGTACCATTTCCCTGGGCTCCCGACCACGTGGCGAGCGCATGCCTCACGGACGCCCCACATCTTCTGACGTATGACAAAGCCCGAAGACATGCGGCACAAACGCCCGGAGCAACCAAAACCCGAGGCGTTTGGTACCATCATGGTTAAAAACTGGTTAATCGTAATCCAGAATAAACTGGGTAGAACCCAAATGGCCCCTGTTTCTTGATTTCGGGTGAGGTGTCCAATCTGTTCCCCGCTCGTGTCACGCGGTGCGCTTTGTCACATGGTCCGCCGGATGCAGAAGCTCCGCCCGTGTCCGAGAGGCCGTGGCCGGTAGAAGAAGAGAAAGTATCAGCAGCATTCCTGAGATGTCAAGACTCTCAAAATTCTTAGTGCCCCCGAAAACTGCAAATTCCCGGCCTTTTGTCTGCGGCATTTCTGAAAACCGGGCTCCCACCGTCCACTGAAAAACAAAGCTCTTTGTGGGAGCTGCGCAGCCATCAGATCACCCTGTGTTTGTGTCACCTTTTCAAGCTCGGTGCAAGCGGAAATCCACCACATGTTTTGGACGAATCCGATTCGTTCCCCACAATCCCCTGCCGAACCGAGAAAGCGGGGCAAAAAGGCCCGCCAACCTCATGGGGCGACCCTGCCACACGATGGGAGAATCATCCGTTTCGAAAGTACTCTGCAACACCTGGAGTGTTTTTGAGCCCCCTCGCCAATTGCTGCCTTTTTGTTCATCCACTTTACCCCAAAAAGCAGCAACAATGACTGAAAAAAAACAGCAACTCGGCTATCTAAAAGCGCTCCAGGGCCATCTTTCGGGCCTGGGCGCTTAGCTCCCCGCAAAGAAAGGCCGTGACTTGCAGACGAGCGTCGAATCGAATTAGTAGCCGAGTAAGTCGTGAGTCCAAGCGGGTGGTGGACCAGTCAACGAAACTCGGGTAGTGTTGGGATACCTGAAACCAGCGACAAACAATCCATTGCAAAATAAGCTGAAAGGTCTAAACCAAACGGAAAGATCGCATAAGAACCCACCCACTGCCCACCACCCGCGCTCTATGGATTCGCTCCCTGAAACGTGTAGATCGTTCTAAGCCGAAAGGCGAGAGGATCCGAGTCCCTTTGGAGTCCGCGAAACCGAGTGATTCGGTATCCCAGTATCCGAGGGGACCCCTTCAAAAAAGACTACAAGGAACATGGCTGGCTACCTGTGGGAACTATGCACAGTACAAACCTCAAGTCAATGGAGTGTATGCGAATACCTGGGCGCACGTCCGAAAAGAAACAAAAAACGCCTCCTGCCGAATCAGGAAGCGTTGGCCATGACGAACGCCTTGGGTCGGGGTTCACCTGCCTTCCGGGGGCTGAAAAAGAAGTGCGTCTCTAGTGAACAGCGGGACACTGGAAGGCTGCAACCAAGGCAAAACCAAACATCGCGTTCCCTCCCGGGAAAACGGGGAGCCACAACCCAAATCTGGTTCGGAAGGAACCTTAGACTTGGCTAAGGCTTCTGAGAGCCTCTCTCGGTGAACTGGGAGGGGGCCACGGACTGAACCAGGGGAACTGAGAACCTCTCTTGGTGGGGAAATTCACGACGAAACACAAAGCAATGGTATTCCGGATTCCTCGAGCCGAACAAAAGCATTCAGGGATGGCATTGTAGGGCACCAAAAAATCGGACCTTCGAACCCGAGATCCAGCAGTGTTCCTTGGGGCCCCCGGTTTGGACCGAGTCGAGATCAAACCCATGTGCTTCTCGACGCCGGCTGGGCTGCCTTCCGCGGGTCCAAATGACCAGCCCTTTTCTCACTTGAAGATTCAAGGCTCCGACCATAGGTCTGTTTCAAACATACTGTCCTTCCGAAGCCTGCCTTGGCATACCTGGAAATCTGCAATATGAGTCAACTCGACACCAAAAAAAACTCCTCGACTTTTTCACAATGTCCATATCCTATTCGAGGTAAGACCCCCCAAGCATGAAGATACCCAAAGAAACACAGCTACGGGTAAAAAATAGGTACCCAAAATGGAACCCTGGTAAATGGAAACACGGACTAAAACCTGCGGTCCCCTGGTGTTTTAAGATTGACCCACACCCAGAGACCCATCAGCATGAGGCTCCTTTTTGGTTCACTCTGTGGCGCGTTGCGTGAGACATTGCGCGGTTGCTCAGACTCGCGCCAGGGGCACTCGCGCTCGGGGTGAAGGTGTGTGTGTGTGTGGAGATTTTCAACTTGAAACCGGTCAGAGCTAAATGCCTCCCTCTTTGGTTGGGCTCTCCCCGCTTGAGAGGTGAATTTCACTTCAAACTGACGCAAGTAATTATGGTGATAAAACCACAAAGAGTAGGAATACATGCGAAGCCAAAAAAAGCTACCCTTTCAGATCACGGGTATGTTGTTTTATTGGGAACCCTTTGGCGGCTCTACCTGGGAATGTATTAATCAGTTGTGTAAGGCTATGATTGCTATGTTGGAACCGACTGGTGGAAAACCCTTTGAATACATGGGGATGTGTGCCCAGCAATGGCTCGAAACTCATAGCCGCATCATTTTGACAGCCTTTGCATATACTACAGGCATTTGGGGTGCTTTAAAACTCAATTGAGTCATGATCATACAAGAACGCTACTTGTTCTTAAGCTCCTCATATTAGCTCTCCCTTTTCCGCTTTGGGACCCACCCGAGGCCGCGCGCCGCGCGCTGCGCGCGCACTGCGCGCTAGGAGCCTCACATGAAGTCCATGACTACGCTCTTCTCCTTGGCCTTTGGCTCCTGAAGTGCGTCTTTCTTTCATGAAACTTTCGTAGCTTTCCAGTTCCGGAAGTCCCCTATTTGCCCTATGGTTTCGAGAACTCTTGCGAATCCCTTTTTTCTCGCTGAGCAAAACTTGCAATGGTTCTTGGATAAGTTCTTGCGTGCGCCCCTTTTCATGAAGCTGAATGGGTATGAATTTCAACGCCCACCAACCACTTTTGAGGGGTTCCCTGCTAAAGTACATGCACATGTTGGATGCTTCAGTTTGGGGTCCGGGGGGGGGAAATGGAATTCCACAAAAGTTACGAGGAGGTCTACGGATTGAAGAAGAAAAACTCCTGTCCATCTCCCACTTTCGCTGATCGGACTCATGTTGCATTTCTAAAATGGGAGTCCGAAAGGCCTTGCCACAGTGGCTGACGGCCTAGCCATAGCCGCCAGCGCTGGCTGTTGTTTTTTCTCAGCTGTTATGTCCTTCCTTGATCCTTTGCTTTGTCGACTTCTGAAAACAGTGTCCCGCCTACATTAAAGAAGGACAGGTCCCCCACAACCAGGACTTCAAACCGAACAGATTTGTGTCCCTCTCCCTCGAATGGCCTCGGCATCGAAGCAAAGGCGTCGCACTTGACAGTTGGCCTGATTCACGTCCTTCTGCATGTCAGCCAGCCTCAATACTGTGAATGGATGAAATCCATTTCGCACCACCTGAGAAACCCTGGAATGATGACTCCCTTGTAAATACCAATAAACAATGGTTTCCACGGCTTCTTTGGTGGTGCGAAATTTCGTCCATCCACAGTAGATGACCAGTCAGAGAACCAGTGAAATCCTCGATCTCTCCCGAAACGGAAGGAAGATGGCCGTCTGAGGACAGAGCTGCTTCATGAAGACAAAGAAGGGGGGCGCCGTCCAATCGTCCAGCATTTGGAACCCGCCCATGCCCCCCTTCCCCATGCCCCCCTTCCCCCCTCCCCCACCGCCGCGGTTCTTGTACCTGGCGACCGTCTTGGACACCCCAAGATACGGAGGTCACAAAAAAAAGCCGATGGATTTCGGCGAGTAACCAAAGCCCTATGTCCTAGCAGCACTTTCGTGATTGGACCAATTGGACTATAGTAGGTGACCGTGAGTATTAACTTAACCGCTGCTCATGTCGCCAAACAGGTAACCTCTGCGCACTTGAGCGGGCATTTGGCACAGTATGGAAGATCACTTCTTCTTTGATTTTATAGATTTGCCCTGGTACCCTCTCTCCCGCATCGCAACTGTGGAAGGGTACCTGGAAAATCAATTTCTTGGGAGGGAGGGTTCTTTGCCCCTCCAGTGGTGCTTTTCAGGGTCAAGGCGAAAGGAAGGGCAGTCGGGTCGAAGCCCACGTTCCAGAAAAAGAGGACTCAAACACCAACCAGTTGGATTGCAATGGTTTTACAGAAACGCCCTGGGTATCTTCAAGCCAATAGAAACATCTTCGCATTTTCAAGGTCATACTCCTTTGAGATTGGTTTTGTTCCCTCGGAAATCCCGTTCCCTTGCTTGGTTTGCCACTCAAGCAAATCAACCCTTTGGTGGTTCCCCCCTTCACCCGCCCCGGCTTTAGCTTTCCTCTGCTTTGGAGCCCCTCGTCATTCCCTAACGGACCAAGGGCTCCGCAGGACCCTCAGGGTCCCAGCATCGGGGTCTATTTCCTGTTAGACCTCCCTGAGAGCAAAGCAATGTTCACAACAAAAGGGAAGTACAGGGAAATGACTCTTTTCTCACATCACCCTAGTGGTTTCTCAAAAAAAAAAAGCAAACAAAAAAACGAGCGCTAGAAACATAGAAACGGACCCAGACCCAACGCCTGGCTTCGGACAAAGCTCCAAAATCTCGACCCTCGACCCTCGCGGCGGTCGGCGCACTTGTTGTAGGCGTGCCCGGCCGCGGCGCCCGCGGCCGCGCCCACCATGGAGGTCAGCTTGCAGTTCATGCTGCAGAGCCTCGGGGCGAGGTTGGGGGGGCTGGCGGTGAGGTGAGGTGGGGTGGGGCTGGGCGGGGCGGGGCGGGGTGGGGTGGGGTGGGGTGGGGTGGGGTCGGGTGGGGTGGGGTGGGGTGGGGTGGGTGGGGTGGGGTGGGGTGGGGTGGGGTGGGGTGGGGTGGGGTCGGGTGGGGTGGGGTGGGGTGTGAGTGGGGTGGGGTGGGTGTGGGGTGTGGGGTGTGGGGTGTGGGGTGTGGGGTGTGGGGTGTGGGGTGTGGGGTGTGGGGTGTGGGGTGTGGGGTGTGGGGTGTGTGGGGTGTGGGGTGTGGGGTGTGTGGGGTGTGGGGTGTGGGGTGTGTGGGTGTGGGGTGTGGGGTGTGTGGGGGGTGTGGGGGGTGTGGGTGTGGTGTTGGGTGTGTGGTGTGTGGGGTGTGGGGTGTGGGGTGTGGGGTGTGGGGTGTGGGGTGTGGGGTGTGGGGTGTGGGGTGTGGGGTGTGGGGTGTGGGGTGTGGGGTGTGGGGTGTGGGGTGTGGGGTGTGGGGTGGGGGATATGTCTGGACTTTCCAAAAAGATGGACCCCCGCAATCGGGAGTGGGGGGGATTTGGAACGAAAATGGGTGGCGTCCAAATGTTCAGGTGTCCAAAATACACAAACTCAAAATTGTGTGCCACCCAAAAAACAAAATGGCGTCCGATGGCTTGAACCGTCCAAATGTTCAGGTGTCCAAAATACACAAACTCAAAATTGTGTGCCACCCAAAAAACAAAATGGCGTCCGATGGCTTGAACCGACTCAGAAGGGAAATGGTTGAATTGAGGGGAAGGTCCACAGCCTATTCGCGGGGCAAGATGCCTAAAAACATGGAAGATACACAAAAACAACCTTACAGTGGATGGACAAATCCTGAATGAGTTGGAGCAAAGCACTGAACAGCTGGTGCTGGAAATTGTCCATACAAAGGGATGACAAACGTCACTAAATACATGCATCTGGCTTGGGTTGGGGAAATTCTAACAGAACTAAACATCACCCCTCAAGGAAGCTTACGGAAAATATGATACATGCGTGGAAATTCATTCACCCATTCCGGACAAAATGGAACTGGCACCGCATCCTAATGGAATCGCATTAGAAGACCAATCACTCGTGCAACAAGTTGAACCCCCCAAAAAAACGCACCTTTCCGTGCAAAAAACAAAAACAAAAAACAAAAAACAAAAAACGAGAGCTGGTTCAAAAGAGTTTGGGAATCCAGTTGGGCTCGTGTGAATGCTTCGGATGCCCAAAACCCAACCCCGAACTTTGTCCCGAAACCCCAACGAGGCTTTGAAGCAACCAGTCATAGAGTCTCCCCTACGTGCTATGACCAGAAAAATAACGCTGTTTGGGGGCATGCACTTTCATTGGGACCCTGTCCGCCAACATCAGAAATACATGCAAATACAGGCAACCACTAAGCCTTGGATGCGTCTTGTTTTGAGGGCGCTGTGCTGGAGCGGCTTCGGGGAATAAGCAGGAAACCGCAAAGCAAAAAAAAAAAACATGCCCCTCGTTGGGGGTAACACCCCAAACACGGATTTCGCCCTTCCTTCGCGTGAGAGACCAACCCACTTCAGGCGATCACACCTCTCCAAGTCTGAGGTGGCGACTGCTTCTCGATGGTATCCACCCTTGGATCTTCACGAGCTACAGACATTTAAAAAAAGCCTTGGAGTTGGTTGCCCAGAACTTTGGAAACATATCGATGTGCCAAGTGATCTCTGGATGTCCATCTTGGGGATGTTTCGAAAACTAGGCGTTTCATTGGTGAATACCTCTTCTTTTGGTCTGGGGTTGACAAATCATACCCAAAAAACACTGGGCATCCGGAGCAGGCCATTTATCTTAGGGCATGATGACATCCCCTCACAAAATAGGTGGTATTCATCCAGCCGCCAACGCCTGCTTCTCCAGTTGTCCAAAACCACAAGTTGTGTTGGCCGTGGTTTTGCCCGCAAACTCCAAAAGAAAAACGGAACAGGGAACCCTGAGAGTTCATGTTGCCAGACTGCGGTGTACAGTGCTGACAGACACTGAAAAGTCGAAAACCAGGACAGGAGTGAAAAGGCTAAAGCAGAAAAACCTAACAAGCACAAACAAGAACAACTCCCAGAGAAGTCAAAACCGAAGAAGAAAAAGAAGAAGAAAAACAAGAGTGGTTCCGGAACACTGGAAGGGTTCCGGAACACTTTGGTTTTGCCTGTTCTTCAAGGGGTGTGCCTTTTGGTTTCTTTCTTTTCTTCTTTGTTTTTTCTTGCGTTGTTGTGTGTTTGCGTTTTCTTTGGTTTGCTCGAGGTGCGACTGGTTGTGTGGCTAGCGCCGTTGTGTTCTGTTTTGCTCGGTGATTCTTTGAGTTTCTTGGCGTTGCCCAGTGTTGCTGTGCGTTTGCTTTCTCGACTTTGAATTTGCATTTCTCGCAATATGTTTCCTTTGGGAAAGATACTCGAGTTTATAGTAGGTCTCACTCTACCCTTACAGGATCTCAGGTAATATGGTGTCTGCCAGTTGTGCTCTGCTTCAAAAACAATTCGAGCCCGCTCTATCTGAAAGCCCAATACACATCTAATTTGTCCTAATATCCAGTTTGAGTGGTAGTTCCAACGCTAGCTTCATATTTAGACATGCTATTTTCGGATTTGTGCAGAAAGTAGGCATGTGAATCAAACAAAGTCATATTGAAGAGGTTACATTAATAACAATTTCCGGAAGCTTAAACCAACATCATACACACTACACTCATATAACTACGTTGATCCAGACATTCATGTATAAATACATTATACATACAAATACTCACGGCATAAACATATGATTTGCACCAGGGACGCAGAAAAACAGTGCTCTCGAGCAAAGCTTCATATGTGTCTAGATATATAGAATGGACCTGGCACAAATAGAATAGTCCGCCTGGAATCACAACTCAAGAAGCCATGATAATGGTCTAGACATTCTAGATGCGTTAAAGATCGTTAAAGTACTCGAGATGTATCAGAATAGTGTTGTTAAGAACATGTTGTGTCGTAAAATTGTGGGGAGAAAGATGTGACAAAACGGTTATTGCAACAATGTTACACTAAATAGTGCGACAAAACATCTTACACTGCAATATGATCAACCGTACTGCATAGACAAAGCCAGTGCAAACTACATAGATAGACTTTCATACGCAAAGACAGCCCAGCCCTCAAAAAAAGGAGGCATTCCACTTTGGAACTGTGGAAAGCCTGTTTTGTTCAACTATATTGCAACTACAGCAGAAGGGTCTGTTCTAATGGTGTTTCAACAGCAATTGGAATCCTGTTTTGCTGTTTGGGGTCAAATGTGGTGCACCCCTTTTGCCAAAAGGGTTCGAAACCAAAGAGTTCCCTTGATATAAGAAGGGTTTGGGTTGAAATGAAGGCTTTTGTTGGGTATAGCTTTCTTTGCGTTGCCCTACCAAAAACAAATTCAATTTAAACATTCAAGGCCCAAGACCAACCTCACCCTCATTTGTGAAACTTGAAAGGGAAACCAAGCACAAAAGTTGCCATTCGGGGCGGCCTTTTGTTCAAACATACCCCCCATGACCGGGTTTTCCATGATAAGCTGGAGAATCAAATCCATGGCCCCCCCCCCATTAAAAAAAAAAAAAGGCTGAGTACTTAGAGAGGGAAGGGAAGTACCCAGTTCCATTTCGAGCATCTGTTTCTGGAGCTTCTCCATGCTATCCGCCGCGTTCTCCTCGTCCTTCGCATCCTGAATGGACTCGAACAAGGGAGACCGGAGAGCGGTTCCAGTTCCCACGAGTCGTGCAACGTCACCAAGAGCTGCGGTTTTGTGGCTGGGGTGGCCACAAACTCCCCCATGCCCTGAAGCTTGGTGCCGCTGCCCGGCGCATAAATCGCCCATTCGGACTATTTCCTGTACTGAGAAACAGGTCGGAGTCGAAGCCTGCCCCCTTCAGCTCAACTGTGGGCCACCGCAGCGGCCCGAAGGGTCTCCCAGCGAAAGCTCCCATGTTGCCACATATCAAGTGTCAGATCCAGCTGCCAAATCACCCTTTTGCCAAACGGGGCATGTGTCTACCACTGGGGAAAAACAAACTCACCCCCAAGGGGCGATCCAAGAGAGGCATGACACTTGCCCATGACAACATGATGGTTTGGCAGGTGTTCGGTGCACTTGGAAGGTGCAGACATGTGCGGGTTGTGCCTGGACAAAAAGATGATTCTCACAAGGACAGAGACAAAACGCTTCCAAAACACCTGAGGCACCCCGAAGATCGGTTTCCTGAAGGGACCAACTCCCGTGCTACTGCAACATCTATTTTTTGCCACTTCGCTTGACATCCTACTCCACACGGGGAGCGTTCCCACCAGCGAAAAGCAGACCAAATGCCCCTGGCACCTCATCTGGTCAGCTAACCCCTGTACTCCCAAAGCCACTTGTTGGGGTATGATATCAACCCTTGCCCAAAAGATGAGATATGTGCCATGCAAAAACGTGGCTTCTGTATCACAATTCAGGTACCCACTAAAACAACGGGTTTTAGGCCAAGGCCGAAGGATCTTTTGGATGATTCGCCCTCCACCCCTCCACCCATCCGACGGAGCGACGGAATTGGCGCGCCTTCTCGTCCTTCTTCGAGAAGAGGCTCATGGGGTTGATGGCGCCCAGCATGCCCCCAATGGCCCCCTTGAGGCCCCCCGGGCAATGGGTCTGGCACAGCAGAAACGCCAAGCCTCCGGCGGCAGCAGCGCCTGCACGGAAAAATGAATCCCTCCCAACCCCATTTTGTTGGTGTGGATCGGTGGTTTGGGATTTGAACCCTTGGTTTTCTTGTGGAGGGTCAATGGGAAACCCCTCCGAGAAACCACCAAAACACCGATTCGGCTCCAAACCACCAGTTGGAGGGAAGCTGACTGCCATTGGGACCAAAAACCTCTGGGCCCAGCAAAAAACCGCCCCGTTTGGAGCCCCAACCCCCTTGATACCCATGAGTAACCTTCACTTGCTGTCCAACCATCGCTACTTTCATTGTTTAAGTTTTTTTTCAGGGGGTTCTCAAAAGAAGGACTGGAAAGATTGGGAAGCTACCACACAACCTTATAGAGGTGATGCGAGACTTCCGCCTACCCCAAATACTCTCCCCTTTTGTATAGGTTCCATGTGAGGTCTTTGCAAAAAATAAAGTCTCCCTGAGCTTCCCTGATGGCAATGATGCCTGCAAATACCCGCTGATTGGGTGGGAAGTTTGAATTCCCTGCCTTTCCATGGTATTCACCTCTTTGGTCAGGAATTGACAAATCATATCCTAAAGACCATAAGATGATCGGCACAACAAAACTGGCTCCTGGCATCCAAGTGGTCCACCCACAACCTTCCGTGGACGGTTTTCCTACAAACCATGGCTGAAACCATGGTTGAAACCATAACGTTTGTTGTTCTACAAAAGAATCGGAATTTGCGGGGCTGGCCACCGCCCCTCATCACAAAAAGGCGGCCTCCGGCGACCGCGTTCATCATGGATGTAGGCTCCTGGCATCGACGCACGAAAGTGGCCTGACATGGTGAACACATACTTAGATCTGGGACATGGCTAAAGGCATGGGAAAAAGCTTTGGGATGTTGGACTGCCACTATGGTTACTCACCATTTACTAACTTGTCCCGGACCAAGTACAAGGTCCCAAAATCTCCCCCCCTCCCGGATCAAAGTAACTTCAAATCAATCTGGATTCGAGAAATGCCCCCTAAGATTGCTGAATTCCCCTCTCAAACAGAACACCCTTGATTGGTGTAATCCTCCAGATTAATCCAAAGTTAACATTGCGGAAAGCCAGTTTTTTCTACATAGAAACAGTCTGTTCCAAACACTGCATCTCTGTGAGTCTCCAGCGATCCACAGTGATGCAGTTCGCTTTCTGTTCAATAATATTCTGAGATTGTACCCTCAAACGGGGTTGCCTCAATTCACAAAACCTTTTGGCTTCAGTGCTGCCGGGCATCCACTCTGCGTAAAAAGGTTTCACGTAGCCCGCAGGGAAGGCGACAAAAGCATCCAAAGTAGATCCACATCTAGCTCGCGGGATTTTGTTCAAACGGGGTTTGAGAAACCAATCGCAAATGAGTATTCCCAAGCACATCAAGGACTTGAGTCAAGGACCTTCCTCTCCTTTTCCTCGAAGCTCGGACCTCGGATCGCATCAATTGGCCATGTGTCAAAATCCCTTTTCCCAATAAAAATCCCAATCCCCACTAAAATAGACTAAAATGGGTGGTGAATTCACGTACCAACCAAAAAACCACAGCCAGCCACTTCGAGTCTGTCCTGCACCTCGGTAGAGAGCTCCCCGTGGCCGATGCGGCTTTTGAATATGGACGGCATGGCCCAGAAGTCGAATCGACGAAGAGCTCTTGAGGGGGCTGAATGAAGGTGGGCGCAAGCATGTTTTGTTTTCGGGGCTGGATTTTTTGGGTGACCCCCAATAATCCGAGTGAGCTGAGGGACCCCCCACACCGCCGGCTTAGCGCCGTCGTCGGCCCGCTTTCCCCTGAAATCCGCGCGCTCCGCTGCGCCACGGCCGGGAATGGCCGCTTGAGCCCAGGCAAGGTGAAGAATTCAAAACGCACCCCAAGGTTCAGATATTGCGGACTTTTGATCAAAAATAACCCGACTTGTCAAAGGGGTCCCTTTTCATTCGAGGGCCTCTCTGGAAGAGACGGCCCCCTCTCTTTTCCCACGTGAACCTGTTCTGCTTGCAGCTTGTTGTGCTCATGCGATGTTTCACTCCTCCGCCCCGAAACACGGCAAAAACGCTTGCAAACCCAAGAAGGCGGAGGAGAACCTCGGGCAAATCAGCGGTTTCCCACGCGGACGCAACTTGGCTCCTCCACCCTACTTTAAACATATACTATTGTGTAACATATTTGTTCTACATGTTGAAATATGTGTATATATGTATATGTATCAGTTAATCATACATTACAATTATTTTATATAATTATAGTTGTATCAATTATCATCCATAAGATAAATCATGTTCTACATATATAATTCAATAATATATGATTATGTAATACAGGACTGGCTCCTCCAGCTTCCCCACACGGCGCCAGGTTGGGGCCTGGCGGCAGTTACCGCATGCCGGGGCATGCCATGAACTATGTTTGTGGGGTGCCAGCTGCGGCTGGACCTGGAAGATGCAAAGCGTGCAACTGCTAGTGTGCGGCCGGCTACTGCATGCCGTTGCAAGGTAAGCACAGCAACGCTGGGGTCCCAGCCGCGGCTGGGCCCTGGAGGATCCACCTGAGTGTTAAAAGAAAACCCTAAACGTTAGAATCTTGATCACTGCTTCAATCCGAAAGGGAACATGCAGCCAAAGAAAGAAGAGGTGCGACCGACAAACATGTATGCACGCTCTTTTTCTTTATGAGGCGTTGCTTGGAAGTTCAGGCTCGGAGGCGCAGGGCCTCACGGAGGAGCAGGTGGCGCAGCGGGTGAAACAACAAGTCGAGGCCTCGCTGGGCGACCCGGCCGCCCCGATCCTGCAGCTCTCGGACGAGACCTACTTCCTCGACCCGGAGGGGCACTGGGTGGTCAGCACCCAGAGCACGCAGTACAGGAACTCGAGGACCGAGGTGGAGACGCTCCTGCGCCAGCGCATGAGGGGCCTGAGGAGCGTGAGCTTCCCGCTGCCCTGCGAGGAGGACGTGCTGCCGAGCGCCTTCGAGGACAAGCCGCTCTGCGTGCCCCGGCAGCTGGCCGAGCTGCTGCAGCTGAGCGTGGAGGAGGTGTGCGCCGACTTCGACGCCATGCTGCACCACGACTGGAGGCACCTCGGCATCTCCGCCGAGGAGGTGCGAGAGTTCTGCGTGTGGCGCAACGCGCCGATGCGCGTGCTGAGCTCGCAGGGCGACCTCATGGACAGCTACGACCCGGCGCTGAAGGAGCACCGCACCGTGTGTTTTTTGGCCTTCGACGGGCACTGCTACATGTACAGGGCCGTGAAGCGGGTGCTGGAGCGGCAGGCGGCGCGCGTGCTCTACCGGGGCGAGGCGAGGCAGACCCTGCCGCCCATCGGCGAGTGGAGGCGCTTTGACGCGGCGGACGTGCAGCCGGGGCTGCTCTGGTGCGAGGACCTGCGCGAGGCGCGGCGCCGTCACGCCCAGCAATAAATTGCTTTCATACATACACCCCCCCTACATTTTTTTCATCTTCCATCTTCTACCCTTATTCGTTTTCATCATTTTTCTACATTCCTTTCTGTCCATCTCATCCGTTTTTTATCATCATTTTTCCAAATTTTTCGCCATCCTTTTCTCCTTTCTCCTCGCCTCATTCATTTCACCAACTACCCTTCAAAATGTCATTTCCTCAATCTCCTCACCTCATCCATTTCAAAAAAATAAATTTTGCAAAATATATTGCAAAAAATATGTGTCATCAAAAAAATCGAACTGTCTAAAAACGAGTTGTCCATTTCCCGGACAAAAAATAGAACAGCAACAACATCACTCCCCTCCTTCGTTTCATCACTTTTATCATATATATTTTTAGGCGTGGTGTCCCTTGTAGAATTGTAGGAAAGGGGTTTCTGGTGTCAGGGTGTAGGTTTTTTGGGACCGTCGCGCCGACGCTGCGCTTGGTCTTCGTTGCCTTCATCCATGTCCGGTGCGCCCTTGCATTTTGCGCTTGCCACTCTTTTGAATGAACCTTTTGGGGGTGTAGGCTACCACCTTTTGGGGGTGTAGGCTACCGCCTTTTGGGGGCTACCACCTTTTGGGGGTGTAGGGGTGGCTACCACCTTTTGGGGGTGTAGGGGTGTAGGCTACCACCTTTATCAAGTGTTTTTAGTTTGCTTCACCACGCGACTTGCCTCCGCGCAGGTATCTTCATCACCGCCTTTGACTTCCAGACCGAGCCCTACAAGGTAAGGACTTGGTTGGGAGGGGTGTTTTTTCTGGGACGGTGGGGGGTATATATTATAGTTATATATTAGGGAAACTCTCGCCATTTTTTGTTGCCCTGTTTGGCAATTGGCGAGAGTTTCCTGATATATCTATATGAATATTGGTGTTTTCTAAATTTGATAAACCATGGATTATCCCCTTAAAAAATAATATTTTCAATTTGTTTGAATTCCTATTTTTTACTGTGTTGTCGTTGGATGAACCTAGAAATTTCAAGTTTCAAGTCCAACCCCAAACTCAAAATCCTTAATCCACCAAACTCACCAAGATTTCACAAATTAATTCACTAGGTATTTTGTATAAATCTTCCTGTTTATGTATTATTGGGTTGTCACCCCATTTTTCCTTGGTGCCCGATGGCAGTCTCTGTGCGGTTTCAATATGTTTATTATTCCTGATGTTGCCACAATCCTTTTTACATAATTCTCTAGGTTTCCAAGTTGTAATGTTATTCCAGAGCCTAGTGCGTTTTCTGTAAGGCATTCCATATTTACAATAATCAACATCTTTAAAATCAAACTCATCCATAAACTCCTGATGTTTTAATAATCCAGTTTGTGGATTTTCGATTACAAAATATTTAGGATTGAAATATGTGATAATCTCAATAGTTTTTAAGACAATACTATTTGCATATTCGATATTCCTAATTCCCCTAGTTTTTGCTACACTATATTCAGTGCATGGGGGACTACTCCAAATAAAGTCAAAATGGTTTCTGTCAAACTGTTTGTAATCCCACTCCAAAATATCAGTGTTGATATCAGCATCTTTCAACTCTAATGATATTACATTAAATCCAAGCGACTTTGCTATGGTTCCGACGCTTTTTGTTCCGCTAAATAATTCTAATAACTTCATTTATTAGAATTATTTAGATATTGATTATTCAAATAATACATATACTCCATCATCATTTTTTGAAATTTTATAAAATTCTAATGTTTGTTGCTTTGGTTGTTTGATTTTTCCTGTATTCAACATATCACAGTATTTCTTTTGCTTTGTAGGGTAATCGCCCGATGGTCTTCCTATAGATTTTGCTTGAAATATCTTTTCGATTTTCTCCTTCTCTTCGTTGCTTTGTTGTTCGCGTTCAACTGGTTTCATTTTGTCATCAATGGATTTAATCATATCATTTAAGTTTTTGATATTTTTACCAATTAATGTTATCTTCTTCATTAAATCATTAATAGTATAATTTTCATTTTCAGACATTACTATATATTTATTTAGATATTTATTTATTTAATTATATATTGTTCATCATTTGTTTAACAGTTTCTTGTGTTTCGTTTTCATTATTATCCGAGAGTGATGCATCCTTACCCCATTTAAAAGTTATATTATGGACATCAGTTTCTAAGTTGATACTGTCTTTAGTTTTATCAATACTCATTTTCTTATCAATTTTACTTATTTTGAAACTTGTTGGAATACATGAACATTTACAATTTTTATTATTTTTTATTTCTAATTCATTTTTCATTTCTAACATCTTTTTACACATTGGACAAGAAAACTCAATTACTGCTGTTTCTTTAACAATTTCTCCGCTATCTTCTGTTGAAGATAGACTTAAACTTGTCTTATTTTTGTTTTTCTTTTTCTTTTTCACCATTTATATTAATATTTACATTTTTTTTGATATATTGTATCACAAACTTAATTAATTCTAATGAATAATAACAGCATTTTTTAGTTTTATTATCAGTTATTATTACTTGTTCTATATTCTCTACTTCATCTATTATATTAATACAATCTGAATAACTCCTATTCATATAAATAATAAGATAAAATAGTTATTTAATCTTATTATTTTCATGCATGATAGAATATTCGGAGGGCACAGCACTTGGGGTTTTCTTTACAACGCCTCAAACTAATTAGCTTCAATGCTTATTGATTGAAGTTGATGAAAGAGCCTGTTCTACTACGATAGACACCATTCATATCATAGCAATGCTTTCATACAATAAATAATATTAATTTATTTTCTAAATATCTTTAATATTAACTATATGACAGATGTTCCAATAATAAAACCAATAAACATAACTGAATATGAATTCAAACAATCTAAATATGAGCACGTGCCAAAATTAGGCGGTAAGACTGTCCTTATTCAAAATCTAATATTGAATGTTTATAGAAATTCATTTGCAAGAATATTTATATTTTCACCCAGCGTCCATAACGACCCTACATTTACAGAAGTTAAAAAATATATCAGGGATGAGTTGCACGTGGATGATGAAAAAGAACAAATTCATTTTGATAATTATAATCCAAGTGATTTAGAAAATGTAATTGAAAGACAGAAGAAAATAATTAATTATATGAAATCTAAAAAGATAAAGAAACTACATTCAATATTAATCGTTATAGATGACCACGCAGACGACCCTAAATTTGTTAGATATAGGAAAATTATTACATGGATTATTTACAAGAGGCAGGCACGATGCAGTAAGTGTGATTTGTTCAACACAAAAATACAATGTTTTAGCGCCTATCATTCGTTTAAATGCCAGTTCATTATATATTTTTAGGTTGAAAAATGCCAGTGAATTAATGAGTTTTATTGAAGAAAATAGCGCCATTGTTGACAAACAGCAATTATTAGATATGTATCATCAAGCCGTTAATTTTGCTCCATATTCTTTTTTCTACGTGAATATGAATTCAAAAGACATTAACAAAATGTTTCATATCAATTTTGAACAGGCATTTCAAATTACAAATGATGAATAAAGATATTCTAACTTAATATAATATAATAATATGCCAATGAAACTATGTAGATGTGGTGGATTTTATCGTAGGGGTAATTATAATTTTCATACTAATTCTTGGATACATAAACTTTATAAGGTATTGAAGAGGAGGGCAACGGACGAGGAATTATTAAGATTTCAAAATAATTTTGTTGATGAAGACGCTTCGCCAGAGGCTCGCGAGCTTCGCGACGATTTAATAGATGATATGTGTAGCAACGCCTCAACAAAATTACCCGAAAGTGACATGACAGATTATGATAGCAATTAATAGCATTAAGCCATAGGCTTAATGTTATCAATTTAGAATAAAGAATAGCTACATAAATTTAAGGCAGGTAATTTGTAATATATTTTTATCTTTTTTACATTCATTAACTTTTTCTAATTTATTGATTATTGCTTTCAATGAATTTATTTGTAGAATATCAATTCTTGACATTTCACTTATCGTATTTACATCTATATATTTTATTACTTTAATAGCCTCTTCATCATCAATTTCTACTGGTTTTGATTTACTTGAACCCATTATATATAATATTATTTAGATTCTAATTTTTCAAAATTGAAATATTGGTTTTCTTCTTCTTCTTCATCTTCGTCTTCAGTTGGTGCTGGTATTTCTGTTGGACTTTCAGATGAAGAACTATGAACAGTAATAGGTGGAGAACTATGAACACTAATAGCTTCATTTGATGAATTGCTACCGCTACTTTGTGCATTTCCTGCTGTTATCTGATTAACTAAATCTGCAATATTTATTGTTGTTGCAATTGTGCTGTGTGATAAGTTTAATATTATATCTGCTATTGTAGCGCCGTTGTGTAGCATTATTTCTATCATTTTTGTCAGTTTGAACTTCTTTTCTTCTTCATCGCTGTCATCCTCATCTGGTGGTTTCTTTGGCGGTGGTTCTGGCGGTTTGTTGTTGTCGAGCATTTTAGTAAAGGCTGACACCATTGCGTCGCGTTGGTTTTTCAATGTTTGTGTTGCCTGTGTTCTTGTTGGCTCATTTCTTTTGTATGTGTTGCGCCAAAAGTTTTTAAGCATTATTTGAAACATATTGTCCTGGTTTTCCTTTACCTTAAACGCTTCAAATGTCACATTTAATGGTTGATTTGCATCATTGTATAACTTTTCTTGCGTCTCTCTGGTTGCTGTAGCAATAGTATCTGTGTTGGTTGCAATGTCAACAAATTCTCTCGGTATGCCCTTTTTCATCAGTTTCGGTGGCTGTATTGTTGTTGAAGTGTTTGGTTTCATTAGGTTATGTATTGTAAAACTGTCGTCATCATATTTATCATTGAATTTCTGCTTCTTTCTTTTCAGTATGTTTTAGTTAATATTATCATTATTATTATTATTCATATTTTTATTTCTTACCTTTGCCCTTAAAACTTGCCTTGAGTTCTTCTATTCTACCTTTGCCTAAATTTACTATCCACCCGCCATTATCAATAGTGTCTAAAATCATATCTGTTAAATATTCTTTGTATGTTCTCGCCTTGCCTCTGCCTTTGTGTTTCAATTCTTCTTGTATTTCGCTTTCTTTTTGCACTTGAATTCCTCTTAAATAAACTGAAATTTAATATCATCTACTGTTAAATTAGGGTTGTTTTTCCAGTAAGCAGGACTAATATTATTATCTATTGTTGTTTTGAACAATGGAAATAATGGCAATGGCGGCGGCTCTTGTAGCGTTGAACTTGATGCTCCTGTGGCTTGATATTCTACTTGGGCATCATCTCCGCCTGAAATTGGCGAACCTTCGTATTCTAATACTGGGAGATTATCCGGTACTGTTCTTGTTGTTGCCGATGGTGCTGATTGTCTATTGCCTAGCATTCTTTCAAAAATTGTTCCACCCATTTCTCGTAAGTTTGACGCCATTGCTTGGCTCACTTCATTTACTCTTTCTTTTGTTGCTGTGGTTAGTTCTTGTAGCCTTGTATCTACCACTGCCTCGTGCTGTCTTGATGTTTGCAGCGGTGTTGAAAAATCATATTCATCTTCTATTGCTTCTGCGTTTCTGGTTAATGGTGTGTCAGCATTCATCCTATGCACTGCATAAGTGTGTCCGTTACTACGTGCTTCCTGCTTCAACATTATCTCTCTCATCTGCCTGTCTAATATTCTCATCTGTTGGTCTTTCAATAATTCTAAGTGGTCACTTCCATCAAAAAAACTGCCTTGAGGACTTGCTTTAAAAAATGTAGCATCTCTGTTAGGTAGTTTTCCTGTTATTAAATTATGTTCGCCTATTAAATTAGCGATTTCTTCATAAGTAGGTCGTCGTTTCAATCCAAATTTTGCATATGGGTTTATTAATTCTAAACTTGCTGTAGTTGCCATATTTATTATAATAACAGTTAGATTCTTAATATTATTATAATAAATTTTAAGTAAATGGTAATTTCTTCAACTCCTCAATTCGTTTTTCTAAATGCTCCTTTGTTGCATGTGGTAGATTTGGTCGGTGTAGTTCCATCGTTAATCTGTCTAATTCATTTTGATAATTTGCTCTGGCGTGTCCTTCTTGAATGTGTTTTCTAAATGCTACTGATGCTTCTTGTGAGTTTCTTAACTTCATTTGTTCGTGTAGGTGTTCTAAATATTTTGTATCTTTCATATCAAATGGACTATATTTAATTTGAGAGGATTGTAAGAATATCTTACCTTTATTTTTTAAGTTATTTCGTTTATGAAATTTATACATTATATATTAATCATAGATTTTAATTTTAATCATATAATACACTCCCGGATTCCCTTAATTCCAGAACAGACTCCGAAATCATGTGTAAAAACACCTCGCGCACATCCTCATCTGTTGTCAGCGGTCTGTTAGTCCCTTTCAATTTAAACACGAGTAAGCTCCCGGATGACTTCGTGTTATATCCAGTAAAATTAGTATCTGCCATTTTCTCGAACGAAATCCCAATAACGAATTTGTCGTTTCTGTAGCGCTTGTAGGAAATGCTAAAGGCATCTTGGTCAGGGTTCATATAACTTAATGTTCGTTTTAAATAATATGCGGTTTCTGCCATTGATTGACATTCAAACTCTGGATGTGTCTTATTATTAATTTGTAATTGCCACGTTGAGTTTAAATCTGAATTTTGAAAGCCCTTTCCTTGGTAAAAATAATTCCATCGCTTGTAAATGTAGTTGTCTTGTCTGTAATTATTAGTATTTTGTGGGTCAGTTCCTGCTCTTGGTGGGCGATATAGTGTAATGAAACAACCATTCAATTTAGAAGCGGATTTAACAATGGTCATATTAATTTCAGTTCCTGCCGCGTTGAATGATTGTGTCATAGTGTGATACATAGGAAATACCAATGTCAAACTTTGACCAACTAACAAATGCTTTACTATATTATTGTTGACCGTGTTGTCCAATTGTATTACCTCGGCTCTAATGATTACGTTATTTAATTCCCACTGCGTTGAAGTATCGCCGGTTGTGAAATAGTAGCCGTATTTGTCAGTATATGTGTTGTTGATTAACTCCCCCGCTGCGTCACGAGTAGCAAATGGTGTAATTACTGACGCGCGCTCATCCGATACAATTGTAAATTCTAATTCAAGTGGTGCATAACGAAGCGGTAAATAATAATTGCTTTCTAACAGTCCACATACCGGTTTATGTCCTAACCTCATATAACCATTAGCGCCGGGTATTCCTGCTACTGAATGGCGAGTGCATCTTGAAGTTAAATCGCCCCAATTGTTATGGTCTCCTGCGACGACTGTCACGGCATCTGGTGCTGTGCCAGTAGTTCCTCGTTCATTATTAGCATCAATAAATTCTGCTAATCCAGTAGCATAAGTATGTCGCCAGTCATCATCCCATCGAGGATTAGCACCGCCTTCTAAATCATCCATATCTCGGGCATCTTGACTTTTAAAAGAATTATACGTTTCACAGCGCCTATTGTATTCAATAATATCTTGAACTTGTTGCCCGCCTACAGTGCATCTATAACGACTGAAGAAGGATGACAAATTACCTAACGGTCGTAAAAAATGACTTCGTGTTCCGTCAGTGTTTTGAAGATTTGCAAATAAACGAATAGAAGATAAATCAATATATGTGTTGTCTTCTCCTGATATATGAAATCTAATATTTTTGTTTCCTGCTTTCGGGTTATAAACATTACTGCCTGATGGAAAATAATTAACGTGTCTTCTGTCTGTGATGTATTGTGCTGTTTCTGGAAGTCCAAAATTTAACGAGTTAATCATTGTAGTTTCTGATTCTGCAATTATATTATCCATTACTTATATATGATGATATAGATTTTATTTATCAAAATTAGAACATGATTTAGATTTTATATTTTTATATTTTTCTTATGTGGAAGCATTGTAGTAGAATTATTTGAAGTTGTATTTTTTATAGTATTTATTAGATAATTATTTTTTGTATCAACTATATCTTTTAAAGTATCATAATCTAAATTTTTATATTGTTTATCGTATTTTGTAGGTTCTTTTGTCAGTTTCTTCTCTAATGGAATTTTGTTTTGCTTGTCTTTATTTCTAAACATTATTATTAATATTATTGAGATAATGTTAGTTCAGTTATACGCTTTATACAATCTTCTAATTCGTCTCTATACTTATACAAATAACTTAAATCATCTTCATCTAATGGAATTTTCTTTTCTTCTTGTTCTTTTAAAAAGTCGGTATAATCAATTCTACTATAATCTGTATAATGTATTTTGTTATTTTCTTGATGTAATTTTAAATAATCATATTCATAATTAATAATTTCACTACACATGCCTATTATAAGTCCTTCAATATTACCTTTTCTGTAGTATAAATGATTTAAATCATTGCTTTCGTGCTCTTCCTTATCTTTATTTAACACTTCCTTGCCACAATGCCATTCGTATTTACTATTTGATATTTTGTATTCTTTCTCTTTCTCTCGCTCTATCAATTTTTCATAAGCATATTCAACATCATTGTCCCATTTCTCAGCATCAATACTCATATATAAGTTATATATATATATATTTATTTATTTATTGTTCAGGTGTTGAATTAGGGTCGAAATGCGAAGCATGTAACCCGAATTATCATTCGGGTTGAACCCATTAGAAATGTTCGTAGTAGGATTAATTTCAGTCATACCTTGTCCTGTCCAATTATTGAAACTGTGTTTATCTAATAAATTATTGCTTTCTATTTCTCCAGTTATTGCCGCGTCATCGAACATTGCTATAGGGTCTCCACGATTTCTAAATCGTAAGTGTCGCGGGTTTTTCTGCTGGTTAGTTCCTGATACAAAAGGTGATGAATAAACAGTAGTAGCATATTTGTTTCCGTGTCTGTTGTTGATTTCTTGAACAACGGATGAACCGAGGCTATGTCCAACAATTCTATTCACATCTGGATTTTTCCTTAATTCTTCCATTGCGTCTTTATATCTTTCGCTTAATTGAACATTATGAGTAGGAATAAAAAACAAATCTGCAATTACATCATTGGCTTTGTGATTTAGTCCCGTTTTAGCACCAGTGCCGCCAATATATAATGTGTTGCCTATTTTTGTTATTCCATTTACATTAGAATAGGCTGCGTCTAAACCCTTGACATCATCGATTTTATTTTTATTTTGAACATTAATTTCTTCAGCATATCGTGTTTTATGTTTCATTATCTGCTTATCAAAATGTTTATTGAAACCTCCTATTTTGTCTTCCAATGTCTTTTTATGATTAAAAAATACATCTTCTATTAAATCCTTACCTGCTGTGTATGCTTTATCACTTGCTACACCTGCCATCATTTGCGTCGGCGTCCTGCCTTCTATAGCACCTAATAATAATTGTCGTCCAATCATATAATAATAATTATATTATAATTTCTATTGTATATTATATTTATGAGTGACAGATTAACATATAAAAAAATCTATGTTGATAGTGCCTACAGATTGCAAGAAAGTAATTCTACCAGCGATTTTATTATAGAACTTGACCAAAACTTTGAAATTCCACCAAGAACAAAAATGTTCGTGACAGAGTGTTCATTCAGCACTCCGTTTTATACAACAGAGAAAGGGTTTTACGAACGCTTCTATATTATGTTGTATAATAGTTCCAATGTCTTATTAAGAAGCACTGCCGTTGATGTATCCGGTGAAATTTATTATGCCAATCAATTATCATTTAAAATACAATCAGAATTAAACGCGGCATTTAATGATATTGCACCTGACTTATTCTTAACAGTATATGGACAAAGCGAACGCAAAATGGAACTTAAATTAAATGACCCTCTAACTTACAAAATCAAAATACCTACAGATGAAGAATTAGAAACTTATGTAAATGGCGAATGGAACAGAGGACAGTTTGAATATGACAATTTAAGACCAAAGTCTATTAACTATTTATTAAGTAATTATATTGTCTACGAACCTGCGTCATCTTGGTTAAGTGGATACTCTAATTTAGTTCCTTTTCAAAATGTATATATTAACTCACCTCAACTAAGCGACTACAAATATTCAGCACCTAATAATTTTAGTAGTTCAGTAATAAAAAAAAGTTCAAATTAACCAACAACTGGGCGGAGTCATTAGCGACTACACCTCTCCCATATATGCAGATTTTATTGATGTAGGCGGTAAAAATACTAAGAGATTACACTTTAAAATTACAACTTCCAGAAACGAAGTTATTGATTTTCACGGGGCACCCATACAGTTCTCACTTTTGTTTCAGTTAGACAATTAATGATTTTACGAAAGTATTTAAAAGTATGTTTAAGTATACATATATAGGAATGCCAGACCGCGCAAAAGCGCAAATTTACAAAGTATGGGATAATGGATATAATCAATGCTATGTAGGAAGCACAACAAATAACTTGAAGAAGAGAATGGAAGGACATAGAGCAGACTACACCAAATACAAAAATGGACGTTGTAATTATATATCCATATTTTCTTTGTTTGGTGAATATGGCGTTGAAAATTGTAAGATTGAATGGGTTGAAGATTACCCGTGCAATAGTAAGAAGGAACTTGAAGCAAGAGAGGGCAAACATCAGAAGGAAAATGATTGTATAAATAAGCGAGTAGCAGGAAGAACAGACAAAGAATATTACCAAGACAATAAAGAACATTTATTACAAAAATGTAAGATTTACAGAGATGAACATAGGGTAGAAAGGAATGAATACTTCAAACAAAGATATGAACACAAAAAGGATGAAATAAATGAACAACAAAGACAATATAGACAAGACAATTTAGAATATGTAAGAGAAAAGGATAAAAAGAATTATTATGAAACTAAAAGAGCCAAACGACTAACTAAATATACTTGCGAATGCGGTGAGACTTTAAACCACGGAAGCAAGGCAAGACACGAAAAAAGACAGCACCACTTACATTATTTAAAATCATTAGAAAATACTAATTAAAAATATTAATATTAATTTTAACTTATTATTATTAATATTTCTCAATTTGTCCATATAGACAAAATATATAAAACATATAGACAAAATATATAATATAATATATATGTCAGAAGTTGAACCTGAAATTACTAATACAGTTGAAGCAGACGAGCCAGTAAATGAATTACCACCAATTGAAGAAGAAGCACCAAAGGCAGAACCAATAATAGAAGCACCAACAGAAGCGAAACCAGTAGAACGCGAAGCATTCGCGTTGCTACGCGAACCATTGAAAAACAACTCAAAAACTCAAGCACGCAATGAAAAGAAAATAACCTGTCCAAAATGTGCCAAAACTTTAACATTAAAATCATACAGATACAGTCACGAACGCAATTGCCAAGGACCATTAGAATCTAAACCAATTAAATCAATCAAACCAAAAGCAGTTCCAATAGCAAAACCCCAGAAGGTAGAATACCACGAAGTAGCGCACCGCGAAGAAGAGCAATACCTTCCACCACAACAACAGCAACAAAATAATATAATAGCGAACACCCCGCCCCCAAGAAGAACGCAACCACGCGAAGCGATGCCACAAGCATCACAACCGCCTCCAAACCCGCTACAAAATATAGCACAGCATTACCAATTATTGCAAAATGAATATTTGAGACAGAAGCAAGAAAAATACAATGCATTAAATAAAGGTATATTTGGTTCAAGAGGAAAAAAAAGATAGAATATAATTATTTTATAACCTACTATATAATAATTATGTTTTCAACATTATCATTGGATGGCTCAAGCAGAATTATAGCAAGTGAATTAGTATTAATAAGTTCAACAGAACCATCAACCTTAAGCAGTGTTTATGCTACAAAGCAAGAATTAGCAGATACAACAGGCGCATTGGGTGGCGGTTATACTACTGAAGAAGTTGATGCTCTTATTTTAGCACAGAAAAATAAGATAGATGCCAATATTTTAGATATTACTGAATTAAACGCAACATCAACAACAATGTTTGACGAACAAGTAAATCAAAACACAACAATTACAAGCAACTTTAATAATATAACAGCACACGGATTAACCATAACTTCAATACTACCGACTATATCAGCAAATACAATTAAACTTGACACAAATGCTAATAATATTAGTTCTAATACTTTTTTAATCAGTAATTTAAATGCTACAATCACTTCAAACTTCAATACTATTAGTTCTAATACATTCTTAGTAGGAAATTCCAATAATACAATCACTTCAAACTTCAATAATATAATTTCAAATTCTTCACTAATAACAGGACACGGAAACACAATATCAACAATTTTAGCAGATGTATCAACATTATATACAAACGATACTAATTTATTCAATACAAATACCGCATACAGCAATACATTTGCTTCAATCATATCAGACAACACTACACAAGATTTATTAATAACTGAAAATTCAAATACGATTAACAGTTTAATATCAGCAGATTTACAAAAATTAGATAAAACAATCACAACTGCACAAACAGTAAACTCTCCACTAATAATTAGTTTAACAGATAATACTAATCCAATTTTTAGAATTCAAGCTGCCGTAAGTAACCAACGCTTAGAATTTAAAAGAGGTTGTCAGTTGGACTCGTATCAAGGTTTAACAGGTGCTACACCTTATAGATTATGGCTAGGATGGAATACGGGAGATGTTATTATTGGAAGGCCTAATAACGCTTCAAGAATTACGATTAACGGTAATGTTCATACTTCATACAATTTTGCTCAAGCACACGGAACATCATATTTCGAAGGTGCTGTTTATATGAAAGGAAATTTATTCATAAATAATGATTTTTCAACAGATATTAAAACTAAAATTGATAATTTAGACAATGCATTAACTCCATATTTAGAAACACATACCCCATCGGCAACTCAAGGTTTTTTGTTCATCATCCTAATTTTGTTGCTTGTAGTATTGGCGATATTACAAATTCTTCTAACCAATATGTTATGCGCGATGGTGCAGTATCTAAAACCATTTTCAATAAGCCAGTTGATATATTGGGTGATGTATATACAAACGGCGATTTAACAATGGTTTCTGGTAAGAAAGTTGAAGTCAATCAGGTTCAGCCAGTATCAGGAAATACTTTATTATTACAAAATTCACCGAGTGGCAATGTTCAATTGGCAACACATCAAAACTAATAATTGATAATGCTGAAATGTATGTCGATACAAATGATTTAACAATCAGGAATAGCAACACGTCAAACTCTATTAATTTGGTTGTTGGACTATCTTCAACATATGCTGATAATAAAATTATTTTGAATAGTGGAAGTAATAGCGAATTACGAGGCGACTGGACTATTGACGGTGATATGACTTTTGGAATTGCTCATAAAATCAATTTGAGACATTTAAATAGTGATGCTGTTTTAAGATTAGAAGCATCAACAACTATTGATAGTTATATTGATGGCACTAAATATTTGCAATTGGGTGATACTCAATTTTCATCATTCAATGGATTTAATTTAAGTAGTGATAAGAGACTGAAAAATAATATAGAAGATGTAGAAGATGACACTATAAATATGGTAAAAAAAACATTAAGATTAAAACATTGTTAAAAATCAAAAAACTAAAAAGACTGAATTAGGATGGATTGCTCAAGATGTTCAACAATACACAAATCCTAAATATAATATTGTAAATGATTCAGGAGAATACTTAACGATGTGTTATGACAGAATGGCTTGTATTAGTTGGGATGCTTTATCAAAACTAATCCATCGCGTAGAATATTTGGAAACTAAATTATTGAAAAAGAAAAAAATCTAAATAATTAATAATATTAAACAACATAATATTATTAAGTATTTCATTTCGTGAGCTTGTCAAGTAGTTCTTGAGGGTTTTTAATTTCATCAATATCTATATTTTGTTTTTCTATGTATTCCTTTATGGCTTTCTGACGATATGCCTTTTTGCTTTGTTCAATTTTATTTTCCATCCATCCTTCTTTTTGTAGGTTCTTAAGATAATACAAGCGGTTGTATATAGCCATCCGTTTTTGTATCTCTTCCATTGTGTAGTCATCCGGGTTCAAGTCCTTAGTAACATCATGATATTTTGATAATCTGGGCATTCTGTTAATATATTATTAACGCAGTATTTCTTTAAATAAGTTTTACATAAAATATAAATATATACTATAAATTATCATTAAATAACATTTCAAGAAAAAACGCATTTAAAGAAATATTGACACTATAAAATATATAATATAAATATTATTATGACATCAAAAGCTGTAAAAAGAAATATTAACTCTTTAGAAAGCAAACTCGACAGGAACAAGGGGAATTTATCAACACAACAAAAGGCAAAGGTTAGAGACATTATAGGATTATACACCGACAGGAAAATATCACAATCCACAACAGCGGAGAAGATAGTTAATGATTTCATAAAGGCAAAATCAGAGGATGAAAAGAGCAAGGCAAATCAAAAATACGACCAGGTTATGAACACATATGAAGAGAGAGAACCACTAAACGAAAGAATGAAAAAGAACAAACAGGAGAACATAACAAGAGGGCACAAAACAAAACCCAGAGATTACACAATCGGATTTCGTTTTTTTACTATGAGTGGATATGGAGCACATAAGGTAAAAGCATCGTTTAAAGACATTCAAGGCGGGACATATTATCCCATGCATTTTGACGATAAGCATGCGGGAGTGAAGACTGGAAGATGGATAGGGGAATTAGTCAAGAAGAGAATTTTTAGACTGTATGACAAAAACCTTTTTAAGAAGGTTATTAAAACACTGGCGCAAGATGACGACATCGCTAGGCATTACAAGACAATGAAGCACTATATAGATGCAGTAGTCATTTATGATGCCGACACGGTAGAAGGAGATATTAAAGATTATGACCCTAAAAAGAAGAACTTAAAAAACGCAAATAATATTGGTATTTTTCATAGATATATGGAAACAGAACTCGACCCAGAATATTGCACTTTTGAGGAAGCCATTAAGGTAAAGCATTATGTTGAAAACGAATGTTGGATTAACACATTGAACGATTTTTACGGACAAGACAAGAACATGAAGAAGATGACCAGAGAAAGTATTTTCAAACTCATAGACAAAACAGACGAGGAATTCAAAAACCATGGTGCTTCAATAGAAGACATGAACAAGGTATTTAAAGAGTATGCCATCACCGCCAGAATTTTCGATATTGTAGGTAATTTGAGTTTTACATTTGACCCACCAAAAAGAAACCACCATATCAAAACATTCTACGCGTTAATAAAGAATGACCATATATATACATTAAATAAGGACTTGAAACAATTGAAATCAAATTTAGGAATAAAGAAAGAATATAATATCAATGTTAATGCTTCTACCGACTTTTATTTAAATCATAGAGAGGAACCCATTAAACGCATCATGATTGAAGAGCTGGATGACATATTAAAACACACCGAACAGGACGAATACACAATGATATATACACACAATGATTTGGCGAAAATGTATTATCAAGCAAAGCAGGCGGGATATGACCCGAAAATTAAATTTAGTGCGTGTATCATTTCGGAGCTGATGTTTCAATTCAAGATTAAGAAAAGAATAATTACATACAGGATAAAAACACAAAATTTGATTGATGCCTTCAATGCAAGTATAACAGTAGAAACTGAAGACACCTATAATAGGATGTCAAGGGCGATGTTTGAATTCAATAAATCATTATTTAATTCACTGCATAAATCTTATTATAATGACATTGATGTAGAAATTTTAAACAGATGCAGGACAGTAGCACCCGCTGGTAAATTTCATTACTTTTATCATAGTAATGAATTACATATAAAGATTGACCAGAACAAGGCATATACACATAATTAAACTAAAATCGTAAAAATTCCAGTGTTTAAACAATTTGACATTTGGATGCCTTATGAGTATGGTAAACATGATTTTAATAACATGGGAGAATTATGTTTATTCTTAGTTAAGTTTACTGGAAAACAAACATCATTATTTTTTAATAAACAATATAATTTAATATATGGCATGTTTTTAGCAGAGTTTATTGACGAAGTCGAAATTCTATATTTTAAAAAGCCTTCTTCGATTTATGAAGTAGATTATAAAAGTATAGTTGAGAACCTATGGAAGACTAACATATCAAATAATTTAGGTGAAGACATCAAGTTTAAAAAGTTGATTTCGAATGTAAATATCGGATTGTTAGAAAAGGGAACTAACAAGTCTCAGAAGAGTTTAGTATTTGATACATTAAGTGAAGCATTGTATCATCAAAATCTGTAGGGGGGAAGAATTAATAAGATTAGTGGATTTTATGATGATAAGGTTTTGACAGAGATGACAGATGAATATATTAAAGAATTAGAAAGGCACATAGGCGAGGGATGGGTTTTAGAATTTAAGGCTCATGATAATGATGATGATAGGTACCGGAATTCTGATGATGGTACATATAAATTTTGGAAAAATAATATGTATTATCACAATCATTGTCGCGAATGTAATAAAATTATAGATGGTAAAAAATACGATATCAAAAACGATGAGAAAGAATCAGAAGTCAAATATTACACATTGACAACGACACATAAACAAGACTTGACCAATGGCTTTAGGTATATTAAAGAGCTACTCATGCAACGACATAATTTTAAAGCGCATAAAGATTATAAAACATTGAAAAACAACAATATCAATGTGCATAGTGTTAAAACTGATGCCTTCATTATTGATAGGAAAAATATTGACAAGGCCAAAACATTGATTAAGTTTTCAACCAAAAGGGGAGGATGGAGAGCTGAAGACAATAAACAAGTATCACCACCGAGCGATATATACAAAATTAAGGTTAATGAGTTATCAGAAATTCCGACTTACAATAATGTAAAAATTCGTGTTAAAGACAAATACGACACCAAAAGCATTTGTGAGCAAATTGTGTCGTGTCATCCGGTTTTACTAAAAGCAAAACTGGCTGGAAGCGGCAAGAGTTATATAGGCGAATATATGAAGAATCTAGGTTATAATGTGTTATTCGTATGTTCTAATAACAAGCAGAAGCAAGAAACCGAAGCCGACGCCGTAACATTTTTCAGTATTCCAATAGAAGCTGGAGAAAGACTACCGACAATTGTATTGTGTTTGATGAGCTAGGTATGGCGGGCAATTATATTTTGAACAGAGTTAGGGAGTTTAAGGATACGTACCCAGAGAAGATAATTATAGGAACTGCTGACGGGAAGCAGTTGAAACCTATAGCTGATTTAACTAACAGCCAGGACCACGAGACATATTTAAACAACTGTCTTAATCAAATATTTAAATATAAGATTTATCTTAAGATATCTAAGAGACTTAAGACAGAAGAAGATAAAATTAAATTGAATGATATATATAATGACATTTGGAAAAATAAACTGCCCATTAAGGAAATAGTAAATAAACATTTTGAAACTACAATCGACATCATGGAAGGAGAGCATAACATAGCCTATACTAATGCTAGGTGCAAATGGGTAAGCAAAACCGTAAGAAATAATTTAGGAAAGACAGATAAATATGAAATTGGAGAGCATGTGATATGCAGAGTTTATAAAAAGGATATGGGGCAGGTGTTTAATGTAAATATTACTTATGAAATTATTAGTATTGATGATTGGAAAGTAGAAATCCAAGATATCAAAAGTAAAACTATATTCATGACAACCACCACGACTTTAGACAAGCACTTTATACATGCGTATTGTGCTACATGTCATTCGTCTCAAGGGGCTTCTCTAGATAAAAGCATTACTATACACGAATGGGATAAATCACATTTGGTCAGCCGTGAGTGGGTTTGGACAGCCCTCACGAGATGCAGAGATATCAATAAAGTCAAGTTTTTCAAAGCAGACGTAGATGATACTGATTTAAATGAAGCACAAGTAACCAGATATTTAGAACATAAGATTAAACAATATAAATTACAAGACATGAAAGCAGAGAGAGATAGACAACAAACAATATATTGATGTCAAATGGTTATTTGACAGGCTTAATACCAGATGTAATAAATGCAGTTCAGATTTTGACATAGAAATAAATAATGGAGTAATAAATAGCAAAATGACAGCCCAAAGAATAAACAACGATTATGCCCATCATAAGGAAAACTGTATATCTTACTGTTTAAACTGTAATCGCCGGGAAAAATAATATCTATATTATTTTATATGGCATCTAAGCAAGATATTATTAATAATGTTTATTATGATAAAGGAGGCTTCGGAAGTAAAGCCACCACACTTAAGGACAGTAGGGCAAAGGATAAAAGCATAACAATGGCAGATATTGACGATTTCTTTAAAACTAATGTTGAACAAAAAACTAAAATGAGAGGATATAATAGTTTTATCCCAAAAGAACCATACTGGGAATATCAGATGGATTTATTCTTTTTCAATGACTTAGACAATCAAAAAGTTAAAGTTGTTTTTTGTTTATTGATGCTTTACAAAATACGCAGTTGTTATACCTATCAAATCTAAACAACCTGAACATGTAGCACATGGAATAGTAGAAGGATTGCACAAAATGGGAAAAATGCCCAATATGGTTTACGCAGATACTGAAGGTTCATTTACATCTAACATTATTCAAGACTATCTTAAGAAAGAAGGCGTTGAATTATATTTAACGAGAGGTCATGCACCAATGGCCGAGCGCTTTATAAAAACTTACAAAGGGATGTTATACAAAAGACTGGAGCACGACGAAAAGAAGGGAAAAGAACATATACAATGGACAGATTATAATTTTGAAGTATTACTTACTTATAATAATAAAATGGTTCATTCTACAACTGGATACACACCACAGGAGGCACGGAAGAAAGGCAATGAACTTAATATAGCATTGAATATATCAATGAAAGCAAAGAAAAACCGCAAGTATCCTGAACTGGAAGTTGGAAGCAAAGTTAAGATATTGAGGAAGAAGGGCATAACAGAAAAGGAACGAACCAGCCACTGGTTGAAAAGTGAGCATACAGTTGAAAAAATACCCAAAAAACTTGGGCAAGAGTATTATGAAGTTAGTAATTATTCAAAGCCACTCTTAAGGCATGAAGTGCTGAAAATATGACAAAAAGGGAATAAAAAAGTATATTAAAGAATATTTCACTTAATATAGTAAGATATGACAGAAAATAAATACAAGAATGGCAAAATATACAAAATCATAGATATTGGATATAGCATGTGCTACATAGGCTCAACCATTCAGCCATTGTCAAAAAGGTTCGGTCATCATCGCGATACCTTTGAAACTCATCCTTGTTCATCAGCAATCATATTCAAATCTTACGGCAAAGAGAATTGCAAATGTGAATTAATAGAAAACGTCCCTTGTGAAAACAAAGAACAATTAAAAGCCCGTGAAGGGTTTTACATTGAAACTATGGAATGTGTAAATAAGTTTATCGCAGGTGGCAAGAAGTCTGACTGGGACAAGCGATATTATGAAAAAAATAAAGAAACACATTTGGCTAAATCCAAGGCATATTACCAAGACCACAAGGACGAAATCAAAGCACAAAAACAAATATACAGAGAAAACACCAGAGAGCATAAAAGACAAGTGGATAAACAGTATAGACAAAACAATAGAGACATGTTAAAGGCGAAACAATTAGAACAGATATTATGTGAGCGCGGGTGTTATTCTGTGAGGTCAAGCATTGCCAGACATAGAAGCTCCAAAAAACACAAAGACTTGATGGAACAAAAGCATAATCAAAATGATTAAAACCATACTATGATTATAACATTTATACCCTTATATGTTATAATCATATTTCATTGTTTCTTGGAAAAAAGTATTTAAAGAAATAACAACTATATATATTATAATAGAAATGGTGGAAACCGAAATCAATAATTATATCAATAAAAAATGCTATGATTGTTGCCACTTAAAAAAGAAAATATGGAATTATATAAATTGAATTTACCTAATGGAATAGTTAATCATATTATCGATTATGCTTTGAGTGAAGAAGATGAATGTAAAATTTGTCAGGAATGGAGAAATAATCAAGAATTAATCAGATATCATTTAAATTTGGAAAGAAGAAGTAATAGAAATGTTGAATATGAAATTTTGATATTTTTAACTGTGTATGGAAGACCACCTTATAGTTATGTTAGAGCATTTCTCAAAATCAGTAAGAAAAGGTATGAACTGATTGACCACATTTTATGGATGTTGTTACATCGTAGAAGAGAAGGGTGCGATTTAAAAGAAGACATTAAATCATATATTGAAAGCAAT
>CAUJNA010003460.1:581733-591928 GCA_963377175.1 Effrenium voratum | reverse complement strand
TTTTCGGTAGTCTATTTTAGTAGGGGAACCCTCCCCTTTGTTGGTTACTGTTTTCGGTAGTCTATTTTAGTAGGGGAACCCTCCCCTTTGTTGGTTTCTGTTTTCGGTAGTCTATTTTAGTAGGGGAACCCTCCCCTTTGTTGGTTTCTGTTTTCGGTAGTCTATTTTAGTAGGGGAACCCTCCCCTTTGTTGGTTTTCTGTTTTCGGTAGTCTATTTTAGTAGGGGGAACCCCTCGCTTTGTTGGTTTTCTGTTTTCGGTAGTCTATTTTAGTGGGGAACCCTCCCCTTTGTTGGTTTCTGTTTTCGGTAGTCTATTTTAGTAGGGGAACCCTCCCCTTTGTTGGTTTCTGTTTTCGGTAGTCTATTTTAGTAGGGGAACCCTCCCCTTTGTTGGTTTCTGTTTTTGGTAGTCTATTTTAGTAGGGGAACCCTCCCCTTTGTTGGTTTCTGTTTTCGGTAGTCTATTTTAGTAGGGGAACCCTCCCCTTTGTTGGTTTCTGTTTTCGGTAGTCTATTTTACCCTCCATTTTTCTAGTTCTTACCCTCCATTTTTCTAGTTTTCCGCACGGGGAAATGTAAAATTTCGACGGAGATCGCTGGGGCTTTTGGGGCAACCACGGAACTCCCCAAATTCCATTATATAGCGGGATGGGGGATCCACTTTCATGAGCAAAAAAGGCTGGGGACGGTGCGCGGTCCCCCCCCCCCCAAAAAAAAAAAAGAGGCGCTTTCACTTGTCGAAGTGGTCCAAAGGAAATCAGAGCCCCTGAATAGACCAAGGGAGAATTCGCGACTCCCCGCCAACCAACTTTGGTAACTGAAAGGACCACCGATCCTCACCCTGGCACCGAAGGGAGGCAATTCACTCTACGAGGGGTACTCCTGTATTTTCCAGCTTTTCCACTGCTAGCCCCTTGCTTGGAAGTGGATTGGGTGGCTCCCCAGATGAAAGTAGGTGTCCGAACCTCCAAATGGGGGGAAGGGGCCACATGGCGCATGCGCCCAGGTGACGGTGCCAGCACACCAAACTAGGCCCAAGATCTTCAGCACCGAGGCGACTGCCCAACAGCCTCGTGCTATGGACGCGTCTGGATGTTCCAGCCATACTTTGTGCATGCCGGCGTGCTCATATGCGCATCTTTTTTTGGGGTACCCTTTTGGGGCTCGGTGTAAGAAAGGGACTAAAAGTAAACCAGCCATTTCTGCTGGGGAGTGGGGGCGGGGAGGAGGGGATTTGATTTTGAGGCCAACCATGCACACCCGAAAAAAGGGCGCCTGCTCACACTGGTCGGCGTATCGCTGCAAGTCCATCTGCTTGAGATGGCCTCATGGAGCGCATCTCGGCCAAACGGCCGAGCTGCCTCTGTCTCTTTCGAGGGGGGGTTGTAACCACGACAAAAACGTGATTTGCGAAGTTACCACGGCAGAAAAAAAAGTGTTACAGCGATATGTTTCCTGCGGGCTTATCCCGACAAGCAAGGAAATAGAAATGAATAACAAGGTCAATAGAAAGGATTAAGAAGGTGAATAGAAAGGAATAAGAAGGAATGAGAAGGTGAATAGAAAGGAATAAGAAGGAATAAGAAGGTGAATAGAAAGGAATAAGAAGGAATGAGAAGGTCAATAGAAAGGAATAAGAAGGAATGAGAAGGTCAATAGAAAGGAATAAGAAGGAATGAGAAGGTCAATGAAAAGGAATGAGAAGGAATGAGAAGGTCAATAGAAAGGAATAAAAAAGGAATGAGAAGGTCAATAGACAGGAATGAGAAGGTCAATAGAAAGGAATAAGGAATAAGAAGGAATAAGAAGGTCAATAGAAAGGAATAAGAAGGTCAATAGAAAGGAATAAGAAGGCCAATAGAAAGGTATAAGAAGGACTTCTTATTCCTTTCTATTGACCTTCTTATTCCTTTCTATTGACCTTCTTATTCCTTCTCATTCCTTTCTATTGACCTTCTTATTCCTTTCTATTGACCTTCTTATTCCTTCTTATTCCTTATTCCTTCCTATTGACCTTGTTATTCCTTCTTATTCCTTTCTATTGACCTTCTTATTCCTTCTTATTCCTTTCTATTGACCTTCTTATTCCTTTCTATTGACCTTCTTATTCCTTTCTATTGACCTTCTTATTCCTTATTATTCCTTTCTATTGACCTTCGCATTCCTGTCTATTGACCTTCTCATTCTTTTTTTCCCTTTCTATTGATCTTCGTATTCCTTCTTACTCTTTTCTATTGACCTTCTTATTCCTTTCTATTGACTTTCTTATTCTTTCTATTGACCTTCTTATTCCTTCTTGTTCCTTGCTATTGACCTTCTTATTCCTTCTTATTCCTTTCTATTGACCTTCTTATTCCTTATTATTCCTTTCTATTGACCTTCGCATTCCTGTCTATTGACCTTCTCATTCTTTTTTTTTCCTTTCTATTGACCTTCTCATTCCTTCTCATTCCTTTCCATTGACCTTCTCATTCCTTCTTATTCCTTTCTATCTCATTCCTTCTTATTCCTCTCTATTGACCTTCTCATTCCTTTTTTATTCCTTTCTATTCACCTTCTTATTCCTTCTTATTTCTTTCTATTCACCTTCTCATTCCTTCTTATTCATTTTTTATTGACCTTCTCATTCCATTCTATTGACCTTCTCATTCCTTCTTATTCATTTTTATTGACCTTCTCATTCCATTCTATTGACCTTCTCATTCCTTCTTATTCCTTTCTATTGACCTTCTTACCTTGTCGGGATAGTCTTCACTGAAACTTGTCGGTGTAGGATGTTCTTTGTCGTTGTAACATGTTCTTTGTCGTGGTTACAACCCTCTCTAGTCTCTTTCAGGGCATCCTTTTTGGCCATTGGGTTGCACACAGGGTTCCATATATTTTGCTTGTTCACATCCACCACTTTCAGGGGAAGTTGACCTTTGTTGGGCCAAAAGGCGATGTCGCAAACCCCTCGAAACCCCAACGCATTTGGTTGGGTGGCGCTTCTAACTGGACCACTCCCGAACCAACGTTAGTCTTTGTTCTTGGGGTTTGGATCCCCCCAAAACAACCTACACATACAAAAGTAAAAACCTCGGCTTCCGCCTTGTGAGATCCCCATGGCGTGCCGCTGAGCCACAATTATTGATGAGCATGTACTTTGGAAAGTTCACCTCGGCGCAGGTAAAGCGATCCATCGGCTCTTGGAATCTTCGCGAGGTCAGGCTGCTCAAGCCCCGATCGGCCTACCTGTCAATCCCCACCTCTGACTCCAAAACGGAATTGTAAACCAGAGTTCACCTCTTGTAAAATGGATCAACGGCATTGATCCGCCCCCCATGCCCCCCGTTCTCAGCTCCGAGTTGGTTCAGCTCACAAATTACCAGCTTCACAACCCTTGGTGTGGCAACCCGGCAGCAAAAAAACGTTCTTTTCTTTTCTCCAGCCCACTAAAAAAATAAGCAACCCCCAAAAGCCCAAAGCCCGCAAAAACTTCCCCAGCAAAGTGAAGCCCGTGGCCGCTCTGGCTCCAGGCCGCCCGGCCAGGCCGCCGGCCCAGACCGGCTTGGGCCGCACCTTCGCCTGGCACAGCTGCCGGCTGCTGGCCATGGAGGCCTGCACGTCCTGAGCGGTTTGAGACCCAGGAGGCCAAGGACTCGGTCCGTTCAGGCGCGCGCCCCCCCCCCCCCCCCCCGCCGTGTTTCTGTTTGTTTTGGCTTGAGGGGGGGGAGGGCTTCTCAAGAAAACGGAAGCCCCGCAAAACTTCTTTTGTGGGTTTCTCGGAAGGGAACCCACCAACAGCATGGGCGTTTTTGGGTTGGATTCCAATAAACTTTGCGGATTTCTCAAAAACTGGAACCCCAAAAAAGGATGGCGTTGTTGGTGTTGTCTTCTGTGTTTCTTCTTCTTCTTCTTCTTCTTTTCTGGGGTTTATGGTGTTGGACCAAACTTTGAACCAGCCACAATGCAGTGTCGTTTCTATTTCGGGCCTTTTTGAGAAACAGCCACAAGATGATGTGTCAACAAATACGGATTTGCACCAAGATTGCAGCGTTGGCTTCCCATGGAACCAACCTGAAAAGGAAGCTTCTGCAAAACGCCCACCATGTGCGGCGATGGCAAGAGAGTGAACCAGACATGGACCAGACTTAACGTCGGACGCAAGAGGGTCTGAACAGGCCGGGTGCGCTCGGGCGGGCTCTCTCTTCGGGAGACCAGCTTTTAGCAGTTTCACAGGAACGCCAAAATCCCGCCCATTTTTTGAGACACGCCCAAATGGACATTCAAGGTCTAAGGGGACTTGGCCTCAAATGGGTGTCTGTTTTGAAAAAAGCTCTTTTTTAGACTTGGTTTGTAAGGCAAACAAAAGAGAATCCAGAAAATTGGGGGGGGTCCCCCAATTCAAACTGCCGTATACATATGCAACACACATGTATGTATGCAAAAGGCCAGCCCAGGCAACTACCAGGCGCTTGCAGAAATGCGCCACGAACCAGCAAACAAAAACTGCCCGCCTTGTTGATTTCGCCCTTCTCAGTCACCTGCGGGCTGGACACATGCTCTGCCAGCATGTGGGAATGCTTGCTTCTTTCACATGGACAAGACAAAGATTTGTGCCCCCCCCAACCATGACACACTCCCGGGGTTCGTCACCCCAACCTCAAGGATCTGGTTTACGACACACACCCCGTTGCACCCATCCGCCGAGCCCGAAGCCTGTGCAAGCTTCTCCCAGCGTCTAAGCTCCGTGGTCAAGGGGTGGCATGCCTCCGAAACGAAGCGACCCTTCCGACAGCTTGGGGTTTTGGCATTCTCCATGAGGAAATAAGAATACCTCTGTTAGAGGCTCCAGACAAGGTTGAACCCCCCCCCAAGTTTTATCAGTAAAATACGGTTGAACCCCCCCCACTTTGTTTTGAGCCTTCAAAAGGGGCAAAGACATGGGACCGCTGATTCATTGACTTACAACCCCAACCTGCATCTGGGCGCGGTCCTACTGGAACGAACCAGCTGTAGGTACATGCGTGAGCCGCCCCTGACTGAGCCGCATCGCTAAACAGGAAATGCACAAACCGCCCACAATGACGGCAAGTAGCCTTCACAAATGGGCCAGGACCGGGAGTGTGAGAAGGACAAACGGCCACCCTTGCTGCCTGTAACCTAGACTTCCGGTGGTCATGGGAAACACGGGCACCTGTTTGGCAGTTTAGGTGTCAAAGGGGAACCTCTCCAAACACTGCTGCTCTCCCACAGGGTCCAAAGGTTCCTAAGCCTTGATAGGGCCTGAAGTGCCTTGCGCCAGGGTGTAGGCGGAACAATTTGCTTGCGGGCAAGTAACCGGCATGACCAAGCTTGGTTGCTGTTGACCCCTCTGCAAAAAGTTCAACTTTTTGTGGCTTTCGTAGAACCCCTTGATTTCCCGAAAAGTTGAAGTCCAAAGATCCAACCCAATAGCAGTCAAGTAAGGAAAAACGTGGGGGGTTGCCTCGCCTGCATCACCTCCGCGGCAGACTGCCGCAGTGCAGGTGAGGAGTGCGAGTTCCGCACAGCCGCCAGCTTCTCATGGGAGCCGTCCTGGCCACTTGCCTGACTTTGGGGGGTGGGGAAAGGTCCCCCACGTTACTCTCCTGCAGGTAAACATGGAACCCCCAAAACAAGTGCAGTTTGTTGGAGGAAGCTCGTTGGGTTGCTATTTGTAGGTTCCATGCTTATTTGTTGGGAAGGTCCGCACATCCCTTGTTTCACATCTCCAACCGCAAAGAAAAACGAATTCCAGCCAATTCGCGGGACACCCTGAAGGATACACCAGGCATGTCAGGCCACATGGCAGCCTCAAAGGAGCCAGGGCCGGTCAGGGATGTGCCCAAAAGTTTTAAGCTTGCTCAGCCAGAAGCTCAGTTCACTTGCACCACATTCAGAAAGGGCAAAGCTGCTTCACCATTCGGAAGCGCAATTCGCGTTCGAGCATCTGCGGTCCAAGAACTCGAGTGCCCAAGCAACCCCCCCGCGGTCCCAGTAGGCGCCCACTTTGGCTTGTTTCTCGTCCAGCTTTGCCATTGGTCCCTGCCACAGGGATGCAAAGCCCTTTAGTTGCTACAAAGATCAATTCGAGCCTCTCGCTCGACCTCTGACGGCTTCCAGTGTCTTGTTGCCTCCTGGCATCTGCAGGCAGGCGTGGGTATCGTGCCCAACTGCAAGAATTCCCCGCGCGAGACCCATGAGGGAGAACCAAAAACTCGGATGTGTCAGGTGCACTCAGTCCTTGAAGGGCACATCCGGGCCCCTGGCATCAAATGCAATGTGCGTATGGGCGCAGGAGGGGAGGCGTTTAGAAGGACAAACCAGTCGTTTGCACCATGCCCACTGGTGGCACCCCACTCGCCGCGTGACAAATTGAAGCTGAGGCATCATCCAGTGCCCAGTGCTGGTGTGACATACGTTGAAGTCATATAGCTACCATGGATACAAACACAAATGAATAGTGTGCATATATGCATATATAAGTGCATATATACATATGTATATATATATATATATATATGTATGTATGTATTCGATATGCCGATATCACAGCCAATGCACGTATTACGCACCAGCTGTTGCTATTTTGTTCTGGGGGGGGGGGAGTGGGAGTGGGAAGAGCCTGGCCCTGATCTCCAACCAAGTCAATTGCAACAGCTGTGCAACCAAGCCAAGCGGAAACGGTATATGTTGACATGAATTCTTCCCTGACTCTGGCATTGGCTGGTGGCTGAAGGCGAGACAGTGCAAGAACCGGGTTAAGCCAATGTGGTCGATGAAGATTCGGGAAATCTCTGTCTTTGTGTCGCGATTTCGAGCGCAAAATAGGCCCGCTACATTTGAAGCGCAGGGCAGGGCATCGTTCAAGCTATCGTTGGCGTACTGTATTACAGTCGCCCTTAACTGGTGCATGTTGCTCCTACCTTTCTCCGATTGGCACACTTAGAAACGATTCACCACCCGAGCTGGCTGCATTGAATGGCATGCCTCCCACCTCGTGTGCAGCAACCACAGCATAGCAAAGAACACGCTGCCAAGCGCCCGGACAAAGACATCTGGCCATGCAACACCTTGATCTAAGCAGCAGGCACGCCATGGCTCACATGCCTTCGCACTGTTTTTTTCTCGGCGCGGCCGATTTTTTTTGCGGTGGCTCTCAGCTCCTCACATCTCCTTACTTGCCCAACGGAAGCAAACATGTCTAAAATGAAAGATTCAGATTGTGTGGGTGCTTTCAAACATAAATTGGGGACCTCCATTTCTGTTGGATTAAAATTGCAGAGTTGGTAAAACAATACGAGAACAGGGAGAGAGAAGAGCGGGGAAAAAAGAGTTGGGAGAAGAGCAGGCAAACAGGACGAAAAGCAAGCAGAACTGCGAGCAAAGGCCCAGGAAAAGGTGGAACATGGGCACAGCAATGGATAGAATAGCTTTGGGAGACGTGTAGAGAACAGGGCGGGGAGAAAATGAAAGAGAAGAACAAGCAAGCGAGCAGAGAGAAGAGCTGGGAGAAGAGCACAGGGACGAGGAGAGAAAAGTGGGACGAGGAGCAAGCGAAGAAGAGAAGAGAAGCAAGCTGGGAGAGGAGCTAAGCGAAAAATGGGGAGAAGAGCGGGCAGAGAAGCGGAGAAAGGAGCAAAAATAATGGGCAAAAAAAGCGATGAGGGAGCATAGTATAGAGACATGCGGGTCGAGAAGGAGAAGGTAAAGACACAAGGTGTGGCACTGGGCGGCGAAAAGCCGAGCCGGGAAACATGCAGGGAGAAGAGCGAGCGACGAGCGAGAAACGCTATGCAAACAAAAATGCGATGAAACAAAACGAGCACTCAAAAAGCACACGGCGCTGGGGTTCAGCTCGCCCACCAGGTCCCGGGCCTGAAAAACCGACTCGCCGGGCCGCGACGCCTAGGGGATGCTGCTGAGGCGGGCCCAGTCCAGTGAGGCGGGCACGGTGCAGCTGTTCTCATGCGTGGCCTTCAGAATCAGCGTGAGGATCTTGCTGAGCTTGCGCTCCTCCAACCGCCCAGCACAAGGAGCGCTCAGTGGAAAGCCCCCTGGACTTTTGGGACGTTTGTTTTCCCGCAATAGCTGAAAGCTATTGGGGGTCTCTGCCCAAATAATCTCCGGAGTAGAGAATTCCGGAAGGTGTCGGAGTTTCATGGAGAGGTTGGTGGGCAAGTTTCCGGAGGGTTCCCTTGAAGCGCTCCGATGAGTTTCGCAAATGGCGGGCTTTCTTTTTTTGAAATCCCTTTAAACCGACCTGAAAAGGACACCCTCAACACAAACATCTGCAAAATCACACCAAAGCAATCGCATCCCTGGTCTCACGTGCTGGGTATCTTGGCGGGTCCTGGGTCAAGTAGGTCTGGTGGGAGGCTAGCCTCCCATCCAGGAAGTCCGGCGCCAGCATGCCCAGCCAGTTCCTCTCGGCGGCGATGCCCCAAGTCCCGCGGCCGTCATAGTAGTCCACCTCCTCGATGGTCTGGATGCCGCAACTGAGAGGACGACTGGGACGACCCAAGGGGGGGTGGGGGGAGGGGGAGGGGGGGGGGGGGAAGGGAGAAAACGGAGGAGGAAAACCAAGTTCTTGCGGAGCCCAGGTTTGGGGCGAAGACATGCTCAGTGGGGAAGCCGATGGTGCCATTGAACCCTTTCGGCCCGAGTCCGTCTGAAGCACCCCCCCCTTGCCATTGAAAGAAGAGCAAATCCAAGCATATAATCATGGACAATGCATGGTGTCAACTCTCCTTTTCTGCACTGAAAGCATCAAACTTTCAGCAAGGCGTCAACATAAATGGTGCCCCCGATGTGAAAGGGGATGGCTCGCAAAGATGTGCACCCTGCTTGAATCTGAGTTTCTCTTCCAACAACCTGGAAGGGAGGCACTGGACCCCCCGTTTCTGACCCTGGCGACCTGCACAGCTTCTCGAACTTCGGCTTGTACTCGACGTTGCCCATCTTCTCGAGCACCGCGGGGGCGATGAAGCTCTCGGCCTTTGGGAACCAGAAGCGCTTCAGCGCGAAGAATGGAACTGGCAACCTCAGCTTCCGCCCCTGACACCCCCCAACCCCCCAACCCGCAAACATAACAAACATGTGCTACAGTACACAGAAAGGAACAAATCCGAAAACCCCCCCCCCCAAAAAAAAAAAAAAACACAGAAACATCGACGCAACACGGACACGGCGACGGAAAACACGCGCACACAAACAAACAAACTCACTCTCACACAAACAATCCCTCACACACACCTACACACACACACACCCACCCACCCACACGCACGCACGCATGCACGCACGTACGCAAGCACACGCACCCACCCACACATGCACAAGCACGCAAGCAGACAAGCCAGCACGCACACAAGCTAACAAGAAAACAAGAAAACGCGGAAGCAAGCAAACTAGCGAGCGAGCAAGCAAGCAAGCAAACAGGCAAACAAGGGAAGGAGCAAGCAAGCAATCAAGCAGGCAGACAGGCAAGCAAGAAATCAAGAGCGCTAAAACAACCAGACAACCAATCAAATGTTCGCAACGAAACATGCAACATTACACAACACCATCATCCACAAACGCACGCCCACACTCTCAAACCAACCAACCAACCAACCAACCAACCAAGAAAGCAAGCAAGCAAGAAAGCAAGCAAGCAAGCCAGCAAACAAGCAAGCCAGCAAGCAAGCCAGAAAGCAAGCAATCAGGCAAGAAGCCAGCCAAGCAAGCAAGCAAGCAAGCAAGCAAGCAAGCAAGCAAGCAAGCAAGCAAGCAAGCAAGCAAGCAAGCAAGCAAGCAAGCAAGCAAGCAAGCAAGCAATCACAACACAAGCAACCCAACCAGACAGACAAACGGACGGAAGAACATACACCGAGTCAGACAAACAGACAGACAGACGGACGGACGGACATACACCCAGTCAGACAAACAGACAGACAGACGAATGGACGGACGGACAAAAAACATAAAACAGACAGACCGACAAGCAAACAGACGGACGGACGGAAGAACATACACCCTATCAGACAAACGGACAGACGGAAGAACATGCACCAAATCAGGCAAACAGACAGACAGACGGACGGACGCACGGACGGACGGGGCGGAAGAACATACACCCAATCAGACAAACAGACAGACAGACGGACGGACGGAAGAACATTTACCCAATTTGGCAAACAGAGAAACGGATG
>CAUJNA010003460.1:514233-574233 GCA_963377175.1 Effrenium voratum | reverse complement strand
ATTTTTTATTCTATTTGTTTTTTACAAATTTGGTAGGAAATTGCTCAGGGTTGCCTTGCAAAAAACAAAAACAAAAACGCACCAAGGACTTCTGCAAGGCAACCCCTTCTGAGCCACTCGCCTTGAGCTCCGCTTCCGTGGCTGAGCTGGGTGTGGCTTCCAGACTCTCCTTCAGCGCCTCCGGAAACGAGTCTTGCCAGCCGGCCGATTCTGACGAAAGCACCACCTACGCGAAGGCTACATACATTAGACATATACACATATAAATATACTAATACATATGCCCAATATTTCCTTGGATCCCCCACACTCATCATGAAACCTGCTTGCCTGCAGGACAATTAGGGAGCAAACTGTCCTCCATCAAATTCCATCTTACAATGTTAGCGGGAGCCTCAGCTGGCCAGGGCGGCCCGTAGCAACCCCTGAAAATGCAAACATGATTCAAAGGACGCCGAGCCTCAATTTATTTTCTCGCTTTTCACCAGTGGCATCTAAGATAGTTCCCAAGCAACAAGGGAACTTGGGATTCAAGTGTTTGCCCTCCAGCTCCCAAACAGAAAGTGGCTTGCCCTAGACTACCACCAAAATTGAGCCGAATTTGAGGGGGAAGCTTGGTGGGGTGTCCCTGATTTCCAACCGCAAGGGGGCAACCCTGGTCGTTGAATCGGATTGTGCCACCCCGCCCTTTCAAGGTCCCACAAGAAGCTCACGACTTTTTTGCCGCCTGTAGAGGCAAAGGGCACTGCACAAGGGCTCAAAGGGCTCAAAGCGCGCACTAAGCTCCTTGACCCGGGCGAAGAAATCCCAACCCCAACCAGTCCCAGAGGCGTGAGGATCCCTCGAATATTAAACAAACTGCTGTGCGATCCCGCCTGTTTCCTATTTGGATTTCCTTAAATGGCAGGGCCTGGTTGCTAAAACATTTGGCCATGGGTCAAAGTCTCGTACCCCCAGTGAACATCTAAACCCCCACTAAAATAGACTAGAATGGGTGGTGCACCTACAAAATGGTACCATTGGTTTTGACCCACCGCCATCTTTTCCCCAACCTTGGGCCAAGACCCTGCGCCGACCCCATTGCCAGCGCCTTCACCTGCTCATCCACCGGGCGCTTCGCCGCCAGCGCTGCCTGGCATTCGGCCCACCCGAGTCGACTCGAATCGACCTTAAGATCTGGAAGCAAGATCTCCCCGCAAATTTGGGACATTTGAGACCCCCAAGCTGGGGATCTTGAATATTTTTACCATCAAATTTGGCCTGAACCCTGAGCCATCCCTCCCACCGAATTGAGCTAAACATCCAGCACAAACTGAGGATCTTCCGGTCGCAGCCATGGTTGATCAGGCAGACTGGCGCCAAGTTGAACGGATTACTCTTTTTGCTCGTCAGTGTCACTCCGCACCTTTTGTGGGCAATTTCGTCTCCTCGTGATGCCGACCCCGAGGCAAGCACAAAACAGTTGCCTTTTGAGCCAGCGTACTTTGTTTATGGATGAACGGGCAGGGTTAGCATCGCCGGTCGCATGTCAATACGCTGCCGACCTAAGTTTCAACATGTCAGCTGATTTTGGAAGTACTGGTGGGCAAATCTAAGATCAACATGGATCCGTCTGTGTTGGAATGGCAGGTTGTGAATTCATAATCTTCAACGTTTCAAGTCATGACAACGTGTTGCTGAATGCTGTGTGACGCTGTACACATCCTAAACGAGCACTGCTTCCTTAACCCAGTACGTCCACAGCATACATACAAACCAACACCTAACTTGTCCATCAATACCTGCAATGTCTATTGAGGAAGCAGGGTACGGTTAACCTGCAGGTGCAGTTTTTTAGTACCAATGCAACAATTGTATTACATCGCAACTTGTTTGCGAAACTGCGGTTGAAACTGCTCAGTTCACTGGCGAGCGCCTGACATAGGTATGAATCTCAAATGTGCGCAGAACATCGCATGGCGTCCGAATATTTAAGCTGATACTATTGCGATTTGCACTAGGTTCATTGATGCTTCTGCTGATGTCGGTCCACATGATAACATACCAGTATTGATCGTAGATCATGCCACAACGCCTAGGAAATGAGAGCCCCACATCTTGCCTCCAAAGCATGGTCGAGAGCGGGCTTCTTTGCCTCATACACCGGGCGCATGTAGTCCAGCTCGTCCTCACGTGCGCCCGGCTGCCAGAGAGACATGTCAGCGAAGTGTTTTGCGCCAGGGCTTCGACGCGCCCAAAGTGGCACAGGTTCAGTCAGTGCCGCGGAAAACCATGCCAGACATGGACGTGTTCCGAAGCGTATGCTGTGGTGGGAAGCCAAGAAAAACAGGGAAAGGGGCGCCGCTGAACAACTGGGCCACGGCAATCCAGAAAAAAAAGGGGATGAGGCATGCACATCTCTGGCTTCCAGGGTGCCGCCCTGTTGTTGCTCTCCAGGGCGGTGGTAAAGGGCAGTGGTAGATTCACATGGAACCTAGACAGCTATCTTTAGAGGAAACTCCTGTTGGGGGACGCTTGTTTGGTTTCCAGGTCAGTTTGCATCCCGATAAAGGCTATATGTGAGGCTGGGTGTTTCGCGGCGCCTCTGTGCTGCGTTGATGGTGAACGGATAGATGTTCTTCAGGACGACTACCCTTGTGACCTTTCCCAGAGGCGATCTGACGACTAAGGCAACTTCGCGATGGAACGCCGCAAAGCACCCCAGCACCCGCGTTGTGGTTTCTGGAACGCTCCATCTGGAAAGCTCCATCTGAACTTGCTACTCCATCTGGAAAGCTCTCAAAAACACGGGCAAATTTCAAGGCATGTATTCACAAACATGCTGATTGGAGCGTTGGGGGACCTCTGCTTTTGCTATGTGGGCAATACAATGCACAGCCGAGCCAGTCCAGGCTGTAGTGAACGCCCAGGTCCAGGAGGGATGACAGGCTGTAGTGCAGGGTGGCCTGAATGCAAACAAACGAGCAAACATAAACAAATAATAACAAATAAACAAGCAAACAAGCAAACAAGCAAGCAAGCAAGCACGCCAGCAAGCAAACAAACACATACAAACAAATACGCAAATAGGCAAACAAACAAATAAGCGACCAAAACAAACAAACAAACAAACAAACAAACAAGCAAGCAAGCAAACAAACAAGCAAACAAACAACAAGCAAGCAAACAAACAACAAACAAGCAAGCACGCCAGCAAGCAAACAAACAAGCAAGCAAACAAGCAAGCAAGCAAACAAACAAACAAACAAACAAACAAGCACAAGGTCATGCACGCACAAAATCACGCACGAGACGCACTCGACGAGTGCGGCAAGTGGTGCATGTGACGCACGTGACGGACGCGTCGCACGCCACGCCCCGGCCCTATCTGCCCGCCTGCCTGCACCAACCCATACGCACACACACACACACACCGCATTTTGTTGCGAGAGCTCGGTCTGCAAGCTTTCAGTTCTTCCGAAAACAGATTGGGAACCACATCCAACTGCTGGTGTTTCCTTCGAGGGCCCAAACAAGGTCCTGAGCTTTGTGGAAACACCCTCATGTTGAAAGGCCCTACCAACAAATTTCAGGCTCAAACCTGCGACAATGAATTCATTGCACGACCGGTTGTTTGCAAAAGGCCAAAAGGCTCCCCTCCTTTTCACTGGTGGATGGAATTGTGAAAAAGCCGGGGGCCGCACTCAAGAGAACCAAAGCCCTGAGAACGTCCACTCCCCTTATCAAACCCTGAGTCTGCGCAGTAAGTCCTTTCTGGTCGGGAACTATCCTCTTTCCCTTCGCACGGGGTGCACTAGCAAGGGCTTTCTAAAGTGGATTCGGCCCTATATCAGGTGCCCACTTTCCAAGAAAATGTGGAGTGGACAGGGAGCTTCTCCAAAAGCAAACTCATGTTGAGCCCTGATTAAAAGCTCCCCCAGTCTGGTAGACCCTGTTGAATAAGTTCAGGGGGCTTGGCTCGATCTCACTTTTCCCCCTCTGAGCGCCCGGCCGGCGCCATGTTGGACAGGAAGCCGGAGGCTGGGTTCTGAAAGTTGAAGAACCAGAGCTGGTGGGTGTTCAGATTGATGCAGTAGCCCATGTGGGGTGGACTCACCTGATGGGAGGGCAGAAACTGCAATAAAGAAAAGAGCCAAAATCCTTTCACTTCAAATCATCTTGATCAGCCGCACCTTAGGATCGACGTTGTGGTAGAGGCACCATCCAGAGTTGTCATCTCTGATGGTGGAGGGGGTCAATCCACCCTCCCGCCCCCAGTCGCAGGTGGCTGTATCGGTGACCAGGCTGGACACAAAGGAGTCGCGATATGCAGAGGCCCCGACGAGGGAAAGGGCCGCGAGGAATAAAGCCATGGCAATTGTAGGTTTCGCAAAAGCAATTGGGAGCTCAGAAGCTGCGAGTGCCCGACGACCGAAACAAACATAAAACTGCATGCCCGTGACTCACGGCCGCACATTTCAGGCAGCTCGGAGAGTACCACGTTCGCGGCAAACTTGCTCCAATCCACAAAAGACAGCCGAACTTACTGCATCCCCTTCAAGACGTCATGCAAAACTGTCGAAGCAGCATCCTACATCGCGATGCCCATCATGTTGCCCAATTCGCAGGGATTCTCCTTGCGAAAATCAGTTTCCCTCTTGATTCCTTCACCCCAACCCAGGGTACCAACTCCTGAAAGACTCACTTCTTGAGTAGATGGCCCACAAGAAGTCCAAGCTTTTGGATTCAGCCACTAACATGCCACCAACATGGTCCAAGAAGAAGTGTCTAAAGTCCGAAACGGAATTCCGTCCACTTTCAAGGGGTCCCTCAGCCGGCCTCACCGGGCCCATGGTCAGCGGGTGCTTTCCGAAGCGGTAGCCCTTGGAGCTGGGCGCCAGCCCTCGGTACTCCGCCACCGCGGCCTCTGGCGCCCCAGCCACCGATTTTTTTCGGGAAGAAAACAACCCCAAGAGTGGGCCAGTGGGTCTGTCGCCTTCCCATTTTTTTAGGGGAACCCCCGAAATTGGCGGTCTTCCTTTGGTTTGCCTTTAACAAGTGGGACCCAAACATGACCACTACTGCGGATGGCTGCGACATCTTTTTTTTTGCACCACGAAATGAAGGCATGGTCGAAAACCCAAGGTCGTGGGACGTTAACATTGGGGATTGGAATCAGAAACCGTTGGGTTTCTTGGGTTTCCTGGGTGGCGCATGTTTTCGCAACCAGCCACAGGATGTTCCCAAACCCTCAGTCCTTGGGACCGGCGAGTCCATTCAGCACAAGCTTTCAACCCTGTGGCCTCATCCTTGGACTGCATCTCAGCACGGATGCGATCCTAACAGCTCGACTCGGGTGTACGCAGTTTGCACCTGGATCGCCAGTTGCTGCTTTTTGTCCATCCACTTTACCCCAAAAACCAGCAACAGTGACTGAAAAAAACAGCAACTTGGCTATCCAGGCAAGCCAAGGATTCAGTTTGACCACCAGCACATGGTTCCGCGCCCGAGCTCCTTGTCATGGTCCAAGAGCAATGCGTGCGGCTTTCGGCTTGAAATTGGCACAAACGGCATCCTCAAGGCTGGCACCTTGCTGCGCTTGCGAAGAGCATTGACCAAGTGACTCAAAGGACCAAGGAGCAACAAATCAACTGAGATCCTTGCGCGACCATCCGCACAACGGCGGCGGCGCGGTGAAAGAAGCTGTGAGCCAAGCAGTCGGCACAAGAGAGGTCCATGCTTCAACTCTCACATATGCCTCACACCCAAGTCATCTGACTGTAGCTGCTGAAAAGCGGTCTGATGCTAGTGCGGAAAAGAATCCTGCCGATTGCAGCCCCAATCGGCGAATGAAATGCAAGCAGGTGAAGGCAAATGCAAAGCCTGCCTGACGATGTCCTCTGTGGCCTGCCAGGTCTTGGAAAGGGTAGCGGCAATCAGCACAGCAGGATGACTCACTCGACAAATGTGCAACTAGCCCTGCCAGAAAACGCCTCCTCTCAGCTATGATTGTGAGATGCAGGATGGGGATCCATGCTTCAAAGGGTCGGGTTAGGGCAAAGCTACTAGGAATGACACAAACTTGCGATGCCAGCCACGCATCCCCACCCCCTTCAATCACAGCAATTGCGCTCTTATCAGTTGCTTCAAACTCAAGCAACATACTGGGCACATCCACAGCAAGCCTCTTTGGCCAGGCCAGCGATGTGCACCTTTGCTCAACACGTACTGTCGCGTCTTGCGGTGGCCGCGGCTTCACCCGGAGACGTAGTGAAAAGACGTGAAAAAGCATCCAATATCCAAGTGACCAGCCGCATGGTTTCTTTTATGGATCAAATGTTGTCCTTCCAAGGGGGCGCCTCTTTAGGGGGCTTTTCCTGTTTCCGGCACACGGAGGTTGTGACGAGGCAAACCCCGATCTGATTCTGAGCTGCAAACTTGGAAGCTCATCTTTTCTTGCTGTTATGCACTGATAGAAGCGCATCACCGTGGTTGTGTTATGTTGCGTTTGGTGGGGGGCCTCCCCAATGCCAGTACTAAACCTGCTTATGTACCAACCAATCAACCAACCAACTAACCAATCAACCAACCAACCAACCAACCACCAACCAACCAACTACCAACCAACCAACCAACCAACCAACCCACCAACCAACCAACCAACCAACAGCCAGCCAGCCAGCCAGCCAGCCAGCCAGCCAGCCAGCCGGCCAAACGACCAACCGACCAACCGACCAACCAACCAACCAAGCAAGCAAGCAAAGAAGGCCCACAACCAACCAACCAACCAACCAACCAACCAAATAAGCAAGCCAAGCAAGCCAAGCAAGCCAAGCAAGCCAAGCCAAGCAAGCCAAGCAAGCCAAGCAAGCAAGCTTGACCGCACACTGCAGGCTGACCCACTCCGAGCTGGGCCGCTGGCAGTTCTCAGGCGCTTGTCCTCCTCGGCTTCCTTAAAGCGCCTGGGAAAAGCAATGGGTCCACAAAACTTGCTGGTGCGATAGGCAGGGAATGACCCCTCCTGGTGAAGGTTGAAGTGCAACCAAGGGGTAACTGGAGTTCAACAACTGGGGTACTGTTCCAAAGAGTTGACATGAACGGTCAAACCAAATCGGAGCCCAGGATCCATCAACCGTCGGTGGGTTCGGACTTAGGCGAGTGTCCCAATTTACAGAGGTTCTGGAGGGAACACCCCCAATGAAAAGGCTGGTTCTCCCATATATTGAGGGTCGGATCATGGGCAGGCTTTTTGCTTTCCAGCGCGCTCTTTCTCCATGCGAAACAACTCCGACATGGCAAGGATAAGGAAAACAACGAGTCAACATGTCAATCATTGCCGTGCCGTTGTTGCTAAGCTCTCCTGAGCTGTAGCTTTCCAAACCTACTGTTACCGTCTGGTGAGAAGCATTTCAAACCGTTGCCGAAAACCTGCGCACTGCTCCACAAGGTGAAGAGCACACGTACATTGGCTTGGGCAAAGGCAATGCTTTAAAATTTGACAGCCTTTGTCTCTTCAGTATTTCAACTCAAGGACTCAAGGCCTTGTCTTTAAACCGCTGGTTGGTGAACAGCCAGTGCTCCCAGCTGACGCCACCACATTTGTCTGATTCACACGGCCCTGGATGACCTGCGCGTAGCAGATTGGTGAACATGCTTTGTCGCTTGTGCAATGCTCCACCCATGGACTTGCCGCAGTTCTAAGGTTTGCAGGCATGACCCATGTTTCAGATTTGGTTGGGAGTTGAGGGTGTACGATAGTGACTGTTGCGATTGAAGCAAGTGCAATGTGGAAAGCAAACCCAGATCTAAGCGAGAGCGCGTTGCCATGGGGTCTTTGCTTTCAAGCGCATTTTTCCACTACGGCAACGTGCAATTCCTGCAGGTGCCACTTGTGCTGTGGTGCCCTCACTGCCTCCAACCAGGGAGTGGCATTTCGCGAATTCAACCACAGGGATTCTGGGTTCCCACATTGGGAGCCTTTCCGGGCTTGGGCGCGCAGCCTACGCCAGAGTCTTCAGCACAGGCTTCATCACGTCAATGGCCTCACATTGGATGGTGCTGTGCTTCCCGGTGAAAAACATGTCTATTCTGGCTCGAACAAACAACTCGCCTCCTGAGAGAGTTGGCCAAAGAAAACATGTGTTTGCTTACCACCATTTTAACTCAGGAAGTGAGAACAACTGCATTCAACGTCAGGCGGCCTGTCTGCCCTATCTTCAAGTAAAGGGGATTCTTTTGGGCCAAGCCCCGGACCACTGGGACTGGGAGGTGCTGAATCTAAATCGTTCTATGCCAACATTCCCCCCAAAAAACAAGTTGGCAAACGAGCAAGCAGCCGTAGGCCGAGGCATCCAATCGAGTCAAGCGCCACAGAAGCCAGGTCCGATTCTGGGGCTTTCCATCCCATCTGCTGCCGAGAAGCGCTCTTGCAATACATCAGGGGAATGACCACCCAAACTGCGTTGGTGCCTAGGCCCCATCGGCGCCAGACAGGCTTGTCATGCGGTTTTCCAGAATCAAAAGACTCAGTCAACTTCGCCATCCGCCCGCCAGAAACGCCAGAAACGCCCTTAGGGCAAGGCCCACAAAGGCCCACCACCAGTGGATGGACTTGGGGCCGTCAGTGTGTGTCCACTTCCAGCCGTTACCTGCGAATCCATTTGAGTCACAATCAAAACCCTTTGTATTAAAATGGTCGTAAGCCCAGAACCATGCTTCAAGAATTAGAAGGCGGATATCCGCAGCTATTTGTTGGGATTGTCCCTTGCTAACCTTTATCTACCAGGTTTTGAATGTGGCTCATTTGGACGTGCAGATTGATGATCACCATCGGCGGTCTCGATGAACAAATGGCTGAATAATGTGTTTTTCTCGGGTTTACGCCTGAAAGAAGCCACCTGGGAACAACCAAGCCAAACACCAACAACGCGTGGACGTGCCCTTATGTTCACACCGCCCTTTGTTCAAGAGGAGTCTGCCCATGCCTGCGTGAGGGGGCCAAACAATCATGCATCCACATGTTGGAATGGGTCGGAAGTAGAAGCTTAAACCGCCGAAATTGGGAAGATACAGTGAAACATTCCCCATCTTGAAGGAAAGCTACATGTCAACCACCAACTCACGGCTAGCTTCCCCAGCCACTGAATAAAAATTTGACTTCAGTGGCAATGCACGCTCTGATCGAGGGAGCAAACACGAGGAGCCGAACACCACGGCTGGAAAACCGTATGGCATGGAAACCTGCGAGCTGACCGGGCCTTTGAACCAGCTCATCCAACCTCGAATGCAGGAGACAACGGTTGCTGGTCGGAAGCAAAGCTTCTTGGTTGCAGATCCGGAACTGACACCTTTGTTTAATCTCTTGCATGAAGTAAACCAAACCTGTCTGGCATACCCATGTGGGGGTCCCATCCTCAAAAAACTTATCATCTTATATAAAGCGACCCCCTTGGTCCAGACAAGCTAGGGCCGCATCTGGCACACAGAAGGCAAAAGTAAGATCTTCTGATTCTGTTTCACATTTAGCCTACCAAGCCGGACTCTATCCTCCGCGCTTTTGCACTCGTTCACTAGCTGGCCTATTCCCATAAGAGTGACAGTCTCAAATGTGGCACCGAACCAGGCTGATGTCAACTCCAGATTAGATTGGTCAGACTGATTTCAGCCATGTCTTGTTTGGAACTGGTCATGGTTTGAAGCTTCAACCATTAAAACAAAATGAGGCCGCCCAGTCTCAGACAACACCCCACACAAGAGGCGTTCAAACCGTCTTGTTCAAAACTAAGGGGTAGCTTGTGCGAGCACCGGGCTAGACTTAGGTGGCCTTACGCCGCCACATGTTTGACTTGCGCGGGGGGCCCGAATCATCACCCCACCTTCAATCGCAAGAAATGAGTGTTTTAATTCTGCTCCCTCGGGCGTTCCAAAATAGGGGAGCCCCCAAATGGTGGTCCTTTGGCTTCGTTGTTGCAACCCCCCGCACCTGAATGGAGGATGTTCAACTTTTCATGTGTCCTGTGTCCAGTCTTCCCCAGAAGTCAAACGGCCGAAATCCCCCTCCCCCAATTTCAGCGCAAACATTGGGTAGGCCTCCCCCACGAAAGCTTAAACACTCGCCACTGGTCTCAGACCCACTGCCAAAAGTGGTTGTGCTGCTGAAGACGAACAAGTCGACTAGAGCACCCAAGACAGAAAGCCGCCAAGCCAGCTAAGTCCGGCAATGGAACTCCGGGACGTACTGTGAATACTAACATTCCTTATAGTTTGCCAATGGTTTCAACCGTGGCTTCAAATTGCTGCCTCCTTGTTTTCCCGTGTTTTGTTGTTTTTATTATTCATTTTGTTTTTTACAAATGATATTTTTTGCAGCTTCACACCATGACCAGCTCCAACCACGAACGGGATTCCGTTCGCTCGGCCGAGCGCGGCGCCGGGCACCAGCTCGTCTGACCAGAAGACCACCGTGCCAAAGGCGTGCAGCGCGCTGACGGTCAGCTGGGTGGGCCATCCTCGGGTGCCAGCTGGGTGGACGGTCGCACGGTCCCACGGAGAGATATGGAGAATACAGATATATATATATATATATATATATATGCTATCCCCCCCCCAAAACCTAGGTTATCACTTTTCAAGTGGGGGGGGGGTACCACATACATATACCCAGAGGGTCCCTTGGTACCTTGTGAGGATGGCTTTTGGGGTGTCAACAGGGGTCTAAGTCCATTCTCAGAAGGTACTTGGACCCTCTGGGTATATGTATATATATGTGCAAGGGAACGAAACATAAACGGAAAGGAACGCACAATAAGGCATAAAGAACTGGAACCGGGAATGGAATGGAATGAAATGGGATGGAATTTTATGATATGATGTCTACAATGTATGCAATGACAACTATGCCATCTAATGGCATGTAACTATGGAATGTAATGGAATGGAGTGTAAGAGAATGGCATGGATTGGACGTATGTAATGTACGTAATGTATACAAAACAAGTAATGCAACGTACTGGAATTGAGTGAAATGTGTATGTAATGGAAGTCACCGTAGTGCAAAGCAAGGTCATGCAACATGACGCATGTATGTAATGCAATGTGTGCAATGTAATGTGTTGGAAGGGAATGGAATGTAAGTAGTATGCAAGGTAAATAATATGTGCAATATATACAATGTATGAAATGTAGGCAATGTATGTAGCGAATTTAGTAGTGGAATCGAATGGAATGGAATGGAATGGAACGGAACGGAATGGAGTGGAATGGAATGCATGTAATGCATGGAATGGAATGGAATGTATGTAATGTGGGTAATGTAACACGGTAATGTGTGCAACAACTGCCCTGCAAATAATGAAATGGAATGGAATGAACTGGATGCGATGTGATTTGATGCAACGTATTGTAACGTAGTGTGCTGCATGTACGTATGGAATGTGTCTAAAGTTTGCATTGAGTGTCATGCAATGTGATGCTATGCGATGTGATGCACTGTAATGAAACATCACCAAACATACGTAATGTACATTATGATTAATAAATATAATGCGAGTGACGGTTTGTTGTGTAAAGCAAGGAAATGCAATATGATGTAATGGCATGTGCTGCATGTATGTGTCTCTCTCTCTCTCGCTCTCTCTCTCTCTCTCTCTCTCTCTGTCGGTCTGCCTGTCTCTTAATGTAATGAAACGTGGCGCAATGGAACGGAATGTACGTAATGTAATGTCAAAGGTAAATGTAACTATAAATGCAAATGTAAACTTGTAACGTATGTGTTGTGATTGTCAGACGTAAACTAATGTAATGTCATGATATGTAATCTAGTGTAATGTAATCATGTAACGCAATTGCAAATGCAAATGCAAGTGAATTGAAATGCGTATGGTTACACAGTTAGCCGGTGACAAACGCAAAGGGCCGACCCCACAAAAGGTCGCAAAGGCTTCACCATGTGAGCCTTGCGCGAGCTGAACAATTCAAAAGACAAAGCGCAAGGTCTTGAAGACATGAAGCAAACACCACAAAATGCCACGACTCCAGCATCAACGGCTCGAGAAGTGAACATCTTGCACAACGCGGTCGTGGCTTGCCCTTCTTGGAAGTGACTACCTGCCTTGCACTATCCTCATCAACATCAGCTGAAAATTGTACAATAATATTGCCTGAGAAAGGGTACCCTCCCTTCCACTAACGTGGCACCTCTGGGAGGGTACTTGGAAGATTGGTTTCATCTTCAAGGGACCCCATGTCTGGTGCTATGTTGTAGGGAGGGAGGGTATCCAGAAAACCTACGCCATGGTGAGCTCGTTTTCCTTTGCCCCCATAAATTTTCGACACACGATTCAGGCTGTGGGGCGGTACCAGGCGTTGTCCAGGATGCCCTGGCATCTCGCATGCAGCAAGGCGCCGCAACAACCCCTGCCATGGGACAAAATGGGCATGGGTCAAAATTAAACCACCAGGATATGGACCACTTTTTAGTCCTTGTTTCCATTTACCAGGGTTCCACAATTGGACTTTTTTGACCCACAGCCATATGACTGGGACTGGGTCCAGAAACTAGGGTGGCACTCTGAAAATGATCCTTGCAAATCCGAGATCAATCCCCTCAACACGGCTTGCTTCGATGATCCTGTCTGCCGAGACTATTCAAGATTCTATTAAGCCAGCCGCAGATGATTCCGCAAAAAGTTGGCCAAAACTGGTCTTGGATAATATTTGGCTAACTTCCTGCAGAACTTCCAGCGCCTGGTTTTCCCTAAGGTGGTTCATAACCAAGATAACATACTTGCTGTGGTTGCAAGCTCCCCCAAGTAGAGTAGGTACAAGCCATGGTCCCCCAGGTAGTTTCCGCGACTGATTAGCCGGCAGGCGCATGCAGGCGCCTTCAGCCACACAAGGCAAAGCGCTCCATCAATGATGCCGGCGGGGACTTCCACCGCCAAGACCACCTGGCTGTGGGTCAAAAAAAGTAGCCAAAATGGAACCCTGGTAAATGGAACGACGGACTAAAACCTGCGGTCCCCTGATGGTTTAGTCTTGACCCATACCCACCTGAATCAATGCTGGCCCCCGTGTTGGATGGCACACGTGTCCAACCCGCAGAACAGCATGAACCTATTCTCAGTTCAGCTTGCATGCAGCTCGGAGTTGCGTGGTTGGCCTCTTCAATCTTCAAAAAACACATATGCTCAGGTGTAAGCTTCCTAAAACGTGGCTAAGGCAAAAGCCGGGGGCCACGCAATTAGCATGCTCATCTTGCAAATCCGTCCTTATCGATGCTGGCTTTGGTGCCCTGGTAGTCGGCTGGCGGCTTCAGCTTGTAACCTCTGGCTCGCTGGCAACGAAGCCATCACCACTGCTCCCCAGTCGCCAGTGGAAGAAAACAAAAAGTGCACCCTCCTGCTTGATCTTCATTGCAGTTGACTTTAAAGAGAAAGAGAAAGAGGGAACTGGAGGTCTGGGGTCCGGCTGAGTTGTGCGCGTCGGTCATAGTCGCCGTAGGAGAAGAAGGCCGCGCAGAACGGGTTCCATTTCTTGAACCTTGGCCAAGCCATGCTCGGAATTACTGGCCTCACGGACCTGCGTGTCAGTTTTGAGGGAATTGTTGGCGGATGGTGTGAAAGGGAAACAAAAAGGAACAAACATTTCACCATTTTGGGGGGTCTCCGATTCCTAAAACCAATGGAAGACACGGAGGGTCCGGGAAATCTGACCAAACCTGCCGTGGCTCGACCCCCAAACCTGCCAATTGTCGCCGGGGTTCCCTGGATGGTTGCGAAATCCTTTTCGCACTGCGAAATGAAACCATGGTTGAAAACCATTGTTCGCCCAACTCCTGCGCTTCGAGTTCCGCGCAAGGCTTGACGTGAAAGCAGCCAACTCAGGCAGGCACGCGGGTTTCCACTCGGCATAGTCGAAGAAGCCGAGCAAACCTGAGATGCAACGCCAAGTCAGCGTTTTCTTCTTCACTCGTTGCTGAGTGCTGCCGGCAAGCTCATCTCCCAACCAAAGTGGATGTAGAAGTTGGCGGCCAGCCACACCTAGGTGAGACTGTAACACGCTTCTTGGGCAACCTGGTAGGAGTGTCAGGCAAGCATCTGCAAAAACTGCAATTCACCAACCAGCGGGCTACCTGCCAAGACAAGCACCTCTATCCCAAACAAGCTCCCTCACACAGAGGTCTGCGATAAGTTATGCATGAGGAATACCCAGAATCGGTCTGTCCAAGCCTGGCGCGGAAGAAATCGCCAATTGGAAAACGGCCAATTTGGGTTGTCACAATAGGGGAACGTAGGAATGGGTGGTTGTCGCTTTCGTTTCTTGAAGCCATCCTAAAACGGGGTTACCCATTTGAACATCCCTAGCTTTGACGCAGAGCTATCGGTTTTGGTAACCAACTGGGGGCCTAGCTCGCACTGATGGCGCTGCAAGTTGGGAAAGACCCACCCCTAGCCAGAAAAGGCCAAACAATTTTCCCGTTGGTATCAAACCACCTCCAAACTTCTCTCCACAAAACAGGTACCCTGCTCTTTTGCAGGGACTTTGCATCATGACTTGCTCAGAAAGGTCCAAGGGCAAACCCTTCAAGCCTTCTGAGACACTGAACTGTACAACCCCTATGACTCCAATGTCCTTTGAACGCCCGTCCCGACCCACCTGCCCGCCGGAAAGCCCATGCCCAGCAGCGGAAACCCACTAGCGTTGACCCCCCGTTGGTCCAACGCACAAGTCCAAACACTTGGTTAGCAAGTTGCAAACGCTCGAGCGTTAACGCAACGTTGCATCTTCATCTTGCAGCCTGAAGCAATGAATTCATCTTGCAGCCTGAATTCTGACACTTGGGCTTGGGGGCATGTTTCATCATGTAAAGCACATTCATCAGAAAAGTAAAGGCAAGAGTTCCAGGCAGGGCGCCATGTTCCACTTCTCCCAGTAGCTCAGCGTCATGGCGGGTGACGAGTGCGCGCTCTCGTTCTCTCTCTCTCACAGCGGCTTGGGCCAATGCAACATGATGCAACCGGACACTGAACCCTTCAGCACTCCCAAAAGGGCGGAGGGATCTGCTGTGCAAATGGGGTGGGTGGCTTGTTCCTCTTGAACATAACTCGCTGTCCCCTTGAAAAACCCAAATGAAACCTCGATCTATATTGGCCCAAAAGAAACGATGTCTGAAAGGCCCCAAAACCAAAAGGCCCAAAAAATCTGCAAACTATGAGCCTCCCGGTTGAATTCTGGTTTCCCTGAAGCCCAAAAGCCCAGATGCCCAGACCCAAACCGAACACCAGGGAAACCAAAGGCAAACACCCGCAGCAGCACCCTGCTTCTCCAACCTGCCAAGCCCATGTTTGCGGAGAAGAAAAAAAGAGCCTTGGAGCAACAGGCGCCGAATTGTGGTCGTTGCTCGGAGAAAAAAAAAGATCGTGGTTTGGAACGAGTGTCCTTTTGTGGGGAAAGGCAACCTGGCTCAGGATTTCTCTGGACTTTTCCGCCCTTTTCCGCTTGTTTTTGCCTTTGCTCCGGGTCTTGTTTTTCCGCCTGGTTGGCCGTCCCAGCCTCACCCTGCCCGCGAGACTCAGAGGGTCGAAACTTGGAAAAACGCTGGTTCACCACAAAACCGTTGCTTCTCGAATAGACCGAAACAAGACACACCAACGGCTTCGCAGGAGCCCACCCCACCCCACCCAGTTTTACCCGTAAGTGAGAGCTCGTAACAGGAGGGGGTGTTCCTGGGAAAACCAACGAAAACTGCTCATCTTTCTACAGGTTGATTCCCGCTTCTGTGCCCTCGTTCTTTTGGGAAAGCTCGGCTCGGATTTAGAAGCATCTGAAAGACTGCGGTCGGTACAACGAGAAGTTTGGCTGATGCCCAAAGCCTGAAATAAGGGATCAGGACATCATCGTGAGCTCGCACTCCCCCCAGCTCGGCGTAACATCGGCAAACACTAGACTTTGGGTTTGGCAGGAGTCCCTACAGTCCCCTTTACAACATCACCACCACCACTCACCACCAAACGAAACTCGCTTTGAGGCCCAAAGGCGACGCTTAAGGAAATACACTGCTTGAATTTGTGTCACGAGTCGCTAGTGTGGATGGACGAAATCCATTTCGCACCACTTTGAAACCATGGGAAACCACTGTTTGTTGGTATTTACAGGGAATCAGACCATTCCAGGGCTTCTTAGGTGGTGCGGAGTGGATTGGTCCCCTTATCACCCGCAAGGCAACTCGCAGGACATGGAGGGACCTCTGCTTGGGCAAGTTGGGTGCCACTTGGGCCGCGGGCCGGAAGTAGGCCGCCTGCACGCCCTGCGGCTCTGCATTGGCCATCTCCTCCTCCTGCTCCTCCGGCCTAAAGCAGAGAGGTCGTGGTCCAAATCGGGGGCACACCAAGAAATGAAGCTTACCCTCCCAACTAACGTGGAAGTGCACAGACCCCTGTAGAAAAACGACTTTCCTCTTGGAAAGGGGGTCTGTGCACTTCCACGTTAGTTGGTGGGAGGGTAAATTCTGGCCCGCTTTTTTCGCCTGCTCTTAAAGACCAAGCAAATTCGGAGGATCATGAAACTCGGACTCTGGTCCACATTTAGGCATACCCCAAAACACAAGTAATTTTGGAGGAGATCCTAGAAATATGGAAAAACAACTCAAACCCTTATATGGGGGTTGTCCTATATTCCTTTGCCCGCGATTGGGCCCTTGGGCCGCACTTGCGCGGCACTTGCGCGGACTTGCGCGCGCACAGTGGCGCAGAAACTTGTTTTCGTTGACCTCGGTTTGCGAAGTTTTCGTGTGGATTGCGCGCAAGCTGTTCTATCCAGTGTGTTTGTCGTTCACACAGCAACCCACAAAGACTTTTCCCGCTGAGGTCGCTCCCGGCAATACAATGCCAGCAACATACCCTTGTCTCAACAGAAAGAACAGCAGGCTCTGCCACACAGCTTGGACACAGCCTGAAAGAAGGAAAGTGCATGTTGCGGGTGCCTATCCATTGCTTGAACCGCGCCGCTAAGGACATCCGAGACAGCATGGCTAGATCTTGCTGGGGCTTCTCGTGCTTGCGCGCAACTTGCGCGCGGCTTGCGCGCGGCTTGCGCGGATTTTGTCGTGTCAGTTGCTGATTGTTGAAGTCATGACCGCAGAAGCTTTGGCTTCGTTTGGCGTCTGACTGATTCGAAAAGCACAAGTACAGCAAGAAAATATCACCTCCTTTCATGAAGCTAGGCAACATCAGTACATGAAACCCTTCAAAACTGTAACCTTGCGCGTCCCTTGGGCCGCACTTGCGCGCTCCTTGCGCGCGCACAGCTTTTGACAACTTTTACTTCTCCCCGTTCGGCGATAATTAAAACCGAAGACTGGCCCTCATATACTCCCGTGTAAACCCCAACCATAACATAACTAACCCAAATTTGTCCTCCAAGTCATAGTTGCAAAGAAAACTGGGTCGCACACAGGGGGCTGCACGTTTGGAGAAACTCAATATAACCAATCTTGTGGGTACCTTTAGACAAGTTGAAGAATGCTTCCTTTTAGCACGGCCCTATGTAGAGCGATGCACGGCGACTCCTGGCCAAATGGGGGCGGTTACTTCATGTGGGTTCGTTGCCAAATCGGAGAAGCCTCGATTTCACTTGGCTGAGAAGCCCCACCCAGGGTCCAACAAGTTTCCTAATTTTTCCACATCGCCATGGGCAAGCACACACGCACACACATGCGAAAAGTAGGGCTCCCAGCACAGTCTCCCACGGCCTTTGGACGTTCCACATCTGCGATGCGCGCGCGAAGGCTGGGGCTTGGGAGGCCATGGCCCAAACCACCACTTGGAAGTGCCCCCCCTGAGGCTCCGCCAAACCCCCGGGACAACACGTTTGCATAGGCATCCTTTCAGGGCAAATGGATGGATTTCCCTGGTAGATGATTAAGCCACCAGGAAAACAAAACAGGAATCGCCATCTGTTTTTCTTAAACCAAAACAACCAAAAAGGACACCTATGCGCGTTTGCTCAATCCACGCCACCAGCCCAGCGACTTCTGCTGGGCTCCGCAGGCGAGAGTCTCGCTTCCCGAGACGAAAAATTGCCACAAGAACTCCAAGCTGGCTGCCACTTGTCTTGATGTGCAAAAAGCACCCCCCCCCAAAAAACAAAACAAGCAGGAGCAAAAAACAACCCCCCCCAAAGAAAAAATGAAAGAAAGAAGGACAAGTAAAAACAAATAGGAGCTCAGGGAGTGAGGAGTTCAAAGGAGTCCAATAAGAGGACTCGCCTCAAATGGCCGGGTGTGCCCTTCGCCGCTCTGCCCGCCTTTCGGGCCATGTCTTTGGAGCCGGGGTCCATGACGGAGATCTGGCCAGCGCGCCCGCGAATCAGCCGGGCCTCCTATCCTCAGGGTACTTTGGGAGAGAACGAGCTCACTCAGAAAAAAATGAGTCTCAGAAAAATGCCGTGGTACGTGGCGAGTCAGGGGTGCTAACCGCTAAGTACCCTGCTCCTGCAAGTACAGGCTCATTTGCGCCCCTAACTTTGCGAAAGCGCCAGTCGCCCCAGCACGTCTGCAATGCCAAGGAGGCCCACAGCATCATCAGCAATACCCGCAAACGACGCTCAACTCCCTTGGTGAGTGAATGCGGCTAGAAAGCAAAAGGTGGATGGCGCTGGAGGAATCACAAGAACGGCCATGGGTGACTCCAGCAATTTGAACCAACATGCCCCCACCTTGAGGGATACGTGGGTGGAGCTTCCCATCTTGCAGGAAATGCCAATTGGGAGATGTCTTCTCTGCTTCAAAGCAGAGGCAACCTACCACTGTTTCTGGACTGGTCCCCAATACAATTTCTTCCTGTCTTCCTCTTTGGTGGTCATCATGTACCTTGCTTCCAATGGAAATGGACAGCGCTCAGGTGGTCTGAAGATGATAGTCCTGCAAAGACCTTCTGTGCACGTCCATGACTGTTGGAGAGAAGTAACGTGAGGGCCTAAATCAATAGAATTGTGTTGTGGGATACGTCAAAACATGTCAAGACCATGATCATATATGAGAATCATGTCAATAGCTGTTCGTCTATGTGTGTCTCTTTGAAAGAACATCTATAGCAAACAAACACAACACTGGGCTTGGGATTTGAATTTTGAAAAAGACGATCAACACAACTGTCAAGCACCTCATGTTGGAGGGGATTTCTGTCACTGGATTCCCTTCGCTCGCCTCAACCGCCTGCCCCATGACCTTGGTGCCGCTCATCTGATGCGCCTGGCGCGGTGCGTCCGCCAAGCGCAGGCGAGAACCCCCCCCCCCAGTAGAAACCCAAAGGGGGCCGCAAGCAAACATATCAGCTTCCTCCTAGAGTTCGATTCCCCAAACCACCAATCCAAAACATTAACTACAAGAACCTCGTGGTTCGACTTCTGCAATTTGTGGCTGCTTTTGTGCTCCTAGCTGGGCCTGCGCACGCCAACGCTGGAGTGCACAGTCGCCCAAAGGAGCAAAAGATAAACATGCACCGTGCAAGCAGGCAAATTGGCAAATGGGACAAAACACAAACCCGCAGACACACAGACAGAAACAGAGACAGACAGACACAGGCAGGCAGACACTCAAACACGCAAACACATCCACACTGCACAACAACATCCCACTACAAAACACAACAGCACGCACGGCCCCACAGTCGCACCCTCACCTCCAGGACACCTTTGGAGGTCTTGAAGTCCAGCTGCGCAAAGAACTCCGTGCTCCTGCGTCACTGCTTCAGTATCGGCTCTGATCGGGGCAAATGGCTCCAGGCTGTGGTAAAGCCCAGAGGCTGAAAAAACACAGCTCACTCGCATCCTCACAGGGCCTTAGCAAAACTGCGGGCTTGAGGCCGACATAGGCCCGACGTTTGCCAACATGAGGATCGCTGCTCGCTGGTCCGGAGCTGTTGGCCTATTGGCTGAACTGGCCCTTCCCACAGAGCGCAGCTTCCCCTCACGTTCGGGGAGGGTGGGTTCTGAATTCCGCCCGAAAGCGGGGTCGTTTCCTGAGTCCCATATCCCCTCCGTCCTGCCCTGGAAGGACCGAAAGAGCACCTCGCCGGCATTGCCACCAATAGCCCGAAGCGGAAAAAAAGCGGCTCCGAACCCATAGTGAAAGCCTGTGCTGTTTCTAGCGGACATGTTGGGTCCCAAGAACGCACTGAATCTGTGTTGCTCTCCTAGAGGGGGCATGGCGGCATGGGCTCCAAAAGAGAGCACAAACGTCTTCCACAAAAAAATGGGTGCTTCTAGGGATTCTTTGATTGACATGATCACCAAAGCTTTTCCACGCGGTATGCCGTGAGACTCCTCTGCCAAACATCTGGGGCTCTGGCCCGCTCGATGGCGTCGCATTGCCTGAAAGCCACCGCCATACCCCTAGCAGGCAGTTATTTAAAGCAGGCGGCCTCAAAACCAAATCGACGCGCCGACCAAGAAGCGTCTTCTTGGAACCATGCGCAAGCCATCGCGGGCTGCTTTCGTTCCTTTGATTGCTCTTGGGACCCTAGGACCTCGTGCGAAGAAGAGCTCCCTTCCCAATAAAACCGGTGCATAATCACTGAAGGGAAATGCCCGGCAAGCAGTGCTGAAACCCAAAGGGGTAAAGGTCGGCTTCTGACCCTTTTCGACGACCACAACAACGACCAAAGCAACGACCCCCCCCGCGAAAAGCTGAACACCGGGCGCAGGCCAGGCAAAGCAGGCCACTGAACAAAGCCTTTGATAGCCCTTGGGTCTGGACCTCCCGAACAAGGCGCCCAAACCCAGCCGTGGCCAAATCTTCCGAGCTGCTCGAAGGTCTCCCGCAGGACTGCCTCGTTGACCTGAGGACCTCGAGCCCGACACAGAAAGGCAGAGGGTAAGTAAATACGGGGGTGCCCCAACTGCTTGATGCACACCGGGAGGCGGCCATAGGGTTGCTTGGAATGGAAAATCAACAGTGCGGATATAAGAAGCGCTTCAAGTTTGCCCGCTCATACGCTTGCCCGCTCACGTGCTAAATCACTCACTACGCACACTCACCCTGCGCACCTACACACTCACACACTCACACACTCACACGCACCCATCGCAACCACCGACGCACACACGCAGGCACTCACGCTCGCAGGCATGCTAGTACACACACACACACGGAAACAGACACAAACACACACACACAAACACAAACACAAACACAAACACAAACACAAACACAAACACAAACACAAACACAAACACAAACACAAACACAAACACAAACACAAACACAAACACAAACACAAACACAAACACAAACACAAACACAAACACAAACACAAACACAAACACAAACACAAACACAAACACAAACACAAACACAAACACAAACACAAACACAAACACAAACACAAACACAAACACACACACACACACACACACACACACACACACACACACACACACACACACACAGACACACACAAACACACAAACAAACACACAAACAAACAAACAAACAAACAAACAAACAAGCAAGCAAACAAACAAACAAGCAAGCAAAAAAAAAACAAAAAAAAACAAGCAAACAAACAAACACACACAGACACACATACACGCAGACACACACACATACAGACACACAGACACACACACACACATACAGACACACAGACACACACACACACACAGGCACACACAGACACACACACAGACACACACACACACACACAGACACAGACACAGACACAGACACAGACACAGACACACAGACAGACACACTGACACACTGACACATTGACACACTGACACACTGACACACTGACGCACTGACACACTGACGCATGAACATGAAAGGCACTGTGCTTCTTCATCACAATCAGCATCAATCTTGCCCGCTACGCCAGAAATCAACAACCAGCCAGGCGCTCTGCCATGAATCTGGTCTCTGAAGGCGCCCCCTTTGATTCCGGTCTCGCGCGAACAATTTCATTCGGTCTCTGGGGGAAAAAACCGCCAGCTTTCAACCCACTTGAAGTGAACAACATCGCGACCCAAAGGCTGAGCCGCCGGGCTCAGGTTTCGCACGTAGACGGAGTTCCGCGCCTCTTGCGATGGCGATGGCGGCGAAGGGGCGGGGGGGGTTGAGAGGCCGTGGTCGACCGTTCAAAAGGGGCAACGACAGGAGCACCGCCTGTTTTGGGCTCCATGTCTTGAACCGTGTGTACATAAATAACTATCTATCTATCTATCTATTTACCTATTTATCTTATCTCGTCTCATCTTGTCTATGCAATCTATCCTATTTGTTCCGCCTGCCTGTCTGTGGGTCTACCTAGTGTAATCTAATCTCATTTCATCTAACCCATATAATGATCTATCTAATCTATTAAATATATCTAATCTATTTAATTTATTTAGTGCCACATTAGAAAAATGCCACGCCGCGCCGCTGCACCTCGTCTTTGGGTTAAGCTTGTTGGGAATCTCACTTCGACTTCCCATGCTTCCGCTGTAAACATTGCCGCACCAAGAGGAAACTCAGCTACAGTTGGGTCCAACAAGTGATGAAACCTGCTCAAAAGGGAAACCTAGGGATCCTTGCCTCGGGCAACCATCTTCGGGAAACCGGCTCCAAAAAAGGAAAACCCCGCCATTGTGAACTTACCTATGGGGGCTGGGGGGGAGGGGAGGGAGCCCAAATAAGCCCTAAATCAGGCCGTATTAAGGGCTGAATAAGGGCTTATTTGGGCTCCCTCCCCAGCCCCCTGATTACCTTACTCGAATTCCACTAGACTTCATTGACTGGCAGGGAGGCAAGAAGACCCTGTAAGGATTAATTCCCACAAGTGTCATTTCTCAATGTAATCCAAACCACACCGAACCCAGCCCCTGACAACGTGCAATTTGCCTGGAAATTGGAAAAATGCCCATGTGGGGTCTTGAAAAACCTTTCGTGATATTTGGGCACGCTGACTTTGATGGAACTCCTATCACTCCACGCGCGTGAACCGGAGGCTGTCTGGGGGCCCCCGCTGCAAAGGCCATGGCTTCCCAATGCCGTCCACGGTTTCTGCTGGGTCGGGTTTGGCTAAGTGATTGCCAGCTAAAGCACGACCCAGGTTGCTCAATTGGTTAAGGCTGAAACGCAGAGAAAGCAAGGGCCTTCAGCGTTTCCAAAGCACATGGCAAACTTGCTCTTCTACGTGTACAGCTCTCTAAATCGAACTTGTGCCGTGAGCTCTCAAAGCACTGAAGTGGCTGTGGCAGCCTTGGGGTGTCTGGTAGCACGTTGCGTATTGATGCCTCCTTTGCTGGCTCTTGTCTATACAAGCGGCCTTCAGGGCAAGCTTGATCCAGATGTACATGGCATTCGATTCTGCCTTCTGCGGCTCATACCTACAAGCTGGCCAGCACACACCCACACACAATCAACGCCTGCACGCACGCACATCGCATGCCTTTCGGGCGCGCCCTTGCGTGCGCGGCTTGCCATCCGATACTTTGCCGGAGGGGCAGCCAACTGCATCTCCACGCTCAGCCGCTTGCCAGGAAGTAAAAGGCAAAGACCAACATGAAGAGGAACAGGCCAGCAATCATGCACACCATCCGCCGATTCTGGTCGGCTCTCTGCAGCATGCCGTCCAGCATCTTGCCGGCCATCCCGTAGTTTTGCCCCACCTGCGGTGGGCTAAAACTTTTAAATTCCCTTGAAAATTGGCAAACATGGGCAAACAACCTCTTTGGATTCCCTTTGAAGGGCATCAAGGGCTCAAGGGCTGGTTGTTTATGTTTCAATACATGTTGCCTAACCCAGCCCGCCTTGCCCATGTTCTCGCGGCTCCTGGTAATTACCTCCCGCTGCTGCCGCAAGTCACCCATGACGTCGATGCCAATCTGCTCAGACTCCAGAACTGTCCTGCCGCCATGCTCGATACACAACGACTGGTCCCATGTCCTGTATGCCCTGAAGTGGATGGCTTCCAAGTTAAGCATCTTAGTGAACCTGTTGAGTAATGGCAGTTCCCTTAGTTCAAATGCTCTGGGTTGTTCCAATTCGCGGGTCCTTGTCTGTAGTAGTTGGACACCACCAGAAGGGAAAGGGGAGCAAAAACATAATTTTAGCAGCTAAGTGGTTGGATTTCAACCACTAAACCACCATAAGCAAAAATAAGCAAAATGTTTCCCAACCATGAAGAACCCGAACCAGCAAGCCACTCGAGTCAGCTCCTCTTGGCCTCAGCCAGCTTCCGCGACGCCTCCAGCATGGACCGGTTCACATCCTCCTCCGGCTTGCCCACGAGCGTGTGGTCGTCGAACAGGATGGACCGGTTCACCTCTGAAGCCCGAACAATCAGTTTGCCAACTTTCCGGCCGCCTATCTTGAAGCCAAAGCTGGGGGGGAAGGGAGGGGGGGGCACATTTTGACAGCTGCTGAGTACCACAATGCCCGGACACGCAGCGCCTCCAGCAAAATGCAGGGGTCAAGCCTGAAAGACTTCAAGTGCCGTGATTCAAAGATCCAGGCGAACACGGTCTGCTGAACTCCTCACTTGGCAGCTGAACTTCTCAACTTAGCCTTTGCAGGGAGGATGCCCTGACTGAACTGGGTGCTTGGTGAAGGGAAAAGATGCAGGGAATCCAGGGCAGCAAGTCTAGTTGGGCCATCGGAAACGGCAAAGGTATGGCTGAATCCTTGAGCCATAGCAAGTGAGAACCCACTGGGATCAAGGAGAACAAGGGGGGGCACTCAAAAATCCTTGCGGTTTCTCCTCAGCATCACCCCATCAGAAAAAGGAGGGGAACTTCTTAGTCGACCTTGGTTCCCAAATGCTTGCTAAAAACGGCAAGCAAAGGAAACCTAAGGGCATCGCCACTGTGACTTTCCTCGCTTGGACCTCCAAAAGCGCCAGCTTTGCCCATCAAAACAAACATTGAAGCCGGGGAAATCCTGCTCCCCCTGTGTGGGTTTCAGGATCCTTGAGGCAAGTGACCGCCTCCTTGTGTACCCTGCGCCCATCTGAGATCTCGTGCCTGCACTCCTTCACGCGGCGGCAGCTGCGATGACTGCTCAACATAAAAATGGCGTGGACGGTTGCTCCAATATGGCCATGGGTCAAAAGCCCGTACCCCCAGTGAACATCCCAATCCCCACAAAAAAAGACTAAAATGGACCCGGTTTTGACCCACAGCCATATGGTTCTTCCGGTTGCTCCATACTTCCACCCTCCACAAACGAAGTTCGCGCACAGTCGGGGCATGTCGCGCCTGCGTAACTTAGATTCTTCCGCTTTTCCTGGATGCAGAAATTGTGCGCCAACATCTTTGTTCAACATAGGGGACCACCACTCACCTGGCGAATGACATGGAACCTAAAGTGTCGTCCTTTGCGGTGTGCCACTAGGAGTTGCAGATCAGCCATCCGGGCAAACGCTGAAGAGTGTTTGGATTCCTTTTTCCTTTCAAGTCCAACGAGTAGACCCAACTTTTGGCGGTGATTCATTTCATGTTCGGGGTATATGTTCTTGGAGTTGGGTGTTTCACGCCCTTTCAAGACACACCCAGGTTTGGAGGTTTGAGGTGCAGTTTCCGCAAGTACAAGTTGGCAAGGGGAATGCCGTGCAAATTGAGAAGGTAGTCGTGGGACAGGTTGGACCCTGCCCCCTACCCAGTGGAAATTGTCGCACTTTCGCGCTCAGTGCCGATGACTGGCAGTGCTCAGCACCCGGGCATTTTAACAATGATGCAAGATTTAAATTATCTAATGGAAATAAAACAATTTGTGCTATTGCAATAATATCCATAAGTATTAGTTTTTCTTGTAATAATTATTTATCTTGTATATCAATTTGTTCATTAAGTTTTTTGCACTCATTTATATTATTTGTACTTAATGTACCTCTACTTTGAATAAGAATCAATATGTCTTTGTCTTCTATACATTTTTGAGTAGAAGGTCGGGGAAAACCGCAAAAACATGTTGGGGGAAGCCCATGGGCAATGGGGTCTGTACTTGGCCATGGGTCAAAATCCAAATCGCACCCCCAGTGAACATCCCAATCCAACCACTAAAATACACTAACAAAATGGGTGGTGAATTCACTTACCTACCCCAAAATGGGATCCCAAAACGGTTTTGACCACCACAGCCACTTCCACCACGCGGCACACGTTTTCGGCCCCTCCCGCGGTCCTTGATCTTCGCCTGCAGCTTCTGCCGGCTCTCCGGGGGCATGGCGCGCGCCTCCATCTCCATCTGCTTCACCGCCTGCGACCCAAAATTCGCTCTTTGAGGACCCCAAGACTTGACCCACATCTGAGGTACACAGACCAAAAATTGCCTTCAGAGTGCATCTGTTTTGCCAAGCACCAGGCAAACAAACAAACGCACAAACAAACAAACAATCAAACAAAGCCAAGCAAGCTCAACAAAAAAGTTGAGAACACTCGCCACCAGCCATCCGCCATCGAGCTCTCAGCCACCTGCTCCGCCCGGTTGAAGCGCTTCTCCGCCTCTTGCAGCTCCTGGCCGTGGGCCAAGGCCAGGCCCTCCGCGCAGAGCCGCCTGAAGTCCGCCTGGCGTGGCGGGCGGTATCTGGCGCCGTGCCGTTTCTCAGGAGGATGTCCGGCAACATGGTGGCTGGATTTGTGGGTGTCATGTATGCCAGGGGCCGTGGTTTGATGGAATTTCGGGCAAAATGGTTGGTGGACTTTGGTTTTACCATGACACTTCCCAAGTAACATGTAGATTCCCATGGTCAAAGCTCCTCATGGGAGCCATGATCATGGCTCCCTTAGGAATCCAATCAGGCCCAGGTGCAAGGCCTGTGCTCGACGTTGGGCCCCTATCCGCACCCAATACCTGATTTTCCATCTACTGCATGTACAAAGAGGGGGCCCCGACTGGAGATGGACCTCCTTTTCTCTGGGGTGGGTTGTTGAAGGCACCCGGCCTCATACTCTTGGAAGAGCTCTGACACAGAGACCTGCGACATCTGCCGCGCAAAACACCGCCCGGCACGTTCTCCTTCGCGCGGTCCGAGTGTAGCCCCGCTAAGGGCCCTTTGGCCCGCGGGCTGGCTAGAAGCTGAAAGTCTGAAGGGATAAGAGTGCTCAGGGTCTTGGCTGTGCTTGTTCCTTTCTGGTCGTTCGAAAAGCCAAGCTCTCAGTATGCTCTTGTGAAGGTTTTTGACTGGTCGCTTGTGCGGCGTGTGTTGAAAGCTTGGCCCCAAGCAGCCGCACTCTGAACTTGAAATCTGCGAACTGCACTTGGCCGCTTTGCCTAGACATTGCTTCAAGTGGCACAAGAAGCCACCTGCCCTACAAACCAGTCCCAAAATCGATGCGTGTTGCAACCCTACAGTTTTAGGAAACCTGTCCCAGGTCTTATGACACGTAGCTCGGGCGACTCAGACGCCGCATTTCTCTCCTTCGCTGCGCATGACTCGACCCCCTTCCTTTGAGGACTGAAGGCCGAAGCGTTCGGAAGGCGAATTCGCGAGCACCGGACTAGCTCAAAGCATTCCGCCTGCCTTCCAAAATGTTCCAAGTAACGTCCCTGCCAACATGTAAGCTGCCTGAAGTGGAGCAGGAAGCACTGCCTTGGTTCGGGCGATTGGCAGTCGAACATGCGATAGGCAATCACTGCTTTGCAGGGTACTGCCTTTGGCAATTCGAAGCGAAAAGCAACGAGAGGCAACGAGCCACCTGACAAACGGACATATTGGTTCATTTTGGACTTCCAGCCGGCGATTTCCCCGTGTGCTGTCAACTGAGGCAACCATCAGGTGGCGCGGGCGAAATGGCCAAACCTCAGAGGCCAGAAACGAACAGGACCGCGAGAGAGCCATCACTCGCCCGCGGCGTCCGGCCAAAAGCGCCGTCGAGCTCACACGTCGTCAGCTGCCCTGCAGAGGACCGAGGGGCCGTTGGGCAGGGGATTCCCGGAGCAGATTTGACTAGGATGCGTCAGCCCATTCATTGGTAGTCGGGTGCAAGGGGCGCAAGGAAGATTGAAGCCGAGGAAAAATAGCTGTATGTCAATCCCCGTTTGGTTTGCTTTAGGGGCAGTTGAACGTCATTGACCATCCAGCGCCTTAAAAGGGATGCAACTCACGATAAGCCTGTCGTTGTTCAATGCATATGGGCTTCCCAAATGAGGAGATTGAAGTGGAGCCGTTCATGCTCTTTCTGGAAGGAGCCCTCACTTCCTGAGTGGTTGGCCACAAAAAAGACTCTGACCCTTTTCATTTGCCAGCAAAATGATCTTCCCACAAGGTTTTAAATTCCAGGAACTCCGGAAGTGAGATAACCTTTTTGGCCTGTCTCATGTTTTCATCGGCCTCTTTCGCCTGTTTCGCCTGTTTCGTCCGGATTCCCCGCCAAACCGCCGGCCCCCATCAAATGGGAGGCCTCAAGACCGGACGGCAGGGCCATCAGCACTACAATGGCACCTGCGGGCGCGTGACTTGCGTGACTTGCCGGTGCTTCTCTTGGGCCAATTGAGTGGACCTAATTAGAGACGGCCCCGAACATACGATGCAGAAGATACAAAACCATGGCTAGATGCTGGATCCCTGGCACAAGCAGCTCGACATGTAGTAGGGTTACAGCTCTAAACAAGTAATCAATAGGGGGGTCTTGAATCCCTTGCCACGAAAGATGCCGGCTGGGCTGGTGTGGTGCATCTCCCTCACGCAAGCCTTCATTCATGCGAGTAGCGAGTGCCAGCACGGGGATTGCTGCCCAAATCAGTAGCAGCAGGTGGTGGCAGTATGATCTAGCATGAGCCGCCTCCAAAATGGTCTTCCAAAGAAGTTGAAGGATGACAGTTCAAAGCTCAAGGGGCAATAAATAGACTGAACATGTTCAAAGGTTGCTGTGAACGTGCGACGCTTCCCAACCATTTCCTGCCAATTAGCTCGCTGGCTTTTTCCATCCGCAACCATTCCGTACCCTAACCTCAGCGCTCCTTTGCTCGCCGAGGGTATGCTTTCGGCCCAGTGACGCCCATGCACTCAAGAGGCACTTTTCCTTTGCCCCAATCCCAACAACTGGATACATAGTCTTGTCTCCAAATATGCAAAGCTCTAAGATAGATGGCTTTCTTTTTGGCCTCCCTTTGGAACTCGTCCCTTCAAACGAGCTGAGAAGCCAGAAAGACCAGCCCTATATACTGAGACCCTTCAAGACATCCGCCTCAAGCGCCAAACCCGGGTGAAGCGCCCTTTGCGAGAGAAGCAGGTGGTGAAACCAACGGACCTCCAACTTGCCCTCTGACTCTGCCTTCGTACTTCACCCGCACCCCGAGCTGTCAAATGGCCCCCATGCTGGTCACTTAGCAAACCATACAGCCCGTGGGACCCTCCATGTAATGCAACCACTGGCAGAACAAAAGGGCGCGCGCACCATTGGTGGTCCAGCAGTGCTTCACCCCATCGAGGATGGCCCTGGTTATCATCTTTCGGCTTCTTGGATGCACAGCCAAACCTCTGCAGGGAATGAAGCGGCCCCCGAGGGACAAAAAGGGTGTTTCGAAAACTAGGGTACCTCCCTAGGGCGCTCAAGGAAGCACAAGGGAACAAAACATCTCGGAGGCACCCTGTTTTCGGAGACGGCGCAAGCAAGTCTTTGTATGTTGCGCTAAAACGGCGAGGGAAATTCTGTGGCCAGGATTCGGCATTCCAGATTCTGAACCCGCGTCGCGTCAGGAGCTTTCAGATCTCCATCCTTGCCAAGCTGACTGCGATGCACAGGTATTGGTGACACTGCAGCGTAAACGGCTGCCCTTTCCTATGCGCAGCATGGCTCCAATTACCAGCATGCGTCAGCATCTGCAAGGACAGTGATCAAGTTGCTTGGGGCCCATGCTGCGCGGGGTGGGGATGGTGCACAAAACCAACATAAGGCATCAAATAGTACTGACCCACCAACAAGAACGACTTTGGCTTGTTGGAAGGTGTCTGGGCTGGTTGGGGCTGCGTTTTAGCAGCACCTGGAGCATGCCGGCCTCTCTAAACGCTCAACAGGGCTCCTGGCGCCTGTCCTGGGCGGAGCGGAGAAGGCTGCAACGTGGCTCTGTGACTAAGTGCTTTTTGTTCAGACATGGCAGGAAAGCCCCAGAACCTTCTAGGCTTCTGCATTCGGAACCAGTAAGACTATCGCGTAGGCACCCCTGTTTGACGCCACACTTTTCAATGCCTGCGACCCAACTCGTGCACGCGACGCCGAGCCACTGGTCACTGCCAAGTCGGACGGCCTGGGGGGAGCCACCATCAAATCATCAGGCCTGGCTCGGAACTGCCGGTCTGCAAGCATGTGTGGCCTTCCCTTGTCCCTTGTGAATGCGCAGGCTGAGGGGGCCGAGAAAATGCCAAAATGGGCTGGAAACATAATCCCATCCTCTTTTTCAGTTCCCTTCGGGTCAACCAAAAAATCTGGGCTTCGCACCCAGCCAAGGTGAGCTTCCAATCTGCCCGGCCAGCCTCCTCCAGGACCTCGTACACCAGCTCGGCCGCCCGCGGCCGCGCGCGCGAGGCTCGCACACCTACCGAAAAGAACGGTCCCTTGAAAACTTCATGAAAAAGGGGTGGAAGGGTTCTAAAAACCAGTCTGGTGGCTTGGCGGTTCAGGGCCACCAATGATTGGCCCTATACCCTAGCTTTTGACCCCATTCCAAGTACAGCAATACGGTTTGTGAGTCAGGGGTTGCTAACCTAGCCTGTGGGACGCAATGATAACCAGCAAGACCACAACCATCTGGCATAAGTACCTCACCCAGGTGCCTCCGACGCAGAAGAAGGTGACGAGGCAGCCCATCCAGAAGCAAGCCACCCCTTCCACGATCTCCTTGTGCTCCATGTCCTGGAGAAATTCAGGTGCATGTGCAGCACATACGCGCGCAAGACTTCGTAACGTTGACCTCCAGGATTGAAAAAAAAATCCGTCCCACCGGGCCTCCAAAAGTGAGGACCCCCCCCCGATCAAAATCAGCCAGGCTGGTCGATCCGGGCTTCACTGGGGCCAGGGAAGCCGGCCGACGGCCGACATCGGTGGGAAGGCTCTAAGGTCAAATCCGGGTGAAGCGCCGGCCGACCGTGTGGATGGTTCGAAACCCAAAAACCGCAAACAACATGTCCACCACTTGCGCTAGCGTTTGGACACATGGTGGTTGATCTAAATTCCTTTGTCTCGAAACGGCCATTCTTCGCGAATAAAAAAGTTACTTTCGCGAATCTTTCGCGGATTCATCGCCGTGCTCTTTTCATTTCTCGAGTCGGAGAATCGCAGCTTTTAAGTGCCAGCGTTGTAAGCGAAATGACGATTTCCCAACTCCAGCTGTAAAGTCGCAACTTTTCATCACAGGGGTAGTACATGACATGCGCCGGCTGGAAAGTCGCAGCTTTTCGTTCGCCGTGCAGCTCCAGCTTGAAGTCGCAGCTTTCCAGTACCAAGCTAGTATACTGACTAGATCGGCGCTCAGACTATACCTCCCCTTGCAATCGAAGCCTGCGCTTTCGCGCGGGCTTTCGCGGATCTTTCGCGGATCTTTCGCGAAACATCACCCACGTTTCAGAGCGGAAAGCCACCGACTAACACCCACAGACACACATACACAGGCTTGGAGCACTAACCAGCCAAGCAGGGTATCAAACTGTAGCCTCACCAGGCTTAATCAGCGCAACATCAACTAAGTGTTTTAATCAGAATAGAAGGAGGCTCAGCAGAAAAGATGAACGGTTCCACATATCATTGATTAAACAGATACAGTTACGCAAAACTTTCGCGAGAAAAAAAGTTACTTTCGCAACTCCATCGCGAATCTTTCGCGGAGCTACCTCAACCAACACCGATGGTCACCGAATACTAGACTCCTTACAAGGACCTTTAGAACGACTCCCACATAGGCAAACTCAGCATGAAAGAGGTTCCTCTTTTTTTGAGGTGCGCGTTTTTGGTACTGCAAGGGACCGACCCCAGTCACAACGTGAAGAGGAATCAAGGCGCAAGATGTCACTGATCTCTATGAAGGTATTGCGCGGGAACTTGGTACTGCTCTTTCGCAACATCTCGTGACAGGACATGTTCAGAAGGCATTCAGAAGGTCCTGCACAAGATCTGCTTGCAGGATTCGTCCTGTACAAAAAGACATGTTTGCAACGGCTCTATACAAGGCTCTTTTACTTCGTAGGCTTTCTGCAAGACCTGTTCCTGGAAGATCATGCACAGCTCTCATATGAACGGGCTTGCAAAAGACTGCCCCTGGGCCCCTTGCGAGATCTTGACAAGATCTCGGTGTAACTCTTTCGACGACTCTTGCGCAAGCAGAAGCTCTCCGTGAAAGAGCTGTTGCTAACTAGGCTCACAAGTTAGATCCTGCAGGCCTCAGAGGATCTTTACAGAAGTATCTGAAGTGAATCTCTCCATGAAGTATATCTGAGGAGTGGAGATCCTCGCAGATCTTAGATCTTGTACAAGGCTCCTGCACCTTCTATGGACCTTCTGAGATTTGTGCCACAGCAAGAACGACTGGTTCAAAATTCGCCCAGCGCCAGAACACAAGGCCGATTTCCGAAAAGGGCTGGCTTTCGATGTTGAAAACCGGCACAGCAAGAGCGGTTGGAAACAGCCAGTCTGCAAAAGGGTTCGCTTTCCATATCGTCACAGCAAGAGCGATTGGATAGCGCCACAAGGATTCGGCTTCCGTGTTCAAAGTTTGGCCGCGCCACAGCGAGAGCAGTTGAACGCAGTGAAAGTCCGCAAAGAGCCAGCTGTCGGCTTCAAGATCCGCACCACAGGAACGTCAACGCACCCAACCCCCGCAAAGATTGCGCAAATCCACAATCCGCGGAAAGCGCTCGGCACCAGAATGAGAGCACGCCTCCAACACACACAAACACACACACACACACACACACACACACACACACACACACACACACACACACACACACACACACACACACACACACACACACACACACACACACACACACACACACACACACACACACACACACACACACACACACACACACACACACACACACACACACACACACACACACACACACACACACACACACACACACACACACACACACACACACACACACACACACACACACACACCTGCGCGATACGCCTTATGTGGCGCCTGCGCAGGTGAAAGACACCTGAGCGACATGAGAAGGAACTTTCGTGCGAGCCGCCTCACACGAAGAGGTCCCGATCACAACACGAACCTCCAAACGAACCCTGGAGCTAGGTCCATACACATGCACATACTCGCATCTACTAAAACAAACTACATAAGTATATGCATAAAACAATCTAATCAACTATTGCGTACGTATATACATATCATTTGTGTGTGTGTGCATGTATACATGCATGCATGCATGCATGCATGTATGCATGCATGTATGTACGTACGCAGGCATGCATGCATGCATGCATGCATGCATGTGCGTATGTACGTATGTGTGTATGTACGTATGTATGCATGTATGTACGTACGTACGCATGTATGCATTATACAATGTATGTGCGTATGTATGCATGTATGACTGTATGACTATACAATGTATGTACGCATGTCTGTATGCATGTATGTATGTATGTATGTATGTATGTCAAATCCCGAGTGCAGTCAGGAACCAACGAATAGCAATAACAGGTTTGCCGTTAGCGACCATCGGCAAAGAACTGTGTTTTTCCTTTTTTGAAAGGGAAATGATGGGAAACCAATCAAGCAAAATGTTTAACACGTAAGCTGACTTTGACAGTGGACTCGAAAGGTGACAAGGCTTGGTTGCGTTGCTCACGGAGGCTTGAAAGATCCTATAGGCAAGAGACCGGCTTCATCTTTGGCCTGCAGAAGTCCTCAAGTGCTTGAGGGATGGTAGCGACGTACCCTCCCTCCAACGAACCCCTCAAAAGGAGATGAATCTTCCAGGTACCTCCCCACAGGTGCCATGTTAGTTGGAGGAAGGGTAGTCATTTTCCAACAGGTCCAAAGCCTAAAGTGGCCAAAGGTGAAAGGAGAAACCATCAAAAAACAGCCAAAGAGTCCGCGATCAACGAAGCTCTTAAGAGCTTGCCCCGCCTGCGCACGCCGCCGCAGCTTCTCGTATTTCATGGCCACGTTCCTCAGCAGCCATGGGATGCCGAGGAAGTCGCAGGAACGGCACGATAAAATTTGTCGATAACACAGAACTAGGCTCAGGTGACCCTTCTAGAATACGACTGTAGATGGCACCAGCATTAGCTAGTCTAAACGAAACTGACCTGCTTGAACGGACATGCCAGCCGCAGCGTCGGGCCCGCAGACATGCTCATAAGCACATGCCGCACTAGGGGCCTCGAGTATCATCAAGTCTGACGCCCCCAAGTTGCGGATGGCCTATCCCCGAATTTCATATCCAGGAATGTCTCTCTCAGGTCAGGAATGGTTATTTGTATTCCTTGTGAGTCCTGTCGAACCTCCTTCCCAAGTTTGCCCCCAGGGTGCTCTCTCTTTTGCTCCAAGGCTTGTGGGAGCAACGCCGCGCGGCTTCTTCGGTTTTGCCGCAATGTCTGCTGCCCATTCTGCATCTGCGTCTGCTGCTGCTCCGGTATGCTGCTCCTGTGAAGGTGCTGTTTGCCATTCCTTGCATCTGGCCCTGCCGTTTGCTGCAACATGAGGACTCCCACCATGCCACGCCCAAGCTTGCATTCCAGGCGTCGACACATAGTCAGGCAGCTCATGTCGAGCTTTCTCCGTGAGTTGCAAGTGGCGGCCTGAATTGACACGAACGTCTAAAGAAGTTGCGTGCTGCAGTCCGACAGTCCACTGGCAGTCGTTGACCATCGGCCAAGATTGGCCAAGCCTTCAAGCTACTTTCCTGACATGTCAAACAGCATGGCTCTGGGTCGCTGACGTCGCCGCCGCTTGCCGCCCTTGCCACAGGTAACAGTGCAGTCGCTCCACCTAAGCATGCACACATGGCAGATGCAATCTCCCGAGTTCCAGCAAGTGTGCCAACATGCTTTTTTGCAGAAGCCAGCCGGGCCGCGAAGCGTCCTGAATCTCCCAAAATCAAGGATCCCCGCGTTGCCCACAAAGCCACACGCGAATGCGCTTGCATTTGCAACTCAGACATGGCTTCACATATGAAAAAGCCAGCGACGGCCAACTGACAGGAATCCGAGTGTTTGTTACAACGTTGCGTGAGTCCCTCAAGGTTGCTGATAAACTAGCTGTCTGGGGCAAAATCAGTTGATTTTGTCCCATGCGCCATATTTGCTTACAAGGCGCCTTTTCAAGACGTCTTAAGACCCTCCTGCCTGTCCTTCTCGGAAAAGGGTTGGGCCGGGGTTGAGCAAAGCAACATCCTCATGCTCCAACCTCCTGCTGTGATCCCTCTTCTGCCCATACGGGGAGGGACCTCTACGGCTCCTTTTGGCCGGGGGGCTCGCCCCACACCGTCCACTCGCAGAACTTCTCGCCGCTGCATCGCCGGGGGCACTTCCCGATCTCCATGGTGCTCTTGGGAGGGCACTCTGCGCCTCCTCAGTGGTGGGTATGGCTCAAGATGAAACCAGGAAATGTGACGCCGGAGTTTTTCGGCCTGGTTCCATTTGCCAGGCTTCCATTTACCAAATATCAGGCCAGGGAAACTGGGCTCACGGTTCTATGATTTCTATCATTGTCAGCCCTCTGGTGGGTTGAAGGGATTTGATAAAACCTAGAAACAGCGAGAATCATGACCCTAGGGAAAAAACATCGGGTACCTGGTGCGTGTGTATGTGCGGGTGCGGGTGCGGGCGCGGGTGTTGGTGCTGGTGCGGGTAAGCGAGGTGACAGATCAGCTGGACGGATGCGCAGCTTTCAACTGAGCCAGCAGCCGTATCGAGGGAAGGAGTCGATGTTCCTGACGGCATTCACCATTCACTGATACGTGCCAACGAAGGCCGAAGAATTTTCGTGGCGGATGCGCCTGCCTGCTATCTGATAAGCATGCCTCATCCTGTGTTTGCCTACAAGCTTCTACCCCCAACTAAAATGCATGCTGTATACATTTGCCAACTTGTTCTCAAACTTAATTGACACATAATGTCAAAAGAAGACACAAGGTCATTCATTCACTCCGGACACTAAGGCCGATTGTACATCAGGCCGCGACAAGGGTGACACACACACACACACACACACACACACCCACACCCACACCCACCCACCCACCCACCCACACACACACACACAAGCAGCGCCAGTGAACTTGCTATCCCGCGCCTGACCCGAGATCGCTCACCTCGGCTGGCCCAGCGACGTGTTCATTTTGTTTTGGTGAATATGGGCCTCACGGTGGCAACCAACACCCAAACTCATTGCGCCATGGGCAAACCACAGTCTTGGGGCCATGGTGACAAACTACAAGGGTCCGATGGCTATCCTCACCAAGGGCACCGTGTTGACCACACCTTTGCCACACCTTCCGAGCCAAGCAGCCGTTGCACTTGTCGCAGTCACCCCACTCTTTCCACGGGGAGAATAGGCAATCCACCGGCTCAGGGCCGCCACACATGTGGCGGTTGCATTCCTGCCGTCCGCGTAGGCACAAAGAGGACGTGGGAATGTCATGGCATGATGTCCAGGGAGCCCCGAAAATTCAGACTTTAAGTTCAAGGGCGGGGGATATAAAAAGGTAGTATAAAAGCCTGTTGCACCTCCCTTGCGGTGTTCAAAGGAGCTTGACGCGGCAACTACCCATCTCGAAAGCCCCCAGGGGCTGCCAGCAAAAGGGCTCGGGCATAAACATTCCCATCTGGGAGGGCGTTCCCAATTCAACCAACCCCTTTCCGGAAAAAAGAAAGAAAGACAAAAAGCTAAGGTGTCAACCCCCTCCCCCCCCCAAAAAAAAAGAACAGAAAGGAACAGGAACAAAGAAAAACAACAACCAACGGCTTCGTCTTCGCCTTCAGCTCGGCCATGCCCCCGTCGCAGGTGCGGCCCCCGTACTTGGGGTGCCGCAAGATCTTCCGCTCCCGGAGGTGCTCGCCGCCTCTGACGCCCCACTTTTTTTGCCGGGACTGGGCGGGATTTTTGTTTCGCTAGGTTGTCCGGGACTTTCCCCCCGGTTTAGGGGTTTAGGGATTTAGGGTTCAGGGGTTTAGGGTTTAGGGTTTAGGTGGATATGTTTCGCTAGGTCCTCCGGGCTGATTCGGACCCAGATCTGAACAGAAGGAAGCCAAATTCTAGGTCCTCCAGTTTTGCGAGGGTAGAATAAGGGTACCCGATTTGTCTTTTTCTGTAGTCTATTTTAGTAGGAGAACCCTCCCCCAAAAAAGGGGAGAAGGGCACTACTGGGGGACCTAGTTTGGGTTTGGGGTAGGAGTGGGGCTGTTTGTGAGGAGCCATGGCCCAGAATCGTCTCCCCCAAAAGCCTTTGAGACTCAAGATCTTAGCTTCCTTTCAAGCCAATGGTTCCTGTGTCACACTTTCTGGGCACCGTGGTTTAGGGTTCGCCTTACTCCCAAAAAGGGCTCCGCCAATGCACATAATTGCGGGGGAGAATTAGAAAGTCGAAGCACGCTTCCACTCTATCAAATTAACCGTGCCGGACCATTGTGATCGAAGCCGGGAACCAAAAGCAAACCGACCCCGACACCAGTTTAGACATCAAAACTCACCAACACAACAAGGTTCATCATGTGCGAAGTCGCAAGCAAACCCTCTTGTGAAGTCGCTAGACTTTCTCCAATGTCATGTGTGAGTTGTGGCCGTAATTGCCTTGATAGGTACCCCAAACCTTCCGAATAGATGCCCAAAAAAAAAACCTTTATGTTTCTGTAACCGTTGTAACCCCATCCTTTGAACATCCTGTTCATTCAGGTTGCATCTGAAGGGTGCAACCATTTCTAGAATCAAATTGACCGGGTTGATTCACCGGTCGATCCTGCAGGTCCCTTGGCTTCGCGTCCCTTGGCTTCGCCTCCGCAGCTCACGCTGCACATGCTCCAGGAGGTCCACTCGCTCTGCACACAGTCCACCTACCACCAACGGGAGAAATCCCCGGGACCCGGTGGCCCCTTGGTGGAAAGATGATATGATACCTACCCCCTCTCCCCTCCCCCAGTCGCACAAACGGCAACCGGAATCCGAGAGCTCGAAATGCAAGTCAGCGCAATTTGAGCTCATATCCAAGACCTGGACGGCCGGAAAACGGCGAGCCTAGCAAAAGGCCTTGAAGCCATGGCATCTATGCATGGTGACTGAGTTCGCTGGGTTCAATGATCTGAATGTGTCAGCCAATCTAAGTTTGCATATCACTTGCACAAACATGCAGCTGTACACGCATAAGCACATACAGGGAGAGGGAGAAGGAGCAAAAGGAAAACGCGACTGGGTCCCCCAACGAACCTCCGCCTTTCCCAAGGTGGCCAAGTGGCTGGATCTCCTCCGGCGCATTGCTCCGAGGCGGTCTCCCCTGGCCGATGGGATGGACAAAATGCCTCTGAGAGCTGCGGGGCTCCCTTGGCATCCATTTGCCTCGTCGCCCGGGAAAAACTGAAAAATTATGATGGATCCCAAGGTAAAATAACACATGTTCTGAAGCAAATGGAAGCTTAGCATCCAATCACGGCTTTTTTTTGCTCCCAGATGCAAAACCCCAAGTGTGGGATTCTGTGAGGGGATGCTAGGTGCAGCGTGCAAATGGAAGGTTGGGCCCACGGAAGTACGTAAGCAGGTTCCCACTGAAGTGGGCTGCAAGCAGGTTTGACCAGTGGACACCATCTACTTACAAACACGGTGATGGGCTGCTCTTTCAGTGGGCCGCAGGGATTCCATGTTTGCCATCTTGGAACCGAGTGGGGGTGCCTGCTTCTAGCGAGGAGACCCTGCAAAAAAGGTGGATTGTGCCGTCCAGGCAAGGGTTTTGCCCCCCCCCCCCCCCGTCAAGCGGTCAAGAACGACATGCGATCAGAAAGTTCTGGGACTCTGAATGCTGAGGGACACTCTGGTCGAACAGGACGACAGAAGTTCATGTCAGATAAGCAGAGCCAAAAGCTTTGCGCATCTCTGCGCGCGCCTTTAAAGCGAACACACGTTTCCAGGCATAGGTATCCTCTTGGGAAAATAGATGGCCTGGCAAATAAAATGACACCCATGGAAACCAGTGCCATCTGCTTTCAACCAAACCTTACCCGCAAAGGACACCTACTGTGCATGGACGAAATCCATTTCGCACCACCTAAGAAATCCTGGAATGATGATTCCCCTGTAAATACCAACAAGCACTGGCTTCCCCTGGTTTCCAAGTGGTGCGGGTTGGATATCGTTCATCCACAGTCTGTGTCCAGGGATTACCTGTCGACCCAAGGGGCCGATTTGCCTCAGCTCGCGCGCGCGCCCCGAGCCCCGCCTGGCGAAGGGTTGCAGGGCTCCACTTGCTTCAGGCCGCCGGAGCACCACACGCCGGAGCCTCGAGATGGCGATCACCCGGAAAGCTCGGGCTTCTTAGGGCTTCATTCGGAACAACTAACAAAGGTACCCTCCTGTCCACAAACATGGAACCTATCAGAGGGTCCCTTTCAAAACAGAAAGGTCTTCCAGGGCCCCTCAGTCAGGTTCCGTGTTAGTGGACAGGAGGGTAATCAATCCATGTTGGTGGACAGGCTGGCTTGCGGTCAGGAACCTATCATTCAAGAGTCTGGGATTCGTAAACTCTAGCTCGTGTGGCTTTATCACCTGGCCGGCAGACAGGCATAGCTGAGCTCACGCTGCCCAAATCACTGCCAAGCACAGGAAGAAACAAAATGAGCTTTGGCAGCGTCTGCAAACTTAGAACGTGCCTCGGCACTTTGCAAGAATATCAGACGAGTGTCCAGAGTTAGCGCCCTGCCTCCTTGTCCGTCAAGTGGATCTTTCTGGTAACCACCATGAGCGGACAGCGGCTATTGAAGTTCAATCGGTGCCAGACTTGCTTCTACCACCAAGCCGCCCGAGACCGTTTCTGTAGGCTGGGTGCCTCCGAAGCCCTCCCGGGTTTCAAGTTGAATGGTGGCATCTGGACGGCGCTGCCTTTGTTGCTACCATTGGTCCGGGTGAAGCCTCCCAAGAAGCCAATGGGAAAAAACGTTGGAACGGGAAGCCCGGGCCAAGTCAGGCACCTCACCTCAGCTCGCCTAGTGAACGTGAACTAAGGGGGGGGTGCATTCACCCAAGAATGTTTAAAGGTTGCCTCTCAAAACGGACAGCCCCCTATGAAGCAACCAGGAGCTTTCTTAATCCTAGGTTCCTTTAGGCGATGGGCTCAGAGATCTAAGCTGCCCCCCTTAGGCTCAAAGACATGTTCGTCAGACCCTGGGACCTGCGTCCGCACTGCCAAAGTAAGAGCTTCGGACTGCAGGTATCCAGGGGTGTTGTTGCCCAAAGGCCAACCACGCACTCAACTCTAGAAATCATTCCTGCAGAGCAAGTTCTTGCCCCAGATACACTGCCAAACCGGACTCTGTGTATTTCCGGGTCATTTGGAGAAGGGCGCCTCGGGTTCTCCCCAAACTCACCTCCTGGGTGGCTACGCCAAGCATAGTGTGAAGCCTTTGTTTTCCCTTCAAAAACAGAGTCAATCCAGGAAATGCTATGGATACTAAGCACCCGAAGACTGCCCGTTGCTCTCTCACTGCCCCGTCCCCTCGTCCCGTCGTCCCCTGCCCGCCTAGGCCATACTCCTCCACTTTGCGCTCCCGGGTCTTGATGCCGTTGCCTCAGTCGGGGGCTTCTGGAACCTGAGGCAGTCACACCTGATGGAAGGATTCTGACCGCTTTGGGGGATATGGGCCCTGTCCATCCTTTCAACACAGCCGTGCCCGGCTTTGGGCTCCCGATATGTTCAACCCATAAACATCCCCCCTCTATCGATGGGGTTTCGGCTCACTGCTTTCCTTCTGCAGTTAAGAACCCTCGCTCAGCTCCCATGAATCGCCCCGCAGAAAGAGACTCACTTGGAAAAGGCCCAAGAAGTGATGGCATATGAGTGTAGAGAGCCTTCCCCTTCGGGGGAGGCCATGCAGGGACTCGCCTATTCCGGATGCAAACCAGCAACTGTTTCAAGGGAGCCTGTGACTTGGTGGACTCTGCCTGCCGCAATTCCACCAAACCCATGCCCCAAGAACCGCCGATTCATACCTCAGGCAGCCCATTTAAAGAGTACGAGGCGCAGGTTGAGGAACAAGCACCCCAGGTGGTCCAATGGGACATGATGCAGTCTCTGGACTCGCCGCAAGACCTGACAGGCAGGGCTTGGTTTAGGGTGGGTTTTGGGGTTGGTTCAATACAGCTTTAGGGTCGGTTTGCCTGATCAGCCACACCGCGGTGGTGAGCCAAACACCTTCTGACGCTGCTATAGCTCAGATATCAACGGCAGGATGATTGCCTCTTTGAAACCAAAAAGGCTTGGCCTAACTCGCAAAACATACCTGGTGGGACCCTGCCGCCCTCATCGGTGGCTTGGATTGGTGGTTTGGAGCTCGAGGGCGACTTCCCATTCCGCCTAAACGACCAGGGTGATTGACCTGAACTGTAGCCATACCTCGAATTGCCTCTAATGGCGGAGTCCCCAAAATGTGCAGTACCAAGAGTATCCGCGCCAAAAACCAACGACACTCCTGGCTCCTGGCGGAGTCCCGCTCACATGAAACGGGAGGTGTGTGTGTGTGTGGGCAGGGGGTGGAAGCAGTTGTTCGATTCTGGGCAAGCCATAAACGGAATCCTCAAGTTTCTGGGAGCGCTTCATCCTGGAGCTCGTTTCTTGGTCGACGTCGGAAGGGGAGCAAAAGTTTATGTTTTTAGCAGTTGAGTGGTTGGATTCCAACCTCCAAACCACAATAAGCAGAAATAAGCAACATGCTTCCCAACAACAACCATGGCTTGACCCGAGTCGAAATCGGTGAGCTCAGGTCCGGGCTCCATGTTGCAGATGCCCGTCTCGTGCGCCTTCCCGGGCGCGGGGCACCCGCAGGCGCTGGCGTTCTGAGCAATCGATCCTGAGACACGCGGAGGGGGCGGCCGGGTGCCGGGCCACTGCGTTTCTGGAGGGATGGGGGTCCTCATGTGTTTCATGACGTGCACCCGGATGGGGCCTGGTAGTTTGAAAAAAGTTGGCCCGTCCCTGCTAGCCGCTTCCCACTGCCCAGCTGCGAATGCGGAAGGTCGTGCCACCATCGCAGCTGGCAGAACACTCCGCCCTGGGCGCATTTCGCACTGCATGGACCTACAGCACACCTTTGGCACCTCCTCTTATCTACCTCAGTTTCCGGGGGAAGCATAAACCAAAAGCTCACTTGGCTAGTAACCAGCCAAAAACAAGTGTGCACTTTGTTACTCACCCTGAAACAAAGAAAAAGCGTCTCCAAGCGAAAAGTGCAAAGTGCGTCCACTGGCTGCGCGAGAAAACCAACCCGCCCATCCCCCCCCCCAGATATTCCCCAGTTCCCCCCCCCCCTTTCAGGGGTCCATGAAAATTCCGGGGAAAACGCATCTACCAAAAACCCACCCACCCACCCGCCACCGCTTCGCTTCGCTTCGCTCCGCTCCGCTCGCGTTTTGGGGCCCCGCGCCAGGCGCTCCACAAGCCCCACTTCCCGTCTTGGCAGGCGCTCTCGCCGCCTGGGGCCAAGAGCTTGGAGAAGAAGAAGCTGTGGAGGTGGGTCCATAGGTTTCCGTTTCGGGCACCCCCAGGTTTGACCATGGGTAACTTTTGCCATGTGGGAAAATTGTCATATGTTGTGCATGTGTATATATATATATGTATATATATATATGTGTATATATATATATATATATGTGTGTTTTAGTGGCTTTCCCCAATTGTCATCCCACATAAAAGGAGCTTTTGATCAAGCCTATGGGCGGCCTTCATCTTTTGTTTTTGGGTGGCTTCCAGTGAGAAGACGATTTAGCAAACCTCACTTAGGCAGAGCTGTTGTTGGTGCTACCTTATGCGGAGCGCTCTAAATGGATCAAGGGAAACCAAAGGTGCGGATCGTGAAAGCAGTGCCGGGAGACAGGCCAGGCGCCACACACAAAAACACACACAATTGAGCATGCGAGCTACCAAGCAAACAGAAGCAGGACAAACGGACAAACAAGCAAGCAAGCAGGCAATCAAGCAATCAAGCAAGGCAAGCAGGCAAGCAGGCAAGCGGGCAAGCAAGAAAGAAAGAAAGCAAGCAAGCAAGCAAGCAAGCAAGCAAGCAAGCAAGCAAGCAAGCAAGCAACAACAGGAAAGCCAGGAAGGCCAAGAAAAAAAGGAAAGCAAAGAAAACAAAGAAAGCAAATCAAACAAAAAGCAATTAAACAAAAAAAGAAAGCAAAGAAAGCAAAAAAAGCAAAGCAAAGCCAAGCCGAGCAAAGCCAAGCAAAGCAAGCACACGCACAGGCGCCCACCCAGGCATGCACGCGCGCCCGCCCACCCGCCCGCTCACCCGTACGCCACAGTTTGCACTTCCAGCGTCTTCCAGCTTGCCCCTCTCCTTGCTGGGCGGGTCAAAACCCTTTTCAACAATCCAGCTGCATCCATAGAATTTCCTGGCTGGGGTAGACACTAAGAGACCCTTGCGGTCCAGCGTCAGGGCTGTGTGTTGCAGGCGCGAATCTCAATCTTGTCGCTGGGCTCGCAGCCTGCAGTGCCGGGGTAGGTTCAGGTGGAAAACCACCATGTTTGGAGGAAGCTCCTTTTGGGGGACCCCTTTTTGCGGGTTCCATGTTGATTTGCTGGGAGGCTCTCCACCATGCGGTAGTGAAAACCCTCTTCAAAACAAGAGCAGCAGGCACGAGAGGCCAAGTCGGGATTTTGCAAGCAGGAGTCCCCTCAAACTGCCTCAAACCTTTCCACCCATGAGTGCCCATGACACAACCGCAACTTCCCATATCTTCCCATGCGGGCTGTTGTTTTCAGCGTCTGCAAAAACCATGGGCAAACGCAAACCAGCCACCCTACGCCACCCTACGCCACCCAATGCCACCCAATGCCACCCAATGCCACCTGAAGCCACCAGCGCCGCTGCCAGATCTTTCTGCAGCCAAGGGGCGCTCGCCGCCCGCCTCGGGCATGTGGAGCACGAAGCGCTTCCTGTCCTGGTGGCCTGCAGAGCCGCGGGGCGAAATCTGGGCCACGCCGTCAAACAGTTGATCGAGCCCAAACATAGGTGCCCTTTTAGGAGACATAGATGGATATCCCTGGTAGATGATGAAAGCACCAGGCAAACCAGGAATCGCCACCTATTTTGTCTACCAAAACAACCAAAAAGGACACCTATGATCCCAAATGGAATGCCAGCGGACTTAGAGGACTCCCAACGGTGGCTTGTGGATCCCAAGGAACCTGAACCGCTGCTTGAATAGTCTCCTGCTGTTTCCCCTAGGGCGACACACCCTCAGGTGAACTGGTGAAGGTTCTGTTGTTTCTTAGCACTGGGGGGCTGAACGGAAAACCAACATCCAAGCCGCAAGGTGTCTTTCCAAGCTGGCTGGGAGCCTGGCACCCTGCAGCCAACCTCTATGCCAAGTCAACCCTTTTGCATAGAAAGAGGGTAGGGTTTTAAGACTGTCTCCAACTCAACCCTCAAAAGAGGGAAGGGTTGACTTTTGGATTTGGGTTGGTAGTTTGAGGGGAGCCTTCCCATTTTGAACTGTCGCCGGGCCGGGCAGGGCAAATCTCCGAATACAAAGAACCCCCAAGGATTTCTTCGCAGTGAGGTCCATGACGCGGCAGATGCCCTCAATCTTTTCCCCTACTTGGACGACCAGCCCGGTCGGTACGTGGTTGGTGACCTCGGCCAGCATAGCAAGTCCCGAAGTAGGTTGTAGGGTCAATCCTTGTTACAAGGGGATGTATTAAGTAGGCCTGCTAATCACTTACCAAATGTTAAGGTACCAGCTTCCAGGCTCTTGCATGGAAAGAAGGAAAGTCAGCAGCGGAGCACCATCCGGGTCTTCAAACGGCGAAATTGCAACAAACTAGGCACCTGCAAGTGGCCACGGCGAAAAGTGATGGTTCCAACCGAAGACTTAAGTGGAAGGAGAAGGAAGCTGAGGAACTTTCCAACTTATTCGCTCATATCATTTTGCTCAGAGTGCGGAGTTAACTTGGTGGTCAAGACAGCTATGGACCATTCGCGGCAAAGCCACAGGAGGAGCCAACGATGCTATCCTGTAGAAACAAAAACGGAAAAGATACCCAATGGCTCCAAAGTTGTGGCCCGATTGCCCAGCCCGATTTATCCGCAGCAAGTTGGAACAATCAAGCCAGGAGTTGCCCCATCTGTTCATCCATCGCCCCCTTTTGCCTAACAGGAGTCTCTGAACAGAATGGGTGGCATTCATTAATTCACTACTTCCTTCCTTTCTTCCTTCCTTCCTTCTTTCCTTTGTTTCCTTTCTGGCCCCGTAAAAAATAAACCGGATGCCCGTTTGGGCATCTTTGGGCCTCCCATTTTCAGTGGCCTCGAACCAACCAAAGGGCCATTTTTTTTGGAGTGACATCCACGGGCCCCCGAGGCCCGAGGCCGCCCCCCAAGGCCGCCCCCAGCGCCCGGCCGCCCCCAGCCCCCGAGGCAACGCCTCCGCCGCAGCTGCAGCTGCACGGAGCCCAACTCTCCCAGGTGTTCCACACGCAGTCGCGCCGGGGGCACGCCTCAGGACGACTTCGGAGCGCGAAAGAGTTTGAGGAGTCGCTAAGGTTGGCAGACATGAACTGAATCCACATGAGTCAAGCTGACTGGGTAACCATACTTTTGGAGGTTACGTGGGGGTTCAACTCAGAGTTACGAACCGCGCGAACGCGAGAACATGTCTCGGAAGCCTTCCGTGCCCTCTCCGCGCACCACCCCACCATGGCAATGGTTCCAGGGTCAGTACATTTCTCCCTCCCTGTCAGGGAAAGCCCCCGTAGAAAAAAAGCCCAATGCTTGATCCTTCCAAAACGTGTTGGAACTGAGGGGGCCCCCAAAATGGGGCTGGTGGCAACTCCTTGCAATTTGTGCAGCTGTGATGTTTAACCCCGTTGAAAAGGGAAATGAGTCAAAATCAAAACCTGGCATTAAAATGGCCTACCGAAAACCATGAACCGGATCAAAAAACGGCAGAGATCCGCACCGAAATATATGGCTGTGGGTCAAAATAGGTACCCACAATGCAACCCTGGCAAGTGGCAACATGGACCTGGCGGTTCAGTTTCTTGACCCATACCCATGTATTGGGACTATGTGTTACTGACCTTCCGCCCAGGTTTTGAGCCTTGGGTGCTGTAGATCCCCCAGCAGAAAGCTTAACTGTTTGCTGCTTAAAAAGGACATATGAAGGGAATCCAACAAGTTAAAGCCTAAAGATCCAACCCAACAGCGGTAGAGGAGCCAGTGGCTCACTCCTCCAGCCCTCCCCGTCGCCCCCGTGGTGCGCCTGCGCGCCGTGGCAGGCTCTCACCTCCCCCAGGTGGCCCTCAAAGCCGCGGCCGCCCAGGGACCGCTCCTCGATAAACTTCCCTCGTCACTGGGCCCGCGACGTAAAAATTGATGCTGAATGGAAAAACTTGAAAGGCTTTGTTCCAAAGCAGATTCGCAAGAAAGATTTGTGAATGGCGAAGGCGTTGCGAATGACAGGCTACGTCTCCGACGCATGCAAAGGGCGTGGCGCAAGAGCTTGCGTAACCAAAGCCCAGGCAAGTTATTGCAACGCCTCTTTTAGTTTTGGGAAGTGATGAAAAAGCCCGTGTGCATTGCGCACGGCTGTACTAGCGTGCTTTGCAGTCACGCGGTCATTTCGTGCCAGGCGCCTCGTGGCGCTGTAGCCTAGTTCAAGTAGTTGGACAAATGTCGTGACTCATCCTCCCAGCAGTCCTTCAAGACACCGCGCTCCCGCCTCTCTTCTCCTGTCGCACGAGTTGACAAACGCAAATGACAATGATCCACAAACTGGAACAAGCCATCCCCCAGTAAAGACACCTTCATTCGGTTGGTTCGGTGTCAAACTTGGTATGCCACATTGGACCAGCTGCTTGTGAGGTGGCAACTCTCTTGACAGCTGGGCCCGCCAAACAATAGACCCGAACTGGGATTCAACAAAGGCAACCATATACTCTGCATCCCTCCCCTTCACATGTCGAAATCCAATTTGGGTGTGTGTCAAAACAGGGCGACCCCCAGAATGGTGGCTTTCGTATTGGCTGACCTTCCACCCAGGTTTTGAGCCTTGGGTGCTGTAGATCCCCCAGCAAAGAGTTTAACTTTTTGCTGCTTAAAAGGAAATATGAAGGACATATGCCAATTTCAGGAGCCGCACTGCGTCTTGCCGTGCCGTCCTGGCCCGCAGGTGAAGGAACAGCTACTCCAGTCCGTCCAGTCGCTCACCTGCGCCAAACACAAACGGACCCAGCCTTGGACAGCGAATGGTGGCACGTAAGCTTCGCTTGAGTGAGCTCTGTGCAAAATGTTCTGTGTTAGCGTTTGCTTTGCAAGTCAACACCTGCAAGCTTGTCCATTATATACCTATGTGTATATATATATATATATATATACATACCCGTAAGTGTTCTAGCATGACATGTGTATTGTGCAAGCCGTTCAATATCTGTCGCGCCCATTAAAAAAAAAAAAAAAAAAAAAAAAAAAAAAACAACGCACCTGGCACCTTTTGCTGCCCATTTGGCGGAACAAGGGAGGGAATTGTTTGGCGGTTTCGGGGGGGCCAACGTGGCTGACCTTGATCATTATCCCTGGTACATTGATGGTTGATTGTAACCAGGCAAGGGTCAATTTCATGGGCGTCCCTCAGCGCTGTGCTCTTCCCACCTCCGCGTTCCACGTGGGGCACGGCGCTTCCATGCAGCCGCGGGTCTCCATGAGCTCTGCTGGGCACTCCTGAAGGGAACTGCTTGGTTCCATTAGGTAAATCTAAAAGGGTTCTCACAAATGGGTAGGAGGTAACATGATTGTCTCTTGATGCAAGCTGAAACTCGTTCCTTAGAACGGGCTCACTGAGCCGCAACGAGAGCGTGGCAACGCACTCTGTCACACGTAGTACCCTTGGAAAATATGAACTTCCTCAGGAAACCAAAAACGGCATCATGTCTAGAGGAATCTGTTAGTCGACCTGCCATTAAGGCGTCCTGGCCGCCGAACTGGGAAAAGCGCTCGATCTGCCGCTGGCGCCTGGCGACCGGAACAGCACGGGTGTCTGTTTGTTTGTTTGTTTGTTTGTTTGTTCTTTTCTGTTTTTTTGGTTTTTTCGAGGGCACCCTCACCTTGGCTAAAAGGGAAACCAAAAGGCAACACACCATCTTGGGGGTCCCCCTGTGTTGACACATGCCCCAAGTACTGGTTGACAGAGTCTCAACTGGTGTCTCAGTTCCGCTGTCCAAGGACAATGCTTTCTCCGAAGGGATTTCCAGGTTTGGCAGCCCCCTAATGGCAGCAGCCTCTGTGGCAACAACAAATGACTCAAGAGGACATAGGAGATTTACTGAGTCAATTTTCTTGGCAGAAACTAGAGGTCCCCCCATGTCCCTCCCAAACAAAACCAGAAGACTTCACCACGGACAACATTCGTCTCAACTTGGGATTCGTCCTGGGGCGGTATTCTAGTCATGGGAGGCCCCTTGTACGCTGGAAACGACCCATTTGAGGGCCGTTTGGTGGGAAGCTTGGTTGTGTCATCCACGTCCTCTCAAACCAACAGTAGACTACCTGCGCTTTTCTCAGTTTGCTCTACTGTATGGGTGTCTCCCCAAATTAGAGAGCCGTCAATCACTTTGCTTCCGTTTGGCTTACGTTGCTTGAAAACCATCTAAAGGGGGGTTGAAGTTGAAATGTACACAAATGTGTTTCTGCTTTGGTTTCCGTTTAGTATAAACCCAAAACGGGTGCCTCTGGCAAGATAGTAGTCTCTCACCCCAAGGTTGGTATAACCGGTTAGCTCATTTCAACAAGTGAGCCACGGATAAAGTGTGGAGTGTTTAGCGTTCAGTGCTGGAGACCGAATGCAGCAGCGCAAAAAGTAAAGAGCCAAGTCGGCTTTGATCCCGACCTTGAAGGCGAAATATGAAGCCCATGACAATGGAAACTCCAACCTCTGCCAAGTCGAGATGTCAAACCAAACCCCCCCTACCCAACACAAAGAATACCAGCTGCACAGGACCCAAGCCTCTGCCCGCAAGCTTTCGCATTTGTCCCCCGAAGCCCGCCGAGTCGTTCAGTCGCCCAGTCGCCTGGTCTGGCCCTCACCGCAGGTGCGGTCGCAGGGGCCGAAGGTGGTCCACTCGGACATGCGGCAGTCCACCTTCACCAAGCCGCAGGACTGTCCTGTCGGAACGGGACAGGGATGGCCCGAGATCCGCGGCTTGGGCTTGAAGCGAGGCCGGGGGTCTGACGTGGGGTGTGCCCGCCCTCTGAAAGTCGGTGCAAGAAAAGGCTGCTATTTGACACAAATGGCGTGTCCAGAGTCAATGTCGGGATACTTGAAGGGATCCAATCTGCAACTTCTACCCCCCCCCCCCAAAAAAAAAAGCCAAACCCTGTAACAAGGGATCACCGCCAAGTACAGGACCTCTCTCGGCGCGTTCTCTCCCAGGTATATCGACAAATCCAATGAAGCGACTTGGCTCCTTGAGTGGTCTCGCCCACGCAGGGCTGGCCGCCATGCGCTGCCTTCCGCGTGACGCCTCGGATCTCACGTCCGAAGATCTGTCGAAACACGGGACCTCCAACAGGCCAGCTTCATGTGGCTGTGGGTCCAAAATATGTACCCAAAATGGGCTGCCCTGGTAGATGGAAACATGGACTGCAACCTGTGGTCCACGGGTGGTTTTAATTTGACCCACACCCACGTCGGTTTCCTTTGGCAGCCGTCCCCATACCTCGGATTTCGCCGAGTCAAACTGACATTTTCTGGCAGGTCTAGATCTTGCGAAGCTTGACATGTCTTATGACATCATCTTAGAGAGATCTCAGGATAGGGGTCCCCGGTGAAAACATGGCTTGTCTCAAAGTTAGGTCGCGAACTGGTGTTTGAGTTATCTGTCAACACGGAGGAAAGGGGAAAAAACACAACAGAACAGAGGGGGTCCAACAGAAAAGGCACGCAAACATGCTGTAAGCGGTCTCGGTTTGTCCCCCCCCCTGCTGAGTCCTTGAAAAACAATCCTCAGAATTACTCTCCATTGGTGGTTCGCAGGGAAATCAGCCTGGATTTTTTTTTGGGGGGGAGAACCCCTCAAAAATGTTCGCTTGACAACGGGGCCCCCGTTTCGACCACCCTTTGCCCGAAGACCCTGGCAGAAAACAGGAGCACCTTCAAGCAGCTAGGCTCTTTGACACCTGCCTGAAAGAAGCCGCTGGCACCTCACTTTGGGGAAACAGGTGGAGGGTTGAACGGGGGGGAGGGGTGGAGTATGCACCCTCTCCCCCCTTCCCCCTCCCCCCTCCCCTCCCTCCCCTCTCCACCATGTCCGGGCAAGCCGCTCTTGTCGCGGTACATCATGTTGTGCAGGTCGCAGGTGCTCCAGGCCCCCCACTCCCCCAGCAGGCAGTCCACCGCCTCGTGACCCTCGCAGCTGCTGCCTCCAGGGCAACCGCTCGCCGCTCGCGGCACGCTCTCGCCGCTCGCCGGCGGTTTTGGGATCCGTTTTGGGCCGCCTCACTGGCCGGTGAATCCTCGCCCTTAAGCGGTGTCCAAAGGAACCCCGCAAGAAAAGGTCGAACAATGGATACGGATGCTACACACATGATTCACATCACTGACCTTTGTGCAAGCCATCGGAACTCGCTTAGAACACAAAGGCAGCCATGATTGGTGTGGCCCTTTGGCCAGATTTTTCCCACTGGATTTGCACTTAGTGCAGCACAAGCTGGCGCATGCTGGCTCGTGATAATGGATGCGGTGTTGTTTTGTGCATGGGTGGGTTGGCCCCTTGATTGGTGGGCCCTTGGGCCCCCAGTGATGGAAACGATGTGCTTTCTGTTGATTACCCGGCGTCCATTCCTCTCACAAACCAAAGGCACCTGTGGGAGGCCACAAAGAAGATCGATCTTGCAAGTCTGGTGCTTGAACTGCCGCAGCGTGTGCCCAACTGATCTCCAAACAGATCCCAGAAAGCCCGGCTTTAAGATGCTTTAAGACTCGCAAAGAACTGTCCAAAAAAGAGCCCACAAAGGAAGCTTTGATTATGGAAGCTGTAATTGTGCGTGAGGTTGCAACTCCTCTTGCGAGGTCGCCATTTGAATCCCAAAATTGAAGAAGGACGCAAGGGATGCCCGATCCCACAAGACCTGTGTTAGACCATGGCTAGGATGGTGAGGGCAGCAAGACAGGGGAGAGCCACCTATCTAAACAAAGTTGGCACCAACCCTGGGGTAAACCAAACACTTCAATGTTCGGATTCCCAAAACACATGATATGAACAAAGTTTAGCGGAGACCCGGCGCCGTTTCGCACGCTTCCGCGCCATCTCCACCCCTGGCGCCTGCCGTGCAGGTGTCGATCTCCCGCAGGGTGCCGTCGCAGGGATGGCCGCCGCGATGCGCGTGGGACTGGAGCGTTTGCAGATGTGCGGAGACCCGTTTGGGCTCTAACACATGCAAGCTGGAACCTGCTCATTTGAGCACGCTTGGCGTTGAGGAGGGCGATATGGGAGCGAATGCGGAAAACTCCTTTCGGTTGGTGGCGAAGCCAGGCCGAATTGGCCCACACTGGAGAGACCCACACGCTACACAGCGAGAGGCTGCTTGAAGTGAACCCTGTGACCGGCCAATACCTTCAGGATCAGCCACTGGTTCACTCCAACCCAGTGGGCATCTTACATACCATTAGGCAGTAACAGGCCAACATGTAAAATGCCACCACAAGTTCACACGCGGGCCCACCAAATCCAAGCTGCCAGCCTTCCCACGCGAAATGGGCCGCCAGAAAGCCACCCCTGTTCACGGTCTCATTTCTCTATGGCGGTGGTTCGCTCGAGTTTTGGCCATCCTTTCCAAAACGCGCGACAGGTTCAGCACCAAACCCTGAATACAAGCAAATGTCTCTGGTGAATCCACGAAACGCACAGCTTGCCTGCCAGAAGAGCTTCTTTTTCCGGCCCTGCGTTTTTTTTTCATGGGGGAGCCGTAGAATATCTTCCTGGTTCGCTCGCATGCCCAAGATCCAAGGTGGAGCCCTTAACCGCGTCAACACCCCCACCCCACCGCCCGAAAATCCGCGCAACTCGACAAATCGATTTACCCTTGTTGAGCTGCTGAACCTGGGAACGTTCTTGTGGTGTGTCCTTTGTTGGGTTGGTTGAATGAAAAGCCAAACGGCAACCCGTTTTGGAGGGTCCCTAAAAAAAGACACACCCTATTGGCCGTAAGCCCCCCACCAAAAAAAAAGAAGAAGCAGCGCACCTGGACAGGCCTAATCTGTTCATTGGTGCAGCTGGTTTCCAATGACAAACTGAAACAAACCAGGCGCAAGTGACTCCCCAAATGTTGCAAGTAGGGAAACCTCCTGGATGTGTGCCATAGGGGGGTCAACCTGAGTCAACTGCAATTGTCCTCCCCTCAGGCCTCAATGTTCCTCTGGCGGGACCTCCATCCATCTCCACAGGTGGCCGTACAGGAAGTCCACTCCTGCTTGAACACAGGAGTACGGCTACATCAAGTTGCACGTGAGCCAGGCCCAAAATGGGCCTTGCAAAGGTAAGAAAGGAGGGCCTGGTCGACAAGGGGAACGGTTCTCCATCCCCTTCCATATTTTTCTCAGGTTGGGACCCGCATATCTGCAACAGTGCCACTGCGGACATGGAGTGCCAAGTCCCGGAACAAAGAACAATGTGGAACGTGCCCGTTCCACGTGTCTACAAAAACGAAGGGCACCTGAAAAAAAAAATATATATATATATATATATATCTTTCATGGGGCAGTTTTCAGGCAAGGGAACCTGCTCGTCTCCAATTTTAGAGCTCAGCAAACCACCAGGAAGCCCTCCGCAGCGTCCCAAAGCAGGGCTTCGGATGGGTCCTCCCAGTCGCTGAACATGCAGGGCTGCGGCACGATCCTTTCCAGGTGGCAGTGGACATTCTAAAATCCTCCTTTCAGCTTTGAGGGCGGAGGGGGAGGGGGGGGGGAGTATGAAAATATCATGTCTTCAGGAAAGGGAGGAAAACGCATTCCAGCGCTGACCCCCCCTTCCCATCACACAGGTATGAACTTGAACTGGGGACCCTTGGCGGACGTGAGGAACATGTGGCCACCACCATTTGTGGGGGGGGGGGGGGGCACCCATTAACATTCATAGCTAAGTGGGAATGGCACCATGGCAACACCCTAGATGAACCTCACAGGACCCGGACATCACTCTTTGGGGACCAAGCAAAGCAGGCAAGCAAGTGGACGGCCCAAAACCACTGCATACCACAATGCCATGGCCACACAGCAGTAGAGGGATCTGTGCATTATAAAAGCGGGCTTTCACGTAGCCAAAGGAAAGAAGGCATTCAAACCTAATCATGCTTAGATAGCTGCCACAAGATGCAACAATTGAAGCAGCTGAAGAATATCAGAAGGTCATCACGTTGCATCTCAAACGCGCCCTTTTACGCGATGCCAAAAGAAGAGATCTAGGTGGCCTAACATTGGGTACTTTTGAAATCGGTGGCTTTCCCTTGGCTGCCCTTCAAAACCAACCCACCAAAAATGGGGTTCCAGAGGAAAATGACATCAATTTATTTATTTGTTTTAAAGAAAAAAGGAAGAAAACAAACCAAAAACCCCAAGCCCCTCGACCCCTTTTCCCGCCATGCCGCTGGTGGCATCCGGCCGTCTCATCCAAAACCCCGAGGCCTCAGGTCCATTTGACGCGTGCGGCGTGTCATGCATGCGCGCTGGCTGGGAGCTGCCGTGCTCCGTTGACTTGCAGGTTACATGCTGGTAAAGGTCCTTGCGGCACCCATCCAAAGGGATTTTGTTCCAAATCGAAAAGCTGGCAAGGGGTCGACACAAAGAGGCTGGTGCAGGGGCATGGCTCATGCACTCAAACTTCTGATTTCCACTTTGGCCAACTGGCGGCCCCGTGCCGGAGTTGCGGGGGATGAGGGTGTGCCTTGACACCTGGCACCCCTTGACAGTCCCAGCTCGGCTGCTTCCCCTGGAAGCGCCCATCGCCAAGTTTTCCTTCGCTCCTCGCCTCACGTGTATGCCTGCAAAATAGGGAGCTTCCATTGAAACAGCAACCTCATTTCCCACCGAAGCTTCATGAAAGCGACAAGTTCAAAGTGCAGCCTCATGCTGATGATGAACATGAAGGTTCTTGTGAGACTGTGAGAATCCCGAATGCTCTCTTGAATGACCTTGCTCCCCTGCAAAAGCTAGCTTTCTCTGGCCAGAAAGGGGGATGGAAACGGAGGACACCTCCCCAAAAAACAACGGGCATGGAGGACGACTCCCCAAAAAAGGGCACACAAGAGCCCGAGGCCAAAGTCTGGCACCCAGCCATGCTTCCCCCCCTCTCGACGCCTCGAAAGCCAAACCAACCGGCGAGGCGCAGGGCTTTCCGCCGTTCCGGGGGTTGTGGATGATGCCGCGGCTGCGGTACCGCTGGCCGGTGGACTGGCGGGAATGCGGTTGGGGCCCACGTCCTATCAGCCTGTGGCGGCTGTGTTTGTCGAAAATCCTCAAGATGGGCAGGCCCGCCAAATCTAAGGATGCGGGGGAGAAGAGGCAAGGATGGCCAGTCTTGGCCATTTCAAATGCAAGCTCACAAGTCCAAAAGGCCTGACTCAGCACATCTCACGCTCACGCAGCTGCAAATTGCCCCGAACAATTCCGACACCTCACGTATTGTCTTACCAGGCTGTCCTCAGATTCCCGGCGAAAGCGGAAACCCAAAACCACTAAACCAACTAAAAAGCTAAAAGCTCAGGACCCTTCGAGCAAACCGGCCCCCTTCGAGCTTTTTCCGCCTGGCCAGGGTCGCTACAGCCACTCCAGGAGCTCCACTCGGTCACCTGACCGGTCAGGTCCACGGTCAGGGCTTGGGGTTGGGGGGGGGGACGGTTGACCAGGTTGACCCTCCAAAAATGGCATCAGGGAACCCACCGCAATGTCAATGAGTATTTGTCGTGCTCAAGATTTGAGAAGCTCCCACGGCTTGAACTGTCCAAACTTATCCACATCTCACATCCTCATTGAATCCTCATGCTGAATTTCACCTGCGCTGCTAGGACTTAGGCAAACCATATGAATCTGCATATGGCCAGCTGCGAGTGGGGACCCCAATTTAAAACAGCATAATGGGCGGCCAAATTTGAGCTCCCTGCGCACTTGTGTGTAGCAGATACGACATGGCTCCAGCTGGGGGAAAGAACATGAATTAAATTCTCAGAATTCAAGCCTTAAGGACACGGGAAAGAAAGCCTCTTCCAGGACCCCTCACATTTAGCACCCAGCAGCTGCTTCAGGCCCAGCCAAACTCAAGTCTGCATCAAGCCCAACCAAAGGCCTCCCACCCCACCCCACCCCCCCCGCCCAAACCCACCCCACCCCACACCCCACACCCCACACCCCGCCCAAACCCACCCCACCCCACACCCCACACCCCGCCCAAACCCCACCCCACCCATCCACACCCCACCCCACCCCACCCCAGCCCACCCACCCCACCAGCCCCCACCTCACCCCACCCCCCCCCGCATCAGAGCCCCCCGCAATCGGCACAAGCGCGCGCCTTGCAGTCCTGCGGCGTGAGGCAGTCTGCCGCACAGCGCTTCGTGCTCTCCAACGGCCCAGTGCACGGGGTGCCGCACTCGTTGTTCACGTTCTGCGAGGCGTCGCTCGGCGATTTTCGACCCGAAGAACCGGTAGAAACCACCCGCATGCACGGAAACCACCAGCGGGTATGGCATGCGACCGTGGTCAAAACTAAACCACCGGGAAATGGACCGCAGGTGTTAGTCTACTTGTCATTTTCCATTTGCCCAGATTCCATTTTGGGCACCTGTTCTTGACCCACAGCCAAGCATATGTGCCTGTCAAGGGCGGGAGCCCAGTCCTGTGAATTCTGCAGGAGCCTTCTTCCCTTTAAGGTTGGCTTGCACCCCCCTGCCGCTGACATAGAATCTAAGTTTTGGACAGCACTTGGAATTTTGAACAGGGACAAAGCAGTTGTTGGGGGATGCTGGCTGGGATCATCGACATTTTGGAGCAAACTTTGGTCATTCACTTGGAAAATGTTGAACTTCCAAACCTGAAAAGGATTAGTTGCTTCCGTAGAACACCTCAATCCAAATCCCACATTGAAACAGTTTGGGCCTCTATTGTGCGATGAGTCATGTTCGCTCAGTTACTTACCTTCCATCGCAAGAAACCAGCGCGAGCTGGCGAGTTCTGTTTTGACGCGGAAGAGTGCAACCGTGCTAAGGGGAATCATTTCGAAACAATGGAGGTTGAGGTAGCCCTTCGTGCAGCCCTTCGTGCATTACACCATTACGCCCCAAGGGCAGTACGTACGTGGACAAACTCTGGATGGGCCTCCCGTTGCCCCCAACCAACATCTCGATTCTGGTACAAATGTTGTCATCAAGCCAGAGCCAGATTACTTTAGAAGCCTAGTGGCCACTGGCCAAACCCGGCCAAAAGCAAAAACGCTCATCTTGTCCCCCGGGCCCCCCCCCCCCCCCACAAAAAAAAAAGGAAAGAAAGAGACCACAAAAACAAAGAGAGCGGAAAACTGGGCACCACCCGGCTGCACCACCCGGCTGGCTCTCTCAGCGCCTGCACCACCCGGCTGCGCGTGCACAGGCCCTCGCAGGTCGGCTGCTGCCACTCGCTCCAGGGGCTGAAGGTGCAAGGGATCGGGATGCAGTCCCTGGGCGAAAAGCGAAAAGCGAAGGCGATCACCGAACTTGCTGGCTGGATGGACCACCAAAGAAACACTGGAAGAATGATGCCCCTGTAAATGCCAACAAACACTAATGTCCCACGATTGCTTCTCAAAATCGGGAACTCCCTTTCGGGTAAAGCCGGGGCCCGGTTCACACTGTTCAATGTTAGTTGTTTTGAGCCATGGTGACGAAAGCTGAACCCTTTATTCTCTTCTGGTTACTCACTACTTTCCATCGACGTGACTTCCTTGGTCAGTCGCAGGGCCATGAACTTCCTATGTCCCTTGCTATGGCTTGAAATTGGAGCAAAAAGAATGGCCGTTAGCCCCTGTGCGGCCTCCGCGTTGGTGTTTCTGAGGCTGCCTGGCACCAACCTGACCTACAAGGGCTACCAAGTCACAGCACCAACATGGCAAACCTTGCTGGTCGGCCATTTCAAGTCAAGTGCTCTGTCGGACAGGCTGGCACTCACTTGCCGGCGAGATGCTGGCAGTCGTGGGTGAAGGGACACTTTGTTTGGTTCACCTGTGCCCCTGCACACTTGGCCGTGCCGTTCACCGCGAAGAAGACATCCGTCGGCTTGTTGCGGTGCAAGCCTCAGGCTGGCCAAAGGGGCAGAACCCCTTCAAACAGAATTCCGCCATTTTGCCCACTTCAAACATGCCCCATCCAACACGCCAAAGTAGCTCTTTTGCCAACTGCTCCCTTTGCGCTTGCGGGACACCCCTGGCTTCATCCGGACCCGCCCTGAGCCGCGCGCCCAATGTTCGGGTGACCATCGTGGTTGATTGCCCGCAAACGCCGTTGCAGTCCGCAGATGTCCAGGGGTTCCAAGCGCAGAAGAGCCTCAGCCCGCTCTGCGCAGGAAATCCCAAAACCAGCCCAGTGGGACCCCGTTCTTTGGGCTCCATGTTGGACGACTCGGTACTCATTTGGCACAACAGGTGGGGTAAAATGGGGTAAAAAGCATCAATGTCAAGTACTTACATCCCACTGAAATGGCACCTGAAAGAGGCAGTCAAATGATCTACCCTCCCCGCAGGTGCTGAGGAAGGGTAGCCTCCAGTAGGGTGCTCTCAGCATGATTCCGCCCTTTCCCGCCCCATCTGGGTCGCTGGCTTCTCGGTGCACTTGAGCGAGGGAGGGCAGTCTGAAACCTACCGCTATGGGCGCTGGCTTGGCGGCTTTGGTCGCTGGGGGGGGGTTCTCGCTGAGGTCATTCCGGTGGGTAGGAATTAATTGGGGCACCGCGAGCCTCAAGTTATTACCATGGTTATGGCCCGTAAGCAGGATTCCAACTGAAATGTCTCGCCTCAAACAAAGGCAAGCCCGGGGAACTTTGAAAATTCTGGCACCGGCTCTAACCCATGCTAGGCATGTTTTGTGCCGGGTATTTAACCACACCGGAGGGGCGGCTTTGGTCTCAACATGGTGGAACCCCACAGTGAGTGGGCTGCCTGTGTTCCGTGTGTTTGGAAGGGGTGGGCCTCAGCAAAGCTCGCCCTGTCTGGAGCTGCGACATGCTGCGACCAAAAAATAAAAGAGACCCTATGTCCCATTCAAAACAAACGGATTGTTGGGACGGGAGGGGGGGGGGGCGGTGTTAAAGAGGGTCTTGGATCAATCAGCATGTTGCTCGGGTTGCCTGGCGTTTCTTCACCCAATTTGCCCCCTGATATTTCCCGCGCCCGGCTCGTTCCCAACGAAATAAATGACCTTACATGCTTATGATAGATGTGCTTTCTTCTTTCCCAGGTCAGTGACTCCCCACTGCCTACAAGTACCTGCTTGCTTGCCTGTTCTCGGGCCCGCAGGCCTGCCTGCCTGCCTGCCTGAGTGCCTCCTGCCTGAGTGCCTCCTGCCTGAGTGCCTCCTGCCTGAGTGCCTCCTGCCTGAGTGCCTCCTGCCTGACTTGCCTACTTGCTGGCTTTCCAGCCAGCTAGCCATCCAGCTAGCGAGCTGCCTTGAAAGGAAACGCCCAAAAAGCAACCAAGGGGTCGACAGCCCGTACCCACTAAAGCAATCAACCAACCTGCTCGCTTCCTCTTCCCCCGACCCGGGGGGGGGGAAAACCCGGAACCCCAGTCAGGTCAAATCGAGCCGGCCTCCTTAGAGCTCTGCATCTCGCAGCGCCGGCCGCAGTGATTCCTCAAATCGACCGGGCGCATCTAAGGGAACCTGACCTGCGCCCGTTCTCCGCTGCAAAATTCATTCGGCTGAGAAAACCACGGGCTTCATCCTTCGGGGTCGGCATGGAGCCAAGTGGAATGCACAACCTCTAAAACACGGGTTCGGGGCTCTGGGGCTTGTGGGGCACATTTAAGGGCACGATCTTCAAATCTAGCTGAAAGCATGGGCAAACAACTATCCGGATCCACTAAGTGCGGGACCTTCATGGGGTGAGGCTTTTCCCCATCGCGAGAACAAAAGCCCAACCTTCAAATCTCCGGATGGGGGGTCTCTCGGGGGGGCGGGTCTGGATCTCTTGAAAAAGATTCAGATCCCTTCTTGGTGTCCTTCTGGGAAATCCAAGAAACAGACGTCGGATGCAAGGGCTGCTTGAATTTTTGCAGTACATCACATCCAAAACCAGCTCTGCCCGAAACTCGTCTAAATCAGCTGCTCTTCCTGACTTTTGCCTTTTTGCTGACTGGCATTTGTCTTTGGCATGTGGGGCCCTTTAAGGGCATCGAATCGCTTCGCCATGGCGCGGCATGATGTCGATGTTCCGGTGCCGGTACTTCTGTCCCCCGCACTCGGGGCATTGCCCCCAGGCGCTCCAAGGGCCCCACACACAGTCCTGGACTCGTGAAGCCGGGTCCGTCTTCAACAAATGCACCAGCTACAACTACTCGCAACGAAAGCTCGGATCAAAACCGATCATGTAAATCTGCCCCTAATTTAAAAAAGCAAAAAGCCTCTCACCCAATGTTTGTTCAAAAGAAACCTCGCTACTGGCAAGCAAAAGTTGAGGATTGAAACCAGCCTTTAAGGGAAGCCGGGCAAATGTGTTTGACTGTTTCGGGATGCTGGCCATGTGCCGATGCGTGCCGCTGCTGCTCGGGCAGTCCTGGCACCTGTGTTCTTCGCAGTGCTGAAGACTGCCTTCGGCCCGGGAGCGGCAGTTTCTTTCCTTTAGAGTAATCTTCAGAGGAA
>CAUJNA010003460.1:336733-509233 GCA_963377175.1 Effrenium voratum | reverse complement strand
GACGTTGGGCGTCCCAGCTTGACACATGCGCACGTCAGTCACCACCATCTTCCCCAAATGGGAGAGTCCCCACCAGGACTCAACCAATGGCCCATGAGAACTGTGGTGGGCCTGATTCCTGTGGGTGTGCTTGTACTTATACTTCAGTCCTTGCAATGATGGCTCTTGCAATGATGGCTCTTGCAATGATGGCTATGGCTGCAATCCATTGCCAGCGGGCCTCTCGCGGCCAAGGGTTGGGCCAAGCACCTGTTTCAACATGAACGGAAACTTATGTTCAAACAACCAGTCGGCTTCACTTCAACCGGGATGGCTCAACTGCTTTCTGTCAACCTGCTGCTTTTCATCAAACTACATGATCAATTTGATCAATAGTCACTCAACCTGGCTGCGTCAACAAAAACAACCAAGTCCTCTTCCTTCCTTGCAGCCTCCCCTCGCTTCCCGCGTTACGCGGCACCTCTTTGCACAGCTACCTGGGCCCCCCGCGGTGGCGTTGCCGCAGTAGTTCGCGTGCACCGCGATGTTCCTCACCGGGTTTGAGGAAAATTCTGTGGGTTGGCTTGCTTTTTGCCCTGAATTGGCCCAGGCTCCCCCAACCCCCCACCCCCCCACCCCCTCCCCAGCCCCTAGAAAGGTTCGAAGAACCATAAGCACCCCGAAGAAGCGTATAAGAACCTTCCTTGGGAGCTGTGGGTACCTTTGCTTTTGTCATTTGCTTTTTGCCCGAAAGGACACTCCTCATCCCGAAGAGAACCTTGGTCCTGTCCCCAGTTGCTTTCCTGAAAAGACATGCCGCATCATCCCTGAAGAAGCGGTGTTGTCAAAAACACGCCGTGTCGTCCCATTTTTGACATGCACAAATTGAAACGCATGGGAATGGCAACACAAGTCTGGGGGGTGGCCTTCTGAAGCGTTTCATCTGAGAATGAAGGTTCAAAATCGGATTTCCCCACAAATTGGGTGGTTTTACTTTGGCCTCACCTTTCATCCAAGGGAAAAATCAGCTTCCCTCTCATTCGGATTGGTGGTTTGGAGGCTGGGGGCAGTGTCCCATCTCCCTATGGAAGAAGCATCAAATCCCAAGCCACCAATCCAACCACCAACAACTAAGGCTTACCCTCCCACCAGCTAACATGGAAGTGCACCGCCCCTGTAGAAAGACTACTTTCCTCTTGGAAAGTGCCTTTTTGCACTTCCATGTTAGTTGGCGAGGGTACCTGAGACAAGCGGACCCTCCAAAAAGCGCTCCAACCCCTCCGGCCGATTTTTTTGGTCTTGGAACTCCTCGCCTCCTGCGGAAGCGATAGGCCGAATTGCAGGTGCCGCTGCAGGGCGTCCACTCGCGCCACATGCCCCACTCCCCGTTCTTGCAGCCCTCCCCACAGGTCTGGGTGCCTCGGACGCCAAAGGTCTCCCAAGGAGGGAATGAGTTGGAATGACCCCGAGAAAAACCATCCTGTTTTTTCAGTCAAAAGAAATTGAAACCATCAATTTGTTTTCAAAAACCGGAGTTGGTCAACTAGTGGTTTGCTTGAAGGGGACCCCTGGGTTCATTCCCAACACTTTCTGGCTGGTTCCCTACTGAGCGCCAGCAAAGACCTGCCGAAGGGTGAGTTAGTAGATGGCACAAGTCCTGGTGTGGCCAAGGATCAGTGACCAAAATTTGGGAAGGCATGCCATCTTTGACTGGAAGTTGAATGGCCACTCCTTTCTCGGGCCGAGAGCCATGACCAGACTGAAGAAACCCTATTAATAGCAAGCTGAAATTTGCCGGAGCGGGCAAGGTTGTCCACGGACCCCGCCAAAAACAAACGGCCCATAGACCCTCTCAGGTGTTTTGAAGCCTTGGAAAAGGTGCTCAAGGAAGGCACAAGGACTTGTATTCTTCACTTGTTTTGAAGGCGCGACCAGATGTTTCCCCGGGGAAAGCTCCCAACTGACGAACAGCCCCGGCGCAGAGGCCAAGCGGGAGAAGAGTGCTTGCCACCGTCGGTCGTCTTGAGTTGGTTCCAAAGGAGGTGAAGTTCACTTAGGAGCGCATGCTTCCTCAAATTGTGAAGCCTCTGTCCATTCGACAATCCAAAGCAACGTACGGACATGTATCTATATTGAAGGACCTGGACAGTATGTGCGCAGGGAGCCCTCCGAGTTCGTTTGGGTGTGGCCTGCATGTCTTGCAAAAGGCAACCCCCCGCTCTGGCCAGCTTTGCGGAGAAACAAAGGCGAACCCAGCGTGCTAAGGTGGTCCCTATGTTCAAAGGCCTCATTTCCTGATCGCATTGCTCCCATCAATCCAGAAGAAGAGCACACATTCGGGCACGGGTCAAAATTAGTCACCATGGGGACTGCGGGTTCTAGTCTACGTTTCCACTTGCCAGGGTTCCATTTTGGGTACCTATTTCTGACCCACAGCCATTTCCAAAAGTAAGTCTAGAGGCCACCATGGCACAAACTCAATCAGAATTCACCCGCTTAGTAGGGTGACAAAGAGGGTCTGAAAAAAAAGGCATGAGCGCTGTTCAAACCAGGCTGAAACAAGCCGGCAGCGAGAAAAGCCAACATATGGGGTGGCAAAATAGGTGACCCCCAAATGCTTGTTTACTAGGTTCTCCAGTAGCGAGGATAGAATAAGGGTGCCGCCTTTTCTGTAGTCTATTTTAGTAGGGAAACCCCCCCAAAGAAAAAAGGGTAAAAGGGTAAAAGGGCACTACTGGGGGACCTAGTTTAACTTTCACTCCTCATGAAACCAACCTGCACCGTCAAAACACCACGCCCATACCTCTGCTTTCACCCGAGAATCCGCATGGCGCCACCTCCACCTTGTCGTGGGGATCACAGGCGGCGCCGCCCATTGGCGACACCGCGATGTTCCGGCTCCTCGCTCGAGCGCGGAGTTGTGGGTTGTTGGCTCCCCTTTGCAGGGTGCGGATTTGCAGCTGGATTTGCCACATATGCCCAGAAAGTCCAACTGATGGGGGAGGGCGCTGGCAGCAGCAAACCCCGTCAGTCAGAACAGTCAGCGCCATCCGACGCCTTTGAAGTTCAAAGGGGACACCCTCCCATCCATGAACATGGAATGATCTTCCATGTGATTTTTCCTACAGGTGGTGGGAGGGCGGGTACCTTTGAAGATGCGCCCAGAAGTTTCTGCCCCAAAACCCAAGTCTTCTGTGTCCAACAACTGGGATGCTCGCACGCCTTTCCCAAGTCTTTGTCTTTCGACGTGCGTTGCATGCGGAAGAGGCGGGGGTTGCACTACCCAGGGTCGCAGACCCAGTACTTGCCTCACGCGCGCGACTCTCCCCACTGCCACAAGCACAAAAACATAGAGGACGTGCACGCTGTGCCCAACTTGGGGAATACATGAAACAGGGTACCGCTCTCTGTTGCATAAATGAGTAATTGGGCACGTCGTGTGGTCCTGGTCTTCGTGCCGCCATCACAGGAGACGCTGCATGTGGACCACTGCTCCCAATCGCTCCATCTGCAATCCACCACCTGGCCACCCGCCACCCTTGGGGGCCCTATGGGCATGAAACAAAGGGAAAGGCAATCGATCACGGGAGCAAAAACCCAAAAAGTCACCTATCACAAAGGCCGTCGCGCAAGAAGAACTCTGAAACCTGCACAGGGTCCATTAAGTGACCTTCTAAGTTTCCTCCAAATTGTGGGTTTAAGAGGGGAAACCCCCTCCAAAGCTTCTTGTGAGGAACCTGTTACGTGTGTCTCGTGGCGATGCCTGGCAGTCGTGCGTCTTGCAAATCTTCACCTCCTGCAAGGGCCCGGTACCTTGATTCGCGATTCGGCTCGCGAAACCCTCCCAAAGCCCAACGGTTGAGGTCCAAACCATCCGAAAAGGGGAAGAGGGGCTCTTGCCCATCGGTGAAAGAACGGGTTTTTCAAGGAAGACACAAGAAATGAACCTTCTTTGTGTCTCCACAACGTGCTCAGGATTGTTGAGCTGCTGCAGGCATGGTATGCAAAAAGGACTCCAACCCAGCTCCTGACGCCCCAATTGAAGCAACACTTTGACCTTTGGCCTGTAGCAGGGGAAACAGATCCCTTTCTCAGCGCAGTATGGGGGAATGAAGGGCTTCTTATTCTGTTGGTTGGCATTTATTGGGAAAACCCTTCCTCTAGAATTGATGGCCGAAAAAAAACAAAAACAACAACATTTTTTGTTTACCACACAAACAGTCCAGGAACTCCAGAAGTGGCCATGGGTCAAAATCCAAATCGTACCCCCAGTGAACATCCCAATCCCCACTAAAATAGCTTCTAAAATGGGTGGTGAATTCACCTACCAAAATGGAATCCCAAAACGGTTTTGACCCACGGCCAAGTGTGTTTTGGCAGACCCCCCGTTGCAGGCTTGCTTCTGGAGGGTGAACCCACGTCCCTTACTAACCTTCATCTACCCGTGTTTTGGTTGTGGCTATGGTCCAGCAACTCCAGAAGTGAGAGCAGGAGTTCCCATGCCACTGGGCCGCTGGATTTGCTGTTTTTTTCATCGAGAGGCAGGGCTTGCCGCCCATCACGGCGAGGCTGTCCATCTTCCGGCTCCGCACTTGGGAGCCGTCGCCTGCGAGAATTTGAATTCCCGGGCGTGGTGACCCGACAACTTGCTGGTGCGGTAGGTGGGGAATGACGTGTAGGGAATGAACCTAGGGGGTCTTTTTATTGGAAACTGTTGAAAGGTGGGATCTACCTAAAAGTCAGCACGGGCAGCAGCTTGTTTTACTTGAGCCAGTATTATGTCGGTACGCCATTACCTATCAACACCCCCCGCTTTGCAGAGGTGCGTTGGTGAGAACAGTACTTTGTACATGTTTCCCCCCCATGCCTGAAGCAAAGTCCTCTGAGGTCAAGACAATGAAAACGTAGAGCCTCAGTGGGATAGGTGGCAAGCCATGGTGTTATGAGGCCTCTTGTATCAATGACCGCTGCAACTGCGATGCATTTGGACTTTTGCAGGAGCGTGCCACTTGAATCGGCCGACCACGACTTTCGTCGGGCAAAACACATGTGATTTCCATGTGAATGCTTGAAACTGAATTCACACTGTTGCCATCAGCGAAGGTGATCTCACGACCACAGCTTCCGCTGGGCAAGACTGAAATGACATCCGGTGGTGGCGGCCGTGGATTGACCTACGGCCGCAGCTTCCGCCGGGCGTGCAAACTTGGCACTGCTAATGTTGCGGCATAAATGGATGAAAAATAATAGTTTTGAACATGACATCACCAATGAAATTGAAATGGTTACCGCAACATAAGCAAACTTTTGTAATTGACGCGGGTGCTCACCATCCCCACGGGCCCTGACGCCATTGATGCCATCCAGAGGACCACCCGTACCAAGAGCTCCAGTCCTGGCGCCCCGCGTTCTTGCCTTTGCCCTTGCCCTTTCCCTTGGTGTAGGGCTCGGGGCGGATGGACCGGGTGATCGCCCTCCACTGGGTGTTCCTCGCCTCAACAGGATAGGTCCGCGTCCGGCCGGAGGAAAACTGCGGGATTTCGAGTTCACCGGTGCAGATGGTGCCCTGGGAGTCGAACTTGATCCAGGAGGCACGAATGAAACTGGTCATGACCTCCAAAATCCTTTCGACGTTCCCTTCCGGGACGTATGATCCGCTGTGCCCGATGATAATCGGCACCTGGTTGCCCGGAATGAAACGATAGGCACACATGACCGCAAACTGCATGATGCTGTAAAACCTCGCATGGTGTGCAATGAAAGCCTCCGTGGAAACGTTCAACTCATGGGGATCGCGTTTGTTGAGGCTGGGGATGAACACCAACTTCGTTCCGGTGTTCTGGGATCCGCCTCGCTCGCGTTCCTCCCTGGTACGGCCTGGGTCAGCAACAACCGCTCGGGCAATCCGGCCAAGGAAGTCAAGGCTCTCTGGGGTTAGCCCTTGCGTGGCGCAGTTGTATGCGTAGAATGGATCGACCGAGAGCCGGTCAGATACCTTCTCGCACCCCATCGCCAACGCCTTGGTTAGGTGCGTTTTGGCCGTCTTCCTGAGCGACGCTTCGACGGAGATTCCTCCCCGCTTTTCACCTTCCTTGAAGTGATGCTTGGAACGGATCCACTTCCCTCCGCCACCTTGCAAATCCTCCAGGTAGAAAACCATGCCCTGGAGGGATGCTGTGTGCTCGAGGCGCACCACCTCAGTGGCGATGCGTGCGTCCGTCCAAGACACCATGTCTGACCGACACTCCTGACACAACAGGTAGCCGTCGATCTGTTGGTTGTTGCACCTCCTGTTCCAGCATTTCACGACCGGTACCTTCATCATGGTCGTGAAGAGGAGGTCCTCCCAACGTGGCTCACTCTGGTAGCGGTTCCGGAGGTTGTTCCAGCCGCGACCATGCCCTTTCTCTCCCCTGGAGAGTTCGGGCACCCGCCGAAGGGTTGCAGGCGCAACCTGATATGTCGGGCCTGCAGGTCTCTCATTCGACTTCCCCTTCCGGGGAGCGAGCTCATCGACCGTCTCAATCTCGGTCACGGCACCCGGAAGCAATTTGCCGTTCTTCGTCCCCTCAACGACGGTCCTCCAATGCCTCCAGGCCTTCTCTGCGGTCAGGGTGTTTTCACTTCTGAAGAAGTTCGGATTGACGTCCTGAGGCCCAGGCGCAAGCTCGGTTGTCAGCGCCTCGCGATACCTTTTGCGAAGCTCAGGGTACGCACGATTGAAGTAGAGGAACTCATTCTTGCGGGTATGGAAAGCGTAAATAATATAGGCATTTCCAACCCAATCTGCAGACATAAACGCCTCATCGCTCGTGAAGAGTCGAATGCCGTCCTGCATCATGAGCTCAGTATCAAAAGCAATCGTGACGGGCCTTCCGGCTCGCGTTCCTGCCAGCTTCCTCATCTGCGCCTCCCAGGGTGGCGTGGGGTTGAAGTAGACGTGGGCTCTGCCTGTCGACTTCGGATAGCCCCCCGGGACCAGGCCGAACTTGAGGATACTCTCGGCCGACCTGAGGTCACAGGTGTGGTAAAGGACAGCCGGAAAGCCTCGGCGCCACAGGTCAGTAAGTTCCGGATGCCGCACAGCCCTCGGGTAGTGACCGTCCAAGTATTTCGCCGCGGTGAACTCCTCGTCGAAGGAATACAAATTTGTCAGGATCGCCTGCTCAGTGTATTTCCTTGTGAGCTCGTTGTGGTGTCCTTGCACGGCCCTCACTCGCAAAGCCTGATACGGCAATCCTTTCCAGGATGCTTCCCCCAATGGAGGGGGCCCAACCATCACGCGGAATCTGCGGGTGTTATTGTTCCGGATGCAGATCATCACCTCCCAAGGCATGACATTGGCAATCCGGTCATTCAGATGCCTAACCAGCGCATCGAATTCCACCGACAGGTCAATTCCGCGAAACGGCGGGTGGGGCTTGCCGTCCTTGAATGCCCCTCCCCGGAGGAAATAGGACATTTTCTTCGAAATTGCGACCAGTCGGTAGTCGCGGTCCATGTTGACCTTCGGGACGTGCCACATGTCCTCGACCTCGAGCCACTCGCTCTGCTCCTCGGCCGGGACGTTGGTATTGATCTTCCGGGTCTTTGCCCAGTCTTCCCAGAAGATCTTCTCTTGCTTAGGGTCCTTCTGCTTTTTCGACCGGGGTTCCCCCTCGGCGTTGCCTGGCGGCGCCTTGGCCTTCGCAATCCTCGGCATCGCCTTCACTTGGGGCTTGTCGGTCGAGCCTGCAGCCGTGGGGTCCGACTCGTCTCCAATCTCAATGAAACCAGTCGACTGGGGTTCCCCCACAGCGTTCTTGGCAGCAGATCCGCGCCTTGACGGCGGCGGTGTTGGCGGTTGCTTGGATGTGCTGGTGCCCTCCGTCACGGACTCAAAAGCGACCGACTCCGCGGTGATCATGGAACTCATCCCTGCCGCCTCGGAATCATCAGCTTCTGACACCATTTCCAATGATACCACCGTTTCCTGATCGAACAAGTCTCCTTCCGCGATGATAATCGACTGGCCTTCCGGCGCAGCATGGTGCACTCCTGGGGGCAGATTCGTCGCATCCCATCCAAAGTCATGGGTGTCACCGCCCAGCAAGAGCCACTTGTCCTTGTCCTCATCGTCGGGGACCTTGGACAAGCCGTGTTTCTCCGCCGTACTGTCGATGTAGTGGGACATCGCGATCTCCACTCGGTCAAGCTCGTCGTCGGAGTTTTCCTCACCTTTGTCGACGGCTTCAAGCACGATGTCGGATTCGTCGACCTTGGCCCCCCGCATGTCGATGGTTATGGCGTTATAGGACTCATCCTCCGCCACCTTCATCCATGCGGCCACATCGGCGTCGATTTCGTCGCCCTCCTGGTCGTGGGACCAGTCGGGCTTCTCCTCCATCGCCGCGTACTCGTGGAGCGCTTTGGCCAGCTTCAAGCATGTGGGCCAGCCAAAGAGCACCGGGTCGACCGGTTCACCTGCCACGTAGGGCTCAACCCTCCCAATGGCTGGGAGAGCGTATCTGATCCGCTGGGCCAACAGCTGCGTGTTGATAGCCGCATGAAGGAATTTCGACACAACCTTCCGGTTGGCATTGCTGTATGTCATGCGCACGTCATCGTACCTGTGCGCTAGCAATGTCATAACCGATGGGTCGATCGAGTCGATCGCCTTGATGCGGGTCCCATCGTCGATGTCGATGTCCCCGTTGGCCAGGTGTCGAAGGCAGCCGTTCATAGCCTCGTTGTAATCGGACGTGAGGGCATAGTCCTCGGCGTCCGGGTTGCTGATGAAGGTAATGTCTCGAATGCGTCCGAGCCCAACCGCCTCCTTGAAGAAGTCGAGCTGCTCGTACACGCGGGTCTTCTGAACCCTCGGCCACTCTGACGCGGCCTTCCGGCCCGCCTCCGTTCGGTTGAACCTTTTCTCATGGATCCATCTGCACCCCACGAACCCATAGTTGCCGAAGACATCGTTTCCTCCCCACAACACGTAAACCGAAATGGGGAGCTGTTTGATGCCCTTCTGAGAGTTGTCCTCGGCGATGAATCGCACTTTGGCCTCCATGGTGCTGTAGATAGCCTCAAGCCCCTTACCCCAATCCATGCCGTGGTAAATGTTGCGGACCCCCTTCAGCTGTTCGGCCTGAAGCAGCTCCGCCACATGATGCTTGGTCGGGTATCGGTTGTTCGGCTCTTCGACCATGGCACAGGAAGAGTCCCCAATGACCAAAATGTCGACCACCTCTTCCGAGGGGCATGGCACGGCACGAAACTCCGCAGGGGCGTTGCGCCCTAGGACTTGGATCAAGTCCCAATATGCCATTTCTGAGTTGCTCCCGGCTAGGGTTCCCCCCAGCATCACTCCCGGTGCCTGTTCCTGCGATGCGATAGTCCGCGTCACCGTGTCCGGCTCCGGGATGGTCGCAATCGCTGCCTGCGTTTGGAATTGCTTCATCAGCTTGTCCCATTCCACCAAATTGTAGATGGCACCCTGAATGTCGAGCTCCTTCTCCAACACGTCGTTGAGCAGGATATCAACGGAGGGCGCGAGGGACGACATCCTTATCGCAGGAGTTGATTGAATCACTCGGGAGGCTACTGAGATCGAAAAGGCTGCGTGGATCGCATCAGTAAGTTTGAATGTATAGTTTTCGGTGTTCTTAAGTGATTGGCCTCTACCTTGTGCATGTGGTGAAGTACACCGGCATTTGAACTTAGACAAGGTTCTCCCCAGCATTCCAACATTGGTAGCAACGGACCATGGCTTCTTAAGAGGGATTCCGTCGGCGTTCACTATACCAACAGCGCATCCGTCGAAGTCAGACTTGTCAAGTCCATGCCTGTCAAGAACACCCTTCACCTTCGGAAGCTTCCAATATGTGCATCCCTTGGGCCATTCAATGGCGATTGAAGGGTTGAGATGTCCCATTTCTTCCAAGAACGCCTCAAAGGAATTCCACAACGCATTGAACAACTTCCTGTGATGAGTAACTTTCTTCCTAGCTGAGGGAATCTTGTTGTTGATAAAGTTCCACGGTGTACCCCCCGTGCAAGGCAGACTGGCCCAGATCAGAATGTGTTGAAATTGTTTCGCAAACTCAACTGCAATCTTTCGGTTTTCACTCTGATTGAAATCGTTATTGAGGGTGAACCTGAACACCTGGCATCCAGCCGCAGTGGATCTGCCTACGTCACCAAGCTTTGAGTCCTCTCCACAGCACACTTCAATTATGCATCTGGGAGTTGGGCATGGTGCCGCGGCAGCAGGTTCCCCCGTGCGTCCGTCCATCCTGGGGGACGATTCGCGATTTTTCGATGTGTCTGAATGGATATCGGTATGACTGATTAGCTTGAGGGCGTTCTTCCATTTGTCACTATTCGTAAAAGGTTTGGTGCAGATGTCGGCAGACTGCCTGACCGTGTCTGCATGAACCAACTGGTAGTGCTTCCTACGGAATTGTTCCGCCAACCAAGCTAAATTCACTCTTTGGGTTTTGTCCGTGTGACGAAATGCAGGGGATTTGCCCGATTCCAGGATCCTAATGGTCGATTGATTGTCTTCGACGAACACTCCTCTTAGGCACTTGGGTCCAAACAGTGAAATGCTAGCCGAGCCAATCCTCTCATCTCCCACGTAGTCCCAATCAGTGACGGCTTCCCTGATCTCGGTGGACTCAATTTGGTAGTCGACATCAAACATCCCATATACACGAAACAAAGTTCTTCCCGTCCATCTCTTACAGGCCTATGGGGTTGGAATTTCCAGTCGTCCTGCATGAGATCTACCTCCGCTTCTTCGTCAATCATGATGGTAGTTCTGGATCTACCCAACATTTTGCAATTAACGGGGCAATCTTTAGTGGACTCGGGATCAAACAATGTATTCCTAACGCGTTTGTGCACTCTAGATAACATGAATCTGTGTGGTTCGTAAATCCAGTAGTCCCCAGAATCGACTTTGGTTACGACCTTGCCTTCCGGCGGGCTCTTCGTGCTTATTCCCCCCGCGTTCTGAAGGTACGCCCACAGACCGGCAGAAGGAAGTCCTACTGCACGAAGGCTGACATTGGCTGCCACGACTTCACTTTCAGTGGAACTCATCGACACTGAAGTTTGTTTCTTACTAAAGGCAGTCAATGGGTAGTACGTGTTGGGGCCAACGAGCGCCAACACACACCCACTTGTGGACTTGCTGTCATGTTCACCGGCGTGGTCTGCATCTGCAAAGATCCACAATCTGCATTGAGTGACTGGATCGCCAATGAAACATGACATTTTTAAATCTTTGGTGGTATCTACATAGCACACAAGTCTATGCAGTGCCTTGTCACAGTCGGCAGACCACTTTGTTACTCTTGATGCAAGGCCTTGTACTGCTCTTAGCAAATCGAAACGGGCCATTCTCGCAGCAAAGAGTATTTTCATTAGCACTTTAGTTGCTATGGGTGCCAAAACGCCCTTGATTTCCTGCTCGTTTTCAACGGGTCGAGCAATTTTGTCATCATGAAATGGCGTTGGAACCTTCTTGATTGTTTTGGCATTACCCCCCGCAAGGTCAACATACCTCTCAACGCAGCTTTCCAGGAAAGAACACATATCATATTCAACCACGGTCACCGGTTCACGCATGGCTGGTTGGTCCTTCTCTAGCTGATCAAGGTAGAAGAAACCTTGCGCTCGGGCCTCAGACTTCGCCTGAGATTTGCTTCTTGATTTCTTAGCGGCCGCTAGGGTAATCATGGCATCACCTACGGAGGTGTCGAAGAAGTATGAGGTTCCCTGCCACAGGTGCGGCAGCGACACTCTGGGATTCGTGACATCATCCCACAACTCTCCGGCATCCCCTTCCGGGGTGCAACCCCGGTGCTCAGTGTACCTCTTACCCGTAAGGCCGAGCTCTGAGGTGACATCATCATTCAATCTCATGAGCTTACACCTTGGTTGAATGTGATGGCAGGCCAGGACACCGTGCTCCGGCATGTATTCCCAGTGATCTTGGGTCCGCCGGGCTGGTGTTGCATTCTTCGCTGCGGGGTCGGGCAAAGAATGTTGAAAGACATCAGCGAACGGATGGTTGGTTACGCTAAGGGTTTCCCCTGGGCGCACCATGTGCTTGCAACCCAAGTACCTACCTATGGGTTCCGGCTCATCCATGTCAATCTGGGTTGAGATGAGCCTCCATCCCTCCTTCATGTTTTTCTCCGGACCTGACATTTTAAAGTCATCAACGTAAACTATCAGCAACAGTTGAAGTTCATGGTGATAGAATAGGGAAGGCCACGTGTCCGGGTATAGCAACACAAAATTTACTACGCCCAATCTGTAGGTGCAATCGATCTCCCACAACCCCCCGGAGTCTGGATGCCCATATAGTGCAAGCCTAAGCGGCACCACCGGGTCCTTGTACTTTCCTATCCACGACTTCGGCCATCTGGTTTTAGGGAGCCTCACCCATGTCTTGGTACCTCGCATTAGTGATTGCGTGTATGCTTGCTTTCCATCAGCCTGCTCCGTTTTGTAACCAGGCTGGGCACCGTAGGCATCAACAACTTTGCCGGCTTCCATTGTCGCCGGACTCGAACCTAGTTCTGCAAAGAGTGCTGCCTCTGAATTTTCGTCCTTGACATCATTGCCCTGGAAAACAGTTCGCCCTTTAAACTTCCTAAGCTTATGGCCTTTGGGCAGTTCACTACCCTTTTCAACGCAAATTTCAAAAACGCGTCCAACATGAGCTTTCTCACCAGTTTTCTTTGCCTCGGACGACACGTGGTCCCATTCCCGAATACCTTCGAGATCCCATGCTTTCTTCACACTGAGCTTTTCCCACTCAACATCGAGGGACTTTTGAGCTTCGGGATTTACGCGAATCTCGGCGGCATTAACTGGCCTGGCCACTGCAGCATACATGTGTTCATGGAAACCTAGCTTGTGACGGTGCGCCTGCGACAGTCCCTTTACCGTCGGCATGGCGGGTGCCGGGTCCTCTCCTGAAAACATGATCAATTCGGTCAACTGCTTGACTGACAGACCGGCAAGACCTTCCGATCTGCGCTGCTCCTTGGCTTCGGCGGCAGCCGCCTTGCGCTCCTTACTCGATGCTGGTCGATCAGCTGTACTCGGCAACGTCTCGATCAGTTTATCCTTTTCATACTTCTGCTTAGCCTCTCTACGCTGCTTCTGAGACATAGATTGCCAAACGAAAGAGGATATAGTGGGTGGTCGGTTAGTCCCTTTGTACTTCCTCACCAGAAAGCCTCCCGCCTCTGAAAATGAGGATCCTTCTTTCGGGATTTCAACTAACCCACCAGTTTTGTGATCAACAGTTTTGATTGTTTCCACCTTGGATGGAGCCGGTTCATCTAGAAGCGTCTCATCTTCCACGTCGGCAACAGCCTCCGGATCTTGTCCCGCTTCTAGGAGAGGGGCATCCTGAATGGTGGGACCAGACTGATCTGAAGAAATCTTACCCTCACGAAGGGACTTGTAACGGTCCTGCATCGGGAAAACGAAGCTTCCGTCGGGCCTCGTGATTTTGAAAACACGATGCAACTTCACAACATCATCAAAGTCCGTTTCATTCAGCTCTTTCAACGATGCTACAAGGTAGTCACCTCTCCATAGAAAGCCGGGGTGGATAACATACCCAACAAACACTCCCGGATTGGACGTGGGATCAAACTTCAAGTCCTTCTTCGGTTTCTGTCTTGGTCCAATCCAGTAGTCAATTCGACATCCGAACGGCAAGAACTGACCTTTGAACTCTTCTTCGAACCTAAGATTCCATGGTGTTCTGGAACCAGAAGGTGGTTCACAAACATTTTGAGATAAACACCAGTGCCTTGCGGCGTGCGGCCAGTATGAATGATTCAACCCGGCCTGTGCAAGTGCGACTCGAGTTCCCTCGAGCACGGTTCTGATGCTCCGTTCAGCCACCGCGTTTGTTTTGTGAATGTACTCTTGACTGAGGACGTGTCTCCAGCCCATCTGTTCAGCTGCAGCAATTAACTCAGGGGCATTATCACTATAAAACGTGCCAACCTCGTCCGACGAGGAAGTGAAGTGCTGAAACGCCTTCACAGTGGCTTCCGTGTTTCTTTTAGCAAAAGGATATGCATATTTGAAACCTGTGGCAACGTCACTTATGACAAGGGCAGAGTATTCATCGTCTATGCCTAGCTCCTGTTCGTCCGCAGTGATTATGAAATCGGCTGTGATGTGCTCAGCAAATTTTCGAGCATCAACCTGTCTGGATCCCCCCCGCGAGCGAGAGGGAGACTTGGTCATCTTCGCGCATTTGCACACTTCGCAGAATGGATTCTTTGGCTGGTGTGTCATCAGGTGCTTTCGTGATGCTGCTTCCTGCCTAAGGGCGCTTTCTGCAAGTGACCTAGGGCTTTTCTCATCGGGGTTGCCAACAACATCTTCCCCTGCCAGATCTTTACTCTCCGTCGGCTCAGCAAGTTCATCTGGAATGACTTCAACGGGGTCATTTGCCAGAAGCTCGGCGACAACTCTAGCATGCACCTCAGGATCTTCTAGAGGGGCAATACTAGGCGTATACTCTTCTTCCGCGGCATCTTCAGTTTGCACGGATGAGGAGCATGATGATTCACTCGGTGGACTGCTTCTGGCGACCTGACCTTCCGGTCGGCTTGGCGGTGTTCCTTTGGCGGGACACGCCATTGCTGAGTCGCTATCCCACACGTCGTAGTACGGGACATAATCTCGAACTTTGAGATAAATTCTCGTCCCATCAGGCTTGACAAAGAATGGCTTCTCTTTTGCATGCCAGATGAAGTCATAACCCTGATTCATGCACTTCAAACCTACGGAGAGAACAGAGGGTGTTTGTGGCAACAAGTATGGATCCGTGTTCCCAAGGTCACCTGCGGCCATGTTGGCCTGCTTTGACGAATCACTTGGTCCATTGGCAGTCATCAACATCACGGGATCATTTGAATTATAAATTGCATATTCGGGGCAATTCGCGCGAGTGAAAAGGTCGGTCCCACTGCCAGTGTCAATAATCCATGAACAGTTCGGAGAAAATCTCTTGCTCGCCAGTGCGGGCTTTGCGCCCATGTCTCTCGGGGCACATTGCCAACATCCGATCTCGCTGTCACATTCGTACTTGCATCTAGTCGGATGGCCTTCCAATTCACGCCTCACAATGAAGGCGAGCATGGTTGCTTCGAGTCTCGCATCATCTATGCTGACTTCGTCATGGAAAAACTGATGGTCGATTGGGTAGACCTTTGAATACACGCGCGGTTTGTCCGCGATCTTAAACTGCTCACCATGTGCTGGTATCCGATTCATTTCAACCTTCGAGCTGAAACGCACACATGGGAGGGCAGGCATGTGCTTCCAGTCCGACATGAGGTTCCCCTCAGCGATAGGGACGTTCATCATGGAAGACAACAAGCATCCCAACACACAAACAGCAGCAGGAGAAGGCTTTCCGGAAGACTTTCCCTTGTGACCCTTCTTCTTTTCTCCCTTGGAATCACGGGAAGTGGATCGAGAGGTCGACTTAGAACGATCCCTACTCGACTTGCGATGCTTCCGATCCTTTCCTTGCTTCTTTTGCTTGTCTGCGGATGGTTCCCTTGACCCTGGAACGGCCGGCTTCGGGTCGATGTGAGCAAATGGGCAGGTCTCACCACGGTCACACCTCCCCTTAGGGTAGAAACGGCACTCTTTCTTTCCCTTTGGGCTATTCGTTCGGCCTTTACCCTTACCCTTCTTTGGCTTAGCGTCTCTTGACGGGGTCCTACCCCTTGCATCGCCCGATGGCTGTTCATGCTTGTACGTGCAATTGTCCCGCCGACACGACCCATACTTGACAAACGCAATGCAAAACCCCTTAGGCACACGTTGGCTCTCAGCGGCGGGTGCGGCTGGCCTGCCCCCGTTCTGCCTAGCAACCCGTTCTCGGTTGCGCTCGAGCCTTGCTCGAGACAGGTATTGCCTCACAGATTCAATCAAGTAGGTGTATGAGTGATCGGCGGACTCTTCCGAGGCGCTCAAATAGACATTCAAATGGTGTTGCATTTGCTTGCTCTTTTTCAGCTGGTTGTAGAACAGAGCCTCAAGCATGGAGTCATCCGGCGTCTTGGCATTCATTCCTGCAAGAACACCCTCCCAGCTACGCATGAAGGAAGTGAGGTTATCGTTCACGAGCCTCACGTTGAGGAGATCCTCCATGGCATAGGTGGCTCCGTGCTTGATGTTCGTGCTCAGGTGCTCGTGCACCATGAGAAGCACTTGTCTCCCACGAACTGGATTCCTCTTCTGCGCCTCTACCTCCTTGAAGGTGTCGACTTGTCTCGCCAGGTCACCCTGAATGATGTTGGTGAGGGCGGACAGCAACTTGGCGTCCAAGGTGAGGAAGGTCCCGGGTTCTTTGAGCTCCTCGATTGTAACGGCGGGCTCCCACACTCTGCTGATCCACGTGAAAGCGTCATCGGGGCGATCGGATGCCGCGCATACGGCTTCCCGCACCTTGATGCGCCAATTCCTGTAACTCTCAGGAAGTGGGAAGGAGGGAATGATAATCCTCTCCGCCTCCTTGACCTTGGGCTTGTCATGGTCTGCGTCCACTGCGCTCGCCTGCTTACCCAAGATCTTGTTGAGCTTCTTGCGGATCACTCGTGCCTTCTCCGATGATGATGATGAGGATGATGATGTTGAGGAGCTGGATGATGAAGAGCTTGGAGAGTCGGAAGGAGACCCACTCTTTCGCTTCTTGTGGCTCTTCTTCTTCTTCTTCTTGTCCTTCTTGCTCTTCTTCTTTTTATCCTTCTTCTTCTTCTTCTTGTCCTTCTTGCTCTTCTTCCCATCGTCATTCCCATCGTCATCGTCGTCGTCAGGATCATCGTCATCATCGGGATTACCGGCAGGTGGTTCCCCACCGCCTCCGCTCTGGCCATTCCCTGCGCCTGATGGACATCCGCCACCATCGTTAAGGTCCTGTGCCGGAGATGTCGGTTCGTAATCCCCGGCATCCCCGTCAAGATCATCGGCGGCACCTGGCCCGTCACGGCGGAGTTCGGTGGAAGCTGACCTGACACGTACCTTAGAACTAAGATCCAGGCCAGGGGGAGGAAACGTCTGTACAGGAGAGGCCTTTGGCCTCAGACCGAAAATCGGAACATTAGAAGAACTACTCTGCTCACTGCGAGATTTCAGTTCATGACGTAGTGCCTCAATGTCCCTCGACTGCTTCATGATGATCTCCCTCATTTCAGCAGCGTTCCTGTCCGCTTCCTCCTTCTGCTTGTTGTGGGTGACTTCCCAAATCATCTTGAGCTGTTCATACCTCTGTTCAGCTTCTGAGCGTTGAGCAATCCACTGCCGTCTGGCCTCGTTGAACTCTCTTTCCTTCGCCATTGCCTCTTGTTGGCATACATTGATGTGGTTCACTGCGTCCTGATAGAGTCGGCCTTTTTCCTCAACATGGCCTGCTTGGAGCTGATTGATGATGGCGTCGTGGCGTGCCGAAGCATAGGCAGCCACTTCCTCCGTACTCGGACCTGTGTTGACCACATTCACCGTCTGGCTATGTTGATATATGTTCGGGGCGCTCACATGATGTTGATGAAGGTGAGTCTCATTCTTAGTCATGTGCGCGTGCATCTCTCGCCCAGGTTGATGTCCGGCGAGAGGTTCCCCTCCGCTTCCCATCGAATCCTCCGGAAGAACGACCGATGTGACGGGCACAAGCGCATCACCTTGGTCGGATTCAGGAAAACTGCTTCGGGAGCGCTGTGACGGATTGCATGGCGGTTTCCCTTCCGGATGCCCACCCTTGATCAATTCGTTGGCCACTGCTTCGTTCATCCTTGCTATGGCAGGGTGGCATCCGTCGCCGCTTGACGCCATTGCGGCGCGGGTGAGAGCTGACTGTACAAGGTACCAGCGATACGGCTGATAACCTGTTGAAAGGTGGGATCTACCTAAAAGTCAGCACGGGCAGCAGCTTGTTTTACTTGAGCCAGTATTATGTCGGTACGCCATTACCTATCAACAGAAACCAGCAGTTGGATGGTTTATTGGGGTCATTCCCTAGTCCAACTCCTGCAAATGTGTGCGTGTGGTGGTTTCGCGCGGATGTTGGGGGCGTGAGGAGGCTTAGCCTCTCGTCATCCAACTGTGTGACTGGCTAGCCAGTCAGCCAGTCAGGTCAGTCGCCCGGCCAGCCACCCACCCAGCCAACCAGTCAGCCAGTGTGGGAAAGGAACGTCTGAGCGCCCAACCGCAGGAAGCTGAGCAGTCGGACCACTTTGCCTGAGATGCAGATCGAATTCCAATTCGGTTGCGTGGCTCAGGGCCGTTTTTCTAGCCATCCGCCGCGCAACAGGCACAAGCTGACGGAGCTCTCCTTGCAGTCAGGCCGCCCAATCCATCATCGAGCAATCTTGTGGCCCGGTGGTGCTGCACGGGTTGATGCCTCATCCGCGGCTAAGCGATGTGAGCAACATGTATGAGACATGACCCTTTCGGGTCCTTGCAGGGTGCTTGATTCAATAGATCCATTCAACTATCATCCGCAAAATTACTCTCCACTGAATATGGAACCCCAGAAGGTGCTTTAAGAGCGGCATGGTGGTCTCTTGTTAGTCGGGAGGGTAATCTGCTGAGGGTACCCTGCTGAAGTGCTGTAGTACTTTGAGCCCTCTCGTTCTTAAAGTGTGAGTAATTCGGGGGGTTGGCCGGGGATGCTGGCCACCGTGCAGACTGTCGCTCGAGAACTCGTCCAACTCCCAAAGATGGGAAGTCATATTGTCCAGCCCTCTGGGCCTCCTGCCGCAGCCCTGTGTCTCTCTCAGCTCTACGCTGGGGCAGGTCCCGCCTCTCCTGGCGACGAGCGATCCGAATCCTTCGGATGGTGAGATGTGTGTTTTGGCAGACCCCCTTGTGCAGGCTTGCTTCTGGAGGGTAAACTCATCCCAGTCCCCCCTCGCTTCTTCTGCTTCCCTGACTGACCTTGGGAGTAGCAACCCAGTTGGGGCTGGCTTGAAAAAGAGACCAAAGGAAACCAACCACAGCCTCCGGAGACCAGAGATAAGACAAAGGGGTGGTTGGCTGTGCAGGAACTTCCTTCCCAAAAGAAAAGGGTGAGCAGTAGAAGTATTTGCATAGTTTTGCACTTCTCGGATTTTTGGGGTCCCGCAATCTGCGTGGTTCAGCCAACAGCCTCCCCCATGCGCAGTTTATATACAATTTCTTAAACCCTACTCATGTTTGTTTGCCCACCTCAAACCTCGGGTTGCCACAGGCCCATGGTTCAACCGCTGGGGCCCCGTCTGTGGAGGCTTCAGGATGTTTCGGTCTCGAAACATCTGGCCGCCGTCGCAGGTGGCGGTGCCTAGGCTCGATCCCGGCGCGGCGACATGAAATTGAGTTGCTTCTGACCGCAAATGCCACGACGTTTCCCCACCCCACTTTGGCTCGCTTTGGCCAGGCAGCATTTGGTCCAGGGCTGCCATTCTGAAAGGACGCAGTCGCTGGGCACCAGTGGAAAGCAGCCCCGGGTCTGCTTGAGGCCTCAGATGACCCGACGCCCAACACCTCGCACCTTTGGAATTGGACGCCTGACTTTGGAATCGCGGCATAGCGCACTGGTTCTGCCAGAATGTTGAAAGCTGATGGGAATTTGGGGCATGACTAAACCTGAATCATGGGAATCATGGGCTCCCCTTCAGACAGGAGCCGCGAGAGATGGCAGGTTCCCAGCAGGGCCCCCAAAGACTGCTGTAAAGTCTGGAAATCACATGCGGAGAGATCTCCAACTTTGGGGAACCCTAAAAGCTAGGGGGCTTCATTTGTTTCCCTTTGCTACAAACCCAAAACCGGCATGCCGAAAATAGACAAACCCATTAGAAGAATCTCGCTCTGCGGGTTGCGCGTTTGGGGGGGGGAGGGGCATGACAGTTTCGTGGGATGCGCCAAGCCAAGCCGAGCTCAAATGAGCCGCGTGCTGCCGCAAAGAGCTGCGCTTGCTGCCAGCAAAATACGGAAGTTTCGATGCATCCATGCGCATATGATCATGTGCATGTCTAGGTATGAACATACACATGTGTACATGTTGCTTGGGCTGATGCCAATATTGTATGTACGTACTACTAGTATGCAATGTGTTGCTTATACACACATATAGATTTATATACATACATCTTATATATACATATACATATGTATGTACGTACGCATGTATTTGTGTGTGTGTGCGCATATGTGTACACATACGCAGCAAAAGAAGTACTAACCATGCGAATGACGATAACAATTGGTATTTTCATGTTGGTTCACTTAGCTTTGTACTCTTGCCACGGGGCTGGCGTTGCACAGCTGGCCGTGGCCCTCCGGCTCGGCCAGCACCTGAGAGTTGGTAGGTGGCACGAGTTCCTTCGGGGTGCCATCTACCGTCACTCGACAAGGGGGACTTAGAATGAGGTTGTGGGGAACTTAAAATTTACCGATGTTGGCCGCTGTCGGAGTAAACGCTGGTGTGCTTTATGTTGTTGTGTTGTTGCTTTTTGTGCGCACGCCTGGCTCAACCTTTCCTGGAACCTTGCTTTGAGATAAGCGCAGGGTCATAAGGCCTGAATACAAGGTCAATCAAGCAGCCTGCCCCCACAGACCACAGACCCACCAAGCTTCCTGAACAAGATCGGCGCCATTTTTAACCTGGGGCCCCATCTCCTGTCATACCAGTTCCTTCTGTGAAAAAAACCGAAGCTGCCTGGCGGTGGCGGTAGGACTGAATGTACAGCTCGTCGCACAAAGTCCATTCGCCCCAATCGCTGAGGACGCAATCTTTGCCTCAGAAGGGCGGGTGATCCTACCATAAAGGGGGAGGCACGGGGGCCCAATTCCATTCATCCAGTCTTCCCCATAAAACCCATGTGTACGCGGGGTGGGGATGGCGGGTGAAAGTATATTAAGATGGCACGCTTCTCTTTTTGTACAGCAAGTCAAGGAAAGGATCAAGCCACACACACACACAGAAATCAAGCCCCAGACTCCCAGTGACTCAGCACCAAGTGCCGATGGTACTGCGGTATGCCAGGCTGGGCTACAAAACCAACTAATCCTAAGGGAAGAGGCCTCTACGAATCCGTGTAAGAACAGGACTCCAGACACGTGCATGAAATTCCTCCGCACAGTTGGTTGACTTGCTTTTGGTCTCATAGTAAAACTATGGGAAAGAGAGTGGTGCCAACAATGAACCTGTACCCCTTGCCCTCAAAGCCTGCACCCTTGCCCCCCGCACCCTGTACACCCCTTACACCCCGTACATCTCACCTCTGGAAACCCACACGCCACGCACCCCCTGCACCCCACACCACCTGGGGATCCATTCAGGCTGCTGTCTTCGCAATGCCCGACCTCGCACTCGGCCGTCTCCAGGAGATTCAGTTGGCACGTCGTTCCCCCGTGGTGGGCTTCCTCATCGATGTATCCTCGGAAGGTGGCCGAGGAAGGTCCGAGAGAAGGAGCTCAAAGACAAGCAAGCGGCCCGGAAGGGTTGGGCCAATTGGCGCAGTGGGCAAGCCACGAGGCCCAGGAGACAACGGGGCGTATACCCTGTAACCATAGTGGCAATATCCCATGAACCCCCAGCGGTTGTGGTTTGGGGCGTGGAGGAAACCATCTTGGACAAAAAAAAACAAACCGGAAACCGTGCAAACGACCCCCGCTCGAGCCACCGGTTGCATCCCAGGCGCGCATTCGTGTACGCCGGCCCTTGCCACACTTTTCGCTGCAGCTGGTCCACTCGTGCCAATCGCCCACGTGGCAGTTGGTGTCCGCCGGCCCTCCGCAGGGCCTCGTCTCCTGAGGTTCTTTGGGTTCGAACGGCCGAAAGTTAGTGGGTCACTCGGTCTCGGTTGGTTGGCTGGGGCCCAGAAATGAAAAGGTGATCACTGATCACCTTTTGGCACCTCTACTCAAAATGGACCAACATGGGAAAGCCAAAAGGTCCAAAGGTCAGCTTTGGGCAAGTGAGGTCATGGCTGTCCTTTTGCCATTCTGGAAACAATGGCTCCACCTGGACAAGGAATCCTTGCACTTTGCCAAGTGGGAGAAGGCCTGTGTCTATGCGCACCCGATGCTACAACCAGGCGTCCTCCAAAGCTCCCTCGCAACTTGCGCCTCCTTCTTCAGGATACTCTGCGATGCTTCTAGTCCTCATGGATTGGTCCTGGCTCATGGCAAACGGGCAGGGCCCCACATTGACTGGCATTGAACCCCAGCAAGTGAAAGCTCAAAAGGGGGCGTTCCTTTGCAAGGCGCGCGCTCTTGGCAGGTCCTTCTTGTCTTTGCACTCTGTCCAGGCGCCCCATGCTCCAAATTTGCAGTCCTGGCGCCAGAGGCCGTCGTGCAACTGCTTACAAGCCACATGATCAGCCGGTAAAGTGACACCTCATCTGGAAATGCTATAGACTATAGTGTTTCAAACGGATACAAGCGATAATCCACGGTCAAAGGCTTGCATACTCTTGTCGCTTGATCTTCAAAGGACATTCATCCTCTCGCCGCGTAAGAATCCCATGCCCCTCACAACCATCCGGAGACATCGCCCCAGGGTTTAGGGCTTGGGGTCGGCTCTGAACAGCCTCAAACTAGTCTCCAGGCGTTCGGACCTTCAAGCGGGCGGGCTCATCCCTGCCAATAGTGGGACTCCAATACACCAAGGCAAAACCACCATCTGGCATGCACAGCAATGATTGATTTGATGCAGCCCAAACAACTTCGGTCGGTTTCGCACAAAACCATCGGGCTGCTTCTGCCTTGGGATCAAAAACTGGAACCTTGCCGAAAACTCCTGTGCTAGGCTACCCTCCCAACTAACACGGAACCTGAGAGGGGCCCCCGGTTCCATGGAGCGACCTGCGTGCTGACTGTGCACGGAGCTGACTGCGCGCTCCTTGCCCTTGGGCTTGCAGTTCTCTGGAACTTCGAAGCTCGCGGTCTCCGTCAAGGTGCCATCACAGGGCGTGCCGCAGTGGTTGTGCTGCACCTGCAAAACTCCCGAGCCGGGCATCGGGCATCCGGCCCAGTCTCTTGGGCGATGCCATAGGTGTCCTTCTAGGGGAAATAGATGGATATCCCTGGTTGATGATTAAAGCACCAGGTAAACCAGGGCCATCTACTTGTTCTTGGCAAAACAAGCAAAAAGGACACCTATGACCCATGGGTTCTGGCACATGGGCCATAGGAAATTACACGATTGCCCCTCGGCGCAAGCGATCAAAACCCGTTCATCAGAATCCGCATGGTGCGCCCTGATGTTCAAGCATCGGGCTTTTCACAATATGTTTTTGACTTCCCCCCCATTCTTTTCAGAGATCCTTCTTTTCAGCCAAAGCTCAGAAAACCAAATCAGGGCCCTAAGGGTTAGATCAGTGTGTCATTTAAAAATCACATCATAACAAGGGGGCCCCAGCCCAGACTCACCAGGGCTGGGACCTTCCAACTGTTGTTGCTAAAAAACAGGAAAAACTGAATCTGATTTGTCTCATTTGTTAGATTTCGAATCTAGAAAGAAATGAGTACCTCAGGCCCCCGTTGTGACGTTCCTTGCAAAGCCCCAGCCCGGACCCCGCTCAAAGAGCTCACCACTCCCTCATGATGGTCAATCAAACATTCGCATGATCGAAAAAGCAAATAATTGCCAAACACCCCCTTTCCACAAAAAAAAACTCATCCACTACCAGATAATAAAGACATATATATATATATATGTATATAGGGAGTGCCTTTCTTGGAGGGGAGGGGAGGGGAGAGGAGGGGAGGGGAGCCCACTGGGCAGCCATCCTCCACTCCTCGCCGCGCCTCCACCTCGCGGTGCCGCAGCTGGAGCCCGGTGCAGCCGCCCTGGAGCTGCCAGGGGCTCCAGGGCCCCAGGATGCAGTCCCTTCGCCTGGGAGGATCTGAGTTGCAGGGGTTCCTCACGACACATATCCAAAAACCATTTGAGGAGTCAATGCCTATCCCCATCACAGCTGCGCCTTTGCCCTGCCTTCCCTTTTCAAGCCCCGCCCCCCCACCCCTCTGGGGACTGCACACGCACGGCCCGCACTTCTCCAGTTCTGGCACAGGCGTTCCGAGGGACACGGGCGCCACATGAACAACCGCACTGCCGGGCTAGTGGCCACGTGCCCCCCCCAAAAAAAATATATAAAATGCGCCAGCGCAACAACTCTGCTCGTCGGCGGTGTTTTCTGACCTCATTATTTTACCATGATCAAAGTCACCCCCTAACTATTGGGTTAAGGGACACGGACCCATTTTCTGACTTTGATAACCCCCAGAAGCCGTCAAAATAATGACCCCAGGTTTTTGCAGCAGGGATTGGACACCCCGCAAACCGCGGCCTGGGCAGTTGTCCCACTGCTCCTGGTACCCGTCACAGACGTGCTCCAGGGGCACGTAGTAGTCCCCAATGGCCCCCAGGTCATGGACCGTTGCCAGCTCACCTCTGCTCCTTGGATGCGAGTGCACCAGATTGGGGGTGTGTCTCATGCTTGGGAGGGTGTTCTCCATTTGGCTCGCCCTTAAATTGGTTGCGAAATTTGCTCCCCTGCTAAAAGTGACTAGAAAACCCATTAGTTAGCAAAAAGTTAAAGTCCTACTGCACCAAAGTTAAACAACCCTACCGGGCACCCTGAAACACGCATACCAGCTTGAGGAGCAGGGCCAAAGAACTCCCGAGCGATCAACAATCCTAAGGGGTGCAGGCCAGGGGGCATTGTCAAAAGGTGCAGGAACACCAGCCGAGCTGGCATTCCTGCTGGCGGTGTCATCCGTCACCTGCCAAAGGAGTTCCGTTGCCCTGCGCGTTCAATGCTTCTTGGAGGGGCTACGCCGAAGAGGGCTGAACACGGCTTTCAAATCGAGTGTCCACACGGTCCGCGACTTCGAGGGACGACCCACGCCTGTCTTCTGCGAAAAACGCGGAGCTGCACATGAAACAAACCGATGAGACCGTCCCCTTGTATCCTTTGAGCCCAAAAGGAAAAACCAGGGCCGGCGTGCAGAGTGCCATCCGGCAGCCCTGATCATCCACTGGGAGTTGCCTAAAAAATAGCATGCCTTGGGCAAAAAAGCATGGAGGCATGGCGTGGCGTTTACCCCCCATAGCCGCCTCCAACTCCACTCTGGAGTCCTGCCGTCCGCCGCCGCCCCACTTTTTTCTCGTCACGAGCTCGCGCTCAGGACCTCTCGACCTCTCAGGCCTGGCCATGCGCGCCCTTTCGGCTTCGCCTTTGGACCTTGAAGCCAGCTCCACCCCAAAGAAGCTGTGGCCTGGCTGGGGCTCTTTCGGGGATCGGAAGCCTTACAGCCCACCTGGATCCGCCTGAACATGTTTGCTCACGCAGAACGCCTCGGCTCGAGGGCCACAAAGATCTGGCCACAAGCGTCCCGTCCGTGTGTGCGGGGTTCCAGCTTTTCATTACCCCATACACGTACACTCAGTGGTGCCCCCTTGGGGGAAGCCAACCACTGGGTTTAAGTCTATCATTCCTATACTGCCACCCAATCGGATTTCTCACTGTAAGGGCTCAGGTCATGTTAGCTCTTTGTATCTGGCAATTTCTTGGAGTACAAACGGCGGGAGTCGCATAACTTTTGCTGGGATGCGGAACACGTGTCTGTGTAGTGTAGAATCTGGTCTTTTTCTGGATGGCCATCCATTTTTGCTCACGGCTCTGAAGGCTGATGGGTGTTTTTTTCGTTCCCAAGCCATACGACGTGGCTGTCCAAAGAGGAAGCATGGAAAAGTAGCCTCCAGACACGAGCATCACCTCGCAAACAAAACGCGAGGATGGCGAACGATCGAAATGCCTATTTCGCAGCGAGCCCCGAAATTATGGGCGCTTTTGGAATGAAGGAAACCGCGCCATCCACATGATAGCTCGGTCGACATCTGCAAGGCCTGCAGCCGTCTGGGATCCGCACGAATCATCCGAGCCCGCCTGTCGTTGCACAAGTTCTTGCTTGCTTAGATGGTTTGGCACTTTGCTCAAGGTTGGTAACCCACAGGAACCCTCCGCTTAACCTCCTAGCCTTTGCACACCAACCACTTCGCAAAGGCCTCCGCATCTAAGTGGACCGTGTTTTGGGGAAGCAACAGAAAATCACGGAACGCCGACTTGCAGCTGCGACTCCACAGGCCAGACCCTCCTGGAACTCAATGTGGGACCTAGAAGCCAACTTCTTCTTCTCCTTTTTTGGGGGGGGTCCATGGTTGTCATGGGTGTTGTGCTTAGCTTTAGCCAGTCCGTCGCAGCTCTTTTCCTGGCGCGCGCGCGTGCAGCCACTTCCTAAAATTGCCGCCAGCGGCCAGGTGAACACCTCGGCCGTCGGCCGTCGGCCGCCGCGCTCTCGCTTTCAAGCTCTGGACGGGGCGATCGGGGTCGTTGGGAAACCGTGGCGATGACCCACATAGGGCCTTGTAACCATGGGTGGCTTGTAGCTGTGGGGTTGTTGCCAACCACCTGCCTCGCACCCCACCCTTGAAGTACCTAGGAATGTACCGAAGCCAGGGACCAGGAAGCGTGTGTGGTTCGTGGGCCTCAGTTTTCTTTGGGCCGCGCAACAGCACTCTATTTCTCATGGGCATCAAGGTTCCGCAAGCGTGCAATTGCCACTCTCCTTGGCCAAGAGAGGAAATGGGAAACAACAAAACATTAGCATGTCTGCATGTGTGATTGGGTTGTTCCAGTGGAGACCTTATGAAAGGCACCCATTGGATTTTGGCCCAATTGCGGGCTTCAAGCGCGCCAATCCTCAAAAACTTGAACCGGTGTGGGAATTTTGCACCCTTCTGATATGCCACTGGTACGCCTTCCCGATAGCTAATTCTTCGCTTGAAGCGTAATGGTCCTCCTTTAACTTGCTGGTGCTCAGTAGGGATTGACCCAGGGAATGAATCTAGGGATCCCCTTGAATGGAAACCATTGCAAATGGTTTATATGCGTCACTGCCTCATTGCCTATCGAACCAGCAACTCAATCACAAGACTCGTCCCCCGAGCCCTTCCGAAAGCCCTTACCTGCCACGCTCGCAGCGAGAACTGCCTCTGCCGTGCTCAAACGACCCCCATTTCACCAGGCGCACATACGAACCACCGCGAAACCGCATGCACAAACTACAAATGCCCCAATTCTTCCCTGCCGCTGTTCAACCTTTTGTTGTCCATTTACAGTCCCGACAAAGTGCCTGGCTGCTTTGCACCTGGGCAGCCGCGCGTTCGAAAATCCGCGCCCTTCCGCTCCAGAGCGAAAACCTCAGCGAAGCGGGGGCTAGTGGCGGGTGACCTCCCAGCTGAAGGCATCCCTCCCGCAGCCCCCACCCAGAAAACAAGTGGCAAATCCAAAGCAAAAGGAACATGGCACGAACAGTGCAGCTGAGGAAATTTGGGCATCTGCCACCCGGAACGCAGCCTGAGGTGAACTCGCAAAACATAGTAGGCATAGTGAACACGTGGCATGAATCTAAGAGGGTCTACCGGTACCACCCCAAGCCACTAACTCATATATTATATATATATATATACTCATATATGTATATATGGTACCCCCCCCATGGACCCTGGTTTGGTGTGTTTGACCTTTATTTTCCAGTGTGTTCTGCCTTGTTTTGCTTTTTGGATTTGTGTCAAAATGAGGGGAATGCCATATTCATATACCAACAGCATGCATGCAGACAGATGTGATAAAAGCAATGACATCAGCATCTGCAATCTGAAAGAGTTTGAATGCATCCAGGAGTGCAATAACAACTCAGAAATTCTTAAAAACCAATTAACAATTCCTAGAATCAAGATTCAAGACTCAAGAATCTGAGAAAATTCTGGAATCTTGAACCTTGAATCTTGAATCCCAAATTTTTAGAATTCTGGATTCAAGATTCAAGATTCAAGAATCTGAGAGAATATTTTCTGGGAATCTTGAATCTTGAATCCAGGATTTGGTTTAAACAAATTCCAGGGTTGTTTCAATACCCTCGGTGTTCAATAAGATTATCGGAAGAGCCTGCCGCGAAATATTCGTAAATATTTCAATCTCGAATCTTCAATCCAGTGGTAAAAGACGTTCGAGGTGTTAGAACAACTTGAACATTTTCAGGGATTGACCAGGATGGAGGGTTCTCGGGAAAGTTGTTGTTTCTGCACTTCTCAATGTTGAATCCTCAATCCAGTGGTGAAGCACTTTCAAGTGTTAGAAGAACTTGAATGTCGTTTGGGTTTGTCCAGGATTGACAATTCTCAGGAAAGTTTTCTGTGTAATCTTCAATCTTGAATTTTCCATCCAGCGGTGGAATACTTTCAAGTGCTTAGCGATCCGAATCACCTTCAAGTTATTGGTTAGGTAAACTTTCAAGTGCTTTGGTGAGCTTCATGTCAACTATGCTCACGCTGACCAAATCAAGGTAGGTGTAATGCTCAAAAACACTGTATTTTCTAAAGGGGCCCAGGATCATTAGGGGTACTATATGTATGTGCATGTATGTGCACATATCGATGTACATATGTATGTACAGTCACACCGTCACCCCCCCCTCTTGAACTACCTGTCCATTTGCTCATCTACTACCTCCACCTTTTGAATTTTGTTTCCTGTGCACATAGAACTTTAAATACAACTGATTTAGCTAGAATCCCTGGTTCGAGATAGTCTTAGAATTTGAATTTCTCTTCCCTTGAAATTTCCCTTTGGACCGTCTAACAAGTTCAATGTCGGACCTTTCTTATGCTACGAAAGGGCCAGAATGTAAATAACACAAAACGTATTTTGAATTTCCTTGTAGAAGTCCCTTAAATGTGTAGCCATATTTAATATGAACTATACTTGAGAAGTAGTCTCTATGTAATTGTTAATTATTATCAAAAGCTAATTGAATTGTGTTCGTATTAGATCATATTTAACACTTAGATTGCATTTGAGAAGAAACTCCAATCTAACTTCTTTTGTCAAAGATTAGTTGGAGTGTACCCGAAACTATGTTCACATGTTCATGTAGCTCCTATTTGGAAAGGATTTGCATATCTAAGCTGCAATTGAACATAAACACCTGTTTGAAAACTATATCCTTACAAAAAACTATATTCAAAATTCCAATTGTAGTTGAAGTAAAATCCTGTTTGGAAAGCGTATCATATTGGGACATTATGGAGAACTCCGGGCTCCAAATCAGGCCACAATTGGACATTTCGAATATAAATTTTGAGATTCTAGATTTGCCATCCCCAAAAAGCAGTAAAACCCGGGTTCATGGAGGGGGTAGAATATATATATATATATACATGTGTTACATTTCATTACAAATATATATATATATATAACTTAAATGTATATACACATGTATATGCACCCTCTGTCTTCTCCATTTCCCCTTCGGGTGGAAGCCCTTGGGAACCAGCCGATGCGTGCCGGCCAAGCACTCTCCTTCACTTCTTGCTGGTCATCTCATCGTACTTCGCCGCCTTCTCCACGATGGACTTGGAACCGACATAGGCGGTCACGGAGAGGATCACCACCTCGGGCCGGTCGAGACCCGGTCGATGCAAATTGAAGGCAGGCGCGCTGAGTCAAGCCCCTCTTTGGTGTGGCAAGTGGTTTTATGTCAACTGTGTGCCTCTAGGTCTGCCGGTGTGTATATGGGAGGCTGCGTAAGTGGATGGACGGTCCCCTCTTGGCAACCCCTTTGCAAGGACCTGGCCCTTGAAGAGTCAAGATGGTAGGGGGTGGCGAAAGGGGGTGGCGAAAGGGGGTGGCGAAAGGGGGTGGCGAAAGGGGGTGGCGAAAGGGGGTGGCGAAAGGGGGTGGCGAAAGGGGGTGGCGAAAGGGGGGGGGACGTGAAAGGATACGACTCCGAGCTGCCATCACGGACAAGAAGGTGGGAATCTCGAACTGGTCATCGAACGCCGGCAGCGCCACCTGAGCTGTTTCGCATGGAAGTACCCAGACCCATGGAGTATGCCAAGGTGTTGAGCCACGGTCAAGGTCTGCACTTACAGCAAAAATGAAACTAAGTCCGTCTCCTAGTTTTTCCAGGAAGTTTAGTGAGTGTCACCAAATGGACCAATCACTATGGGATATTCCGACCCATGTTTGGTTTTTCAAATCACTTAGTACCCTGCCTTAAGTATGTGTTCAGGTAACCCTTAGTTGGTGGTTTGGATCTGTGGTTTGTGGATTTTTTGAACCCTGGTCCTCGTAGAGGGTGAATGGGAAGCCACCCCAGAACACCACCAGATCACCAATCCACACCACCAACGGGGGGGGGGGGGAAGCTGATCCCGCCTGAGCGACATAGATCACCAGCACCGCGCAGGCTTCTCCGATGTTCTTCAGGACCGAATCCAGCAGGGCCAGCAAATACCTAGCCGGTGGTTTCTGGCATGGGTTTTCATTTTTAAAAAATGGGTCAGGTGTTTGTTTTAATACAACCCAAACGACCCCTGTTTGGGCGGCCCTGGGAAACCAAAAGGAAACCAGCCACCTTAAGAGGCTCCAAATTTTGAGAAACGCACTTCTGGGGAATGGTCTCCAAGCGCATGCATTCCCTTTCTAAAAGGATACCTTTGGGCCCTTTCTGCAAGCATCGCCTTTGCCAGCTGTCTGAGAGGATGTTCTGGCAAAGTGGTTCGGTAGCTTTGCCTACCGAACCATTTCAGGCACGTCGAAGCCACCGGGTTGCCCCCAGCTAGGGCCACCAGGACCCGAAGCCGAAGCCGAGATGTGTCGGCCGAGATGCATCGTGCTCCAGCCCTTGATGGTGAAGGAGGCCAAGACGCCTCGGCCGGGCACAATTGGATCCAGCCTTCACCTACGGCCTCGTTCATTCGTTCATGACCTTAGTTGCAGGAAACGGCGACAGAGGGGTTGGAGGGGCGGATCCTATGATGCATGCAAGGGAGAGCCCGCAACCGCTGTGATCTCAAAATGCACGTGTTGCCTCCAGCCTTGAGCTTTGCAGGGATATCTAGCTGTCGCCCATCCCGCACTGATCAGCAACTTCGACTGTGGGCTTCACCCGCGACAGCGCCGCTGCCTGGTCCTTCCCTCCCCTCCCCGGACCTCCCCAAAAGCCCTCCCTCCCCCGGCTCCTCCCCCCCCCCCCCCAGGCCTACCACTGTCGCGTCCCAGCCGGTGAAGAACCCGTTCTGCCAGGTTCGGCCGTCCAAGAAGGAGATCACCAAGATGGTGGTGAACCAGGCGCACTTGAACTGCACCAGCCTGAGACCCAAAAAAAACACCTCCGGCCTCACGCGTGGCTGGGAGCCGGTTCATACCGGGCAGCTGCTTCTTGGCTGACCTGCGTAGGCCCTTTAAAGCTGCCCTAACACGAGGCCTGCCTATTTTACGGACACCGCTGCGCAGGGGCAATGAAAAACACGTAGCATGCACGAACCAGTCGCGCAAAGGCAAATACAGAGGCGTGTTTACTATGAACAAAACGGCCCACATGGTGACTTGCAAGTACTAAGGCAGCCTTTTGAGACATCGGGCAAGAAGTCCACACTAGCAAGAGCTACCGAGTGCTACTGAGTGCTGCTAGGTGATAAATGTTGTGATAGAATGTGATAAGTGCTACTGAGCATAACCGAGTGCAATCATGCGAGTTTCAGTTTTCAGGAACTGGCTTTCGGAAGCAGGCAAAATCCAAGGGGCTGCATGTAGATAGGCTCGTCCTTGAAGTCTTTCATGTACCTGCCAGCGTCCAACTCGTGGTCTGAAAATGATCGCATGGCAACCGACCGCCGCACGTTGCGACCGTGTAAGTAGGTTCTCCCTAGGGTTTCTTTCCGTCTTCTAAGGTGGTCCCTTGGAGACAACGGACCAGCTTGTGCCTGGGACACGTCATGCCCTTTACATGCCGCTGGGAGAAGTGTCCTTCAGCCAGGCGGCTTGTCAGACAGCACCGCGCAAAGGCAGGACACGGTGACCTTCATCAGCACCTAAGGTGCGGAGCAACCCAAAGGGCGTGAGGAGGTCGTGGTGGTTGTTCAAAAGGGAAACAGTCTCGATCTCTTGCACGGTGCCCTGGATTTCCCGTTGAAAAAGGGTGCCCTGGATTTTCCCTTGAAAAAGGGGGGGCAAGAGAGTTGTGATCAAAAACACTTCGTCGGTTTGAACTTTCTACAGACAGCAAAGGTGTTTGTATCCACTGCCTAGGGCCCTAGCCCAGAACCAAATGCTGTGAGCACCACCCACCTGAAAGGTGAAGCCTCCCCTTGAAAGCAACCCCGAAACTGGGAACCTTCGAACAAAGGCACATCCAGACTCACTCAGGGGAAGCCGCTGCCGCTGCAAGCAAGGCACGTTGATGACTCCCATGATGGGAATTCCGGCGCCGGCGCTGTCGCCCTTGCCACCAAGCATGTAGACGCACATGGAGAACATCACCTCGCGAGCACCAGGGTTTTGTTGGCATCGCTCGTGCAAGCCGCGACCGAGTAGCAACATAGGTGCGTGTTTAATTTGAGGGCACCCTTTTCTAGGTTGAAGGGGAAAACCAGCAGCCTTGGGCCCCCTGTTCTGGCACAAACCCTTTTGGCTTCGCTGCCGGATCTTTGCCTCGGTGGCTCAGTTGCAAGCTAGAAACGAGAGCCCTTTCTGTAGTGGACGATCTTTTACCCACCGAACAAAACTTCGGAAAAAGGGTAGAGTCCACTAGGTTGCGAAGCGAGCCAAGTGGCCAGGATCAGAATGTTCCACTGCAGGGCAGTCTGCTTGGTGCCCTTGATGCCCCACCTTCAACGACAAGGAGGCTCATCCCGGCTTGATTGTGGGGGGACTGAAATAGAAGAGGGAATTCCACAACCGGATGGGTTTCCTTTGGCTGCCCTCTTGAACAAACTCAAACGGATACCCCCAGCGAAAAAAATACCTGCCCCAGAAGAAACCGCGAAAAACCGATGCCGCAGCATGCTGAGCATGTGCCGCCTGCTAGGGAGGGGCCCTCCTACACGGCCCAACGCCGCATGTTCCCTGCGAGTCGCATCATCAGCGCCGTGATGACGAGCTTGGACTGCAGCAGAATCCTGGCTGGAGGATTCGGCCGCGCGAGTTGCTGTTGACACCCTCACCTGGCAGCTCAGTGACCAGAACAGGCAGTGCCCCACACATTTATTGGGTCTGGAAATGTCTGGAAGTATGCAAGCAAGACTCCAACTTTAGTCATTAACCCCAAGTAGCCCCTTGCAACATCTTCTGCCCTAACATGGCGCCCATGGGGCAGCCTGGGACATCCAAACATCACCCCCACCACTGGCAACACCCCGAACAAAACAGAACCTCAGGCCTGAGCTTGGCATGCGAGGCTGGGAGGAACCTTCCACCAGTCACAATGGACGGGAGGGTTGCTTCGGGATGACCTTGAAACCTGCTACTTCATTGGCTTAATCCCATCAAGGACGCGTCGGAGGTGTCCATCTTACCCAGAAAATCCTGGGGCCACTGCGAACAACCCGATCAGGGTGCACCGTTCCCGTCAGCTTTCCTATTGGAAGGAAGGCGCTTTTGGGTTCAAAGCAGCCAGGCATCACACCCCGACCATGCCCCAAGCACCGCCTGGCCCGAAATGTTTTTTCCACAAATGGGTTCCTTTCAACTTGGTTGCGGCTGACCCCTGTGCAAAAAGTGTGTTGTTGTTGGTTTTTTTCGGTGGGGTAGAAAACCCCTTGAGTTCTCCAAAAAGTTAAAGTCTAAAGATCCAACCCAATAGCAATCAAGTCAGGTGCTTCACCATGATGGTCCGTTCGCTCAGCGATCGGAGCCCGTCTGTTAGAACCCATTCAACGGGCCCCCTGACATCCAAAAACAAACTCCGTTACCTAAACGACTACTCCCAGCGGCTGAATGGGATATGCAACCACTTTTGGGGGGTGTCTTTCTTTGCCTTACCCCCCATCCACAAAAAATGAATAAATAAATAATGAATAATACATTGCATGAATAAGTAAATTAAACAAAACAAACAAGATAGATAAATAAGTAAATAAATAAATAAATAAATAAATAAATAAATAAACACAGTAAACAAGCAATAAACAAAAAAATGAATTCTGTGGTTACCTTTCGAACTTCCAAACCAAGACTGGCCGCTGCAGAACAGCTACAAGATGGTATACCCCGTTTCAGCCAGATCGAGGCGCTGGTAGGCGGCGCCCCCCAGGGATCCCATGGAGGCCATCTCGAGGTAGTCTCCCAGCGCGTACATGAAGCCGATCACCGAGAAGACCTCTCGCACACTCACATGCCGCATGCTGTTTGTGTGGGCTTTCAGGGCAGGCAGTTGCTTCAAAGTAGTTTGACATATTTTGACCTTTGGGCCCAGCTTGTACCACAGTGGGTTGACAAATGCAACCCTGAAATCGATCCCTGAACTCAGTTGCGTTTGCTTCAGATGGCATCGATCTCCAGTTTTTGGACTACATGCTAGCCGCCAACCCCCCCAAACCCAACCTTCCAACCCCCTCATCCATCCCGTCCTCGGAACGCATTATACTCCAAGTGGCTCTGTCAAAAGGACAGTTGGGACATTCGGAGTCGGAGATAAAGTCCTTTACCCCAAGCAAAAACAAAAAATGGGATGTGCCAATCTGTTCAGTCGATTCGCCTCAAACTCATGAAGCTGGCCTTCATAGGCTTTGGGTCCCAGATCTTCTTCCACTCCATCTGGCCACCTGACCAGCGGAGCGCTCGCAGCGCGCTCCGCGGCTCCGCTCACCCGGCCACGGGTTCCCAATTGAAACCGCAGCCCGTGCACGCAACGCAGCCTGGCCCCACACAAACAAGCCAACGCAAGTTTGCAAATGGATGCAGAACCAGCGACTTCAGAGGCAGAAAGCCACGTCTTGTTCGCTGATACAGTAAGGAGAGTAGCTGCTAAATGTGTGTGAAATGGTGACCACAGCATTTAAGCGGTGCATCACGAGATGATTTGAGAATCATGCCCAGTCATGGAACATCCCCACCTATCGACAGGCACATGAGCTGCGCGACAATGATTGTCACCACCGTCTCACCCAGCACCACAGTCATGTTGCCATAAGCAAAGAACTTCCTGAAGCTGCCAAGCCAGGAGGATCTGTTCCCCCCAACTTCTGGCACCGCCCAATCAGAAATTCAGAATGGCCCGCTCGAGGCGAATTAGTCGATGAGGGTCCTTGCACAAAAATCGCCAAGAAAAACCGAAGCTCCATCAATGAAATAAGGTCCGGTACTTGCAACCTTCACCCTCCACCACTTCATTACTTACACCAACAAAAAAAACGCAGTAGCCCGCGCAGCACCAAAGAACTGACTTCAGGTCGCCGCAGCGAGATCACTTTGGCTACAACCATTTTGCACCGGGGGGGGGGGGGGGCGAGCGATAAGCCCACATTAACACGATGATTGCTTGTTTGGGGCGGGGTGGGGAGGGGTGGGGTTTGTTGCGCCAAACAATGGATCACTCTTGCACCCCTTCATTTGCATTTTTCCACTCACTTACCTTTCACTGGGAGTGGGGAAAAGCAAGTTCTTCCACAAACTGTTCCTGCTTAAGCGAGAGCGCTTGCCCTTTGCCCGTTCTTGCCCCACAGATTTGCAGGATCTTCCCCAAACGCCGAAGCACTGTTGCATATTCTTGCTGTGCCGACCGCATGTTCAACAGAGCTGCATGCTCTACTCCAAGCGATGGACCACTCTTGCTCCCGTTCATGGCCATGCAAGCTAGAAGGGACCAAGCATGGAATCCAAAGCTAACGGCGGCGCCACCACCGGAAGGAAACATACTCATGGGCCATGACACATTGCACTGACGTTGGTCTCCTTTTAGCCCCGAGCCCCCGAACCACGTGCCGCAACCAAGACGCTTGCCAGTCTCTGGGTCCACACCTAGGCAGAACGCTCTAGGGCGACACGATGCGGCAGGGGGTCCTCAAATGGGCGGGGGGGGGGGGGGGGAGGAGCTTTGAATTTCACTAGCCCATTGCCCGGCAAGCTGTTCCCGGCCCCAGAAGAAGGGGAACTTGACATGGAGAAAGGGACCTGACTCAGCATTGAATGACATACGAGGTGTGCCTCTGAATGATAGAATCCGAAGATGGGCGGCTTCCCTTTGAATTCCTGATTGAACCACACACAAAAAAAGGCACCCTCCAAACGACATACCCGTATTTTGGCAGAAGTCGGACATCCCCAATCCCTGGCCTGGCTGAGGGGCCAGCCCGCCAAAATCACCCGTTCAAGGAAACATGTAATTAAAGCCTTTCCGGCTCCATTCTGCTGGGCGGGAGGGTAGTGCTTTAAGCGCGGCTTTGTGGGGGCCTTTGAAGGCACGCATGACAGGGTCGCCACCGTCAGTTTGCTCCAACCCCCCTTTTGAGACAAATATATTTTGTGTATACATATATATATATAACCATACTTACGCCCAAAACGAAATCACATTTTGAGGGGGCCCGGAGCTGTCAGGTTGGTGGGAAAGAGGGCACTTCTTTGAAAGGCTGGTGCCCCTCGAACGGACTCCTCAATACATCAAAAAAACAGAAACGCCTTTGCAAGGATCTCCTAAAGCAAGTGGTTTGACTGCATCCTTGAGACCCCCGAACCCTGCAAACCTCTGCTCCAAGCTCGCGGCTCTTGGATGCATCGATGATGGTTGGGTGCACTGCCCTGGTCAGCACCTGATCGATGCGTGAGACGCGCATCGACCCCCGCAAGCTCCACTCACAGCCAGCGAGCCCAGCGACCCTGGGCCTGCTTCACCAGCTAAACCGCGGCTGGGACGGCGTTCCGACGGCGTTCTGAGGCGCCCTCCAACCGCCTGAGCCCCGCGCAAAGAAGACGAAGAGTCCCGCTTTGGCGGCGTCCGACGGCCCTGAAGGCTTGAGATCCTGGCAAGACATCCGCACTGTGCGACCTCCTGACGTTTTGAAGGGAAGCCACCCCCCACCCCCCACCCCCCACCCGAACAAAGCAACTGCCTGCGGGTCTTGCTCCAATGGATGCATCATCAACACGCACACACACTGGTATATGCATCCATATAGACTATGTTACACTATCTGGGAATATGTAATATTAGATAATATGCGTATCAGTGCATTCAGCTGATGGAATATAAGCACCAAACGCAGCTTTATCACAGGGGCCGGGCTCTTCGCTATTTGTGGTCCAAACTGCCCCACATGAAACAGAGTGTCTACAAGAACGAGTGCTACTAATATGGATGATACCTGGGGCAAGTGATGGCTACCTAAGTGTGAATCTCAATTGCGGACCTCACTGCCGTAGGCTGGAAGAAATCCCATGTTTTTTGCATCTGGAAAGGTAAGAGAAACCAAGGTCAACCCAACCAACTGGTGAAATGGTGCAATCAGGGATCAACTGTTGCAACATGCCCAACTGGCCGAAGTAAACATGACTGCTCCCTTGCGACTTGGCATGGAACCCGGCAAAAACCGGCATATGCAACGAGGAATCTCTTCTTGGGACATGGACGGCCCCTTTTTTTTCGGGATTCTTCCGCCTTGAACTCCTGGCCGGTGTGGGGCTTCCTCGGGGCTAGGGCTGAGTTCTGGTCATGGTGCCTGTACTTGCTCAGTGGATTGAGCTCCCAAGTACCGAAGTACCGACTCCCCAAATTCCATCTTTTCGGGAACCCAGAAACGGGTTCCATGCCCTACTCGCAGGACTGCCAAGACGCAACCGAAAAGCGCGAAAGCCAGGGCGCAAAGAGAAAAGGTTGCAGATTTGCAGGAGGAACTCTACAAACTGAAACTGGGGTCCTTGTTTCCAAAACTGGGGCTTCCGTTCTTGTCCAGAAAGGTTTGCGCGCAAACTGAGACATTCAAATTCGCTCCTAGCACACGCGCGGCTTAGCAAACAAACTGGAACATAGAAGGCTGAACTCTAGTGTTATCCCTCAACATTCAGTCCATCCAGTCCCTCTTAACCAGACTGGCCCCGATCGACCAGTACCCCACAAACAAGATGCCCTGATCCCAGCATCTCAAGTGCTGAGCTCGCCACTCCGCCGCCTTTGGCGCCATGACCAGCTACGAAACGTGGAGCTTTGTCAAGACTTGGCGACCAAACGGCTGCGTCCGCGCGCCGAGGTGCTGCAACGGGCCCATGGTCAGCATGTATCCACCAAACGTTTTCCGGGACGGCCAAACGGGCCAAGAAAGTGCTTTGCCGGTGGAGGGGTGTTGACATGTTGACAAACCGGAGTTTTTTAAAAGCATTCACCAAAACTTTAGCTCCAAACGGGAGTTTCCCGTTGGTCTGGTTGGGTCCGGCAAGGCCAAGTTGTATCTTCTAAGGAGCCCTGACCAAAACTTGCTGCTTGAAGCCGTGAATGCCCTCTCAGAAATGGCCAAGTGGCAAGCACGGAAGCTTGCCCGCCTCCTTTTGTGTTGCCTGGCGGAAGTTCGCCGCCTCGGCCAAGGATGATTGCAGCAAGCGCTCCACTGCTCCAAAGATCCAGGGGCGCCTGCTTGACCTCACTTTTTTCCCTTTGGTGGTCCAAATGGGGGGAGATCCCGAATCCCAATCCGCAACCCATGGTGGGCCATCGCTACACAAGGGAAACTACCACAGTTTGTTCATAAGGATCAAGGGTTGACTTTGAACAACGTCGCATTGTACAATAGCTTGAAGCTGCTAAGCTGTTGCATGGCATCCTTATGAGCTACATGCCTCATGGCTTTAAATCTTTGCAAAAAGGACAGGTCTTGCCCAACCAAGCCCAACTGTGAGTTTGCTACAGGTTCTAGACTCCAATTTCGGAGCATGAACAACAAGCATATGTCGATACCTCAACACTTGCTTTTCGGCCGATTTGGAAATGAATCGCGAGGTTTGGGGGGGGGTCTGGTACAACAGGCTTCTTTCCAATATTGTCAGAACAATTTCAGGGGTCCCTGACCAAAATTCAACCGGCTTGCTCCTTTTTGCTTCAATTGCATGGAGCCTTGTACCAACCTGCCAATCCGCATGGATCACATGCCCAACCCTTCACGTCACTCCATCCACCCCTACCCACCCGTCACCGCTCGCCTGCACCATTGCCTGGAGCAGCGGGTCCTCCTGCTTCGAAACCCTCGTCACGAGTCATGCCTAAGGGAAACCGACGCCAAGCAAAGGCGAGCACCACTGGGAGCCGGCCTGGGCACAAAGAAACATAGAAACCCACCGCCCGAACTTGGACACTCCAGGTTGGTGATTTGGAGTTGCTGTGTGCGAGCTGGTCAGGGCTGCTTCCCTGCGGTGGGATGCTGATCGCGCGGCTCGGGCTGTTGCCGACTGTTGCCAGGATACTGCAAAGCCACAAGTAGAACCCAAAAATGAGATCCGTGTCCCCATTGCCAACCTCCAGGCTGCGCAAGTCGCATAACGACACGTCACAACCCCCCAATCAAGAAGCCTTTCCGTTCAGACGTTCGAATCATGTCCGAAGATCTGCCGGCTTCCAGCCTCAGCCTGCTGCAACTAGGAACTGCCTTCCCACTTCAATGCAACACCCAGGTGTTGACAGGGCGCCTTTCGAAAGACTGAGCATTCAAAGCTTGTTGTCGCACCTCCATAAATATCGTCCCCGTTGCACATTGGTTGAGCTGTCGCTGAAACATCTAGCCAAGTCAGTACAGAATAATATGCTCCTCCACCCTGCAACATTCACGGAAGCCGACACAAGGGTTTTGCAGAACTATGGCCATGGGTCAGAATCCAAATCGTCACCCCGTGAACATCCGATTCAATCCAACCACTCAAATAGCTTGGCTAAAATGGGTGGTGAATTCACCTACCCACCAAAGTGGGATCCCATTGGCTTGACCCAATGGCCCTGTTCGTCTTTGTGGAAGCCGCTGCATCCGAAGATCCGGCGGCTCGACTCGACTCAACCGCGCCGCTCCTTGGTTGGCAGCGCCAAGCCAGGCCCCGGCACCCGGAAGGAGGTCTTGTAGGAGTTGCGCAGGAGACCTCGGCGATCGAAGCGGAAGCCGCGCAAGCAAGCAACTCCGGTGGCCTGTCGCATTCTCACTCCATTGGATTTAAAACTGAGAGCAGACGGCAAAAACTGAGCCACAATTGTTCTCACAGCTTCTGCCAAACCAAGACCTGCCGAATGCAACAGTTCCTTCCCCTCATCGTGTACCTTCCCTTCCCTTGCTTCCTGCCCTTCCCTTCTCTCCTTCCCTCCCTCCAACCCTCCCAACCCTCACTTCCTTCCCTCTCCGTCCCCCTGCCCCTCAGCTCCCCAAAGGCGCCCAAGAAGACCCCGGGCAGACCCGCCCTAGACCCCGCCTTCCACACGGTTCGAGGCCCCGATGGCCACAAAGAGCTGCTGGCACACCTCGTGCAACGCGCTTCGTCGCCAAAAGCCGCCCCCAGCAGTCATAGGTGTCCTCTTAGGGGAAATCGATGGGTTTCTCCGGTAGATGATTAAACCACCAGGTAAACCAGGAATCGCCCTCTACTTCTTCAACCGAAACAACCAAGAAGGACACCTATGGCGGCAGTGCTGACGGAGAGAAGTCGGTCAAAACAGGCGGCGTCCCTCCCCAAAAAGGTGTCCCCACCCCAGACCCCAATTGAATACTGAAGGGATATAACGGCCCAGCCTGGTCTGGGCGCATCAAGAACCGCGCGGTCGGGTCCAGCATCCTGGCGCGGTCGAAGATCCGCTGACCAAGCAGCTGCACAAATCTCGCTGGTTCATTGATCTCCTAATGTGGGGTGGCGCTATGTGGTGCTATGTGGTGCTTCTATTGGGGCCCACAAGTGTTTGCAGCACGTGTCATAAACCCATCTAAACTCAAATCTTTAAAAAGTCTAAGGGCCTGGCTGGAACTGCCAAGAAATGGACATCTTTTAGGGGAAAGGTTGAACATTTGCGTTGGAGACTTAAAAGTATGAAGATCCGAACATGGCTTTGGAGATGTGAAATCGTGAGACGTGTGGCGCGTAAGGTTCAACGTGCTCGGAAGTAGCAAGGGCTAGACATGATTCGTTCTTAGATTCAAACACGCGCTTGAAGATGTCCAAGGTTTCATACTCAATAGTTGCGATGTGCGCCTTGTGAGCTTGAAGAACCAGCATGCCCTACAGAAGCCATTCCTGTTTAATTTCTTGCTTATGGAATGAAATCCATAAGTGGAGCACTTCATGTTTTGATTCTCCTGACGAGTTTGGGACAAGTGATGCCAGCAAATGCGAAAACAAAAACACATGAGCCCCTTGCCAAGACACACACACACACACTCGTCAAGGCTTACATGTCACATCCCGGAAACAATCCAGGATCAATTCGCAACACCTGCTGGCAGGCCATAGCTGCAGCAACATGTGTTTGAGACCTGTATTAGCAATTAGGAACAAACAATTTGGCGATAAGTTCGAGTCAACACAGACAAACCAACTAACATGGCATTTTGACCATCAGGCAGTTGCACAGGCGACTCTCCCCCCCCTCCCCCCCATAGAAACAGAAAACTGGCGACGCCTCTGCATCTGTTCTTTGGTCATCTCAGGCGGCACTGGCCCGGAAGCCGGTGGCTCGCCCCACTTGGGCGGATCTGGGATCGTGGGCATCATGGTGTACCTGCGTGACATTGAGTAAATTCCCCCCCTCTTGCAAAAACGCCGAGAACGAGATTTAAGACGAATAAGGGTCCTATGAGTTTTCACGGTGGCACTTGGGCCCGGCGTGTTGTCCAGTGTGGGTCAAATGTCTTGCAATAGACCCGTATGCTCGCCCTGGAATTGCCATGCTCGTGAAAAGCAAGTTGACAGGGACTAGGAGCTGTCGACCAACAGCGACATGCACATGTTCACCTCGACCTGTTAATAAAATATCTGACTCAATGTACAGGAGCAGCATTCCTTGGGCAAAGCTGTGCAAACAATTCATTGGCGGAATCCCACGCGCGCTTTGCACTGTATGCAAGGCTGTCCATCGCACACATATCGACGAGCATGAAGAATGACAAAGGGGTTCAGTCAAGTTTCAATAGAGACATGACGCCCGGCTGAGACAGAAAGCCAAACCCCACATGTCCGAAAATACTTCCATGCTGCGGTGCGCCCAGAAAAATAAATATGCCTGTCGCCTTCCCCCCGACCCACCACCTCCTAAAGGAGGTTTAAACCGCCAACTCCATCCCCTGGCCCTTGGGACTCGAGGCCGCGGCGTGGGTGGCATGGTGGGAGACAGCTGCCCGAAGGCGGGCTTTGGCAGCGCTCCCGCCAGCACCGCCGGAGGCTGGTCTGGCACGCACGGCGCGCGCACGGCAAAGGGTGCAGGGGCAACCCCGTGGTTTCGGAGAACCAATGCCCAGGGACACCGTGAAGAAGCTACAAGCAAGCAAGCGCTTGGACATTCTGAAGACACGCCGTGCGCGTGTCTAATCTAAGAGCGGCAGGTCAAATCACATGAACCAACCCAGCCAGGCCATTTGAGAAATATTGATCATCACTCTTATTGTACCTCTGGGTCAATCAAGCGGAACCTCTGGGCTGACTTCTGGTAGGCTTCTCCCAACCCTCTCACCTGCAGGCGGCGGATCTGGGATGTTCCGCAGCGCAAGGCCGAACAGCTTTCCTGGGTGCCAGCCAAGAAGTGGCCAGAGCCTCCTATGTTTCCCCATCCCTTGATAGATGTGGACCTCAGTTGATGAGGATCCCCTTTGAATTACTTCCACCAGGCCTCTACATTCCCAACACAAGGAAACTCACAGAAAATGTTGTTTGGAGGGGTGTGAACCCAAACCACAACAGTTGAACTACGGAGATTGCTGCACCAGCCCCTTTTCCCCAAAATCTGGGTTTCCACAAAAGGCTTTGTGGCTGCCAGAGGCTTCACCCAACTCCTCCAAGCGTCCGATGCCAATGCAAGTTCGCTCCGTCCAGTCAGGACGGCCTGGAAGAAAAGCAAAGGGATCTAAGCACCTAAACAACCAAAAACAAGCAACCAAATCCCATCCCCTTCTGATTCCCTGCTTGGGAAAGTAACAATGCTTAGCAATTTGGCATTCAGAGTACCTGGTTGCCCCAAAATTGATATCTAGATCCGTATGGGGCCCCCTGGATGCAGTCAGGAGCATGCAGGCAAAGCAATGCAAAGTTCCTTCCATTCTTTTCGCAGGCGAGGGTCTCTCACTCCGTGTTCCCCTTTGGGGTTGACTTGTTGGCATTGTGTTGTGCTGCAAAATCGGAACAAGCGGGCAGCTTTTGCCGCTGAAACCCAGCAACTTGCACAGACCTGCGTGTTAAAAGTCAATGTTGCCGAGCGGCTGGAGGAATCCACCACCAAATCTATCAAGCACTTCCATCCATCTTCAACTGAACTCCCCCCAACTGCAAAGCAGGATTCCCCCCACCCGCCGTGAAACCCGCCGCCATACGTAGCACGCAGCGGTTGAAAGGTAAGCCCGGCCCAACGAAATCGGCCGTTTTGAATCGAAGCTGACAAGCTGAGCCTTTGGCTAGTGAGTCTCAATTTGAGAAACAAGCCCCCATATTTACATATTCATCCATGGTACACACAAACAACACGGGACGTCCCAGGCGGCAAACACCCATCAAGGATCCAATTCCCCCTTGGCAGTCAGATAAACTGACAAAGCTTCCTGGCCACTTTCTGGGAGTTGTCAGCTTCGGAGCACATCTTAGATGTCCTTGCTCCGTGTGCGCGTCTTCGACGCCAAGGTCTCCACCAGCAAGGATACATCCTTCTTCATGTCGAAGAGCTCCGATTCGACAAAACTGCTAAAGTGGCCCTGGTTCCTGGCCAACTGCGACCCATCCAAAGCTTGGGTCTGGTGCGCAGAATCGAGAAGAAACGCCTCACCCCTTGCCCTCCCCACAGACAAACACATATACGGATCGACCGGGAGGCAACACTTGTGACGTTGAGAACCCTTGCATTCCAAGATCTGCCTCCTCCTCTGTTCCCATCCAAGGACTTCACTCGCTGACTCGCGCCCGTCCTGATGAGCCAGGAGACGTCCTGAATCAGCTTCGCAACCTCCATGGCTCGCGCCTGCCCGCGCAGCCGGAAGCAACCCATGAGGAACTCCTGCAGGCGGAGAAAAAACAAAAAAATAGAAGAACAAAAATGAAAAAACGCCGGCCGCCCAGGTTTTTGCCGTCACAAGGCGAGTTGCTGAAGTTGAACTGTCTTTTTGGTGAAAAATCATGAAATGGTGGGGTGGGTCAAGCGCTTCAAAAGTTCCAGCAGCTCAAAACCACCAATTTGACGTTTACAGAGAGTGAACATACTCCTCTTGAGCTGGAACACGGGCAAGCGCAAGGAGCCAAGAAGCCCCAACCAAGACACAACAACTGCCGCACACACCCTCGAAGCGCCAAGTGCAAAAAAGGCCGTTTAGCCGATGAGGGCCGCCCCATACATCATACAAATCACAAATCCCTTCCACCCACAACCCATGCGCCAGGGCGAAGGTTGTTTGCTAGGGAAATCCTTCCTACCCCAGGTTCTGGTGACAGTACTACAACAAAATGAACCAATACAAACCTTGACGATCCCTCTGGTTGTCCTTTAGTGCATCCAGAACTGTCCGATTTTTTCGGGACTTTCAACCTCCCCCCCACCACCCACCCAACACCAGCCCCCCACCCACCCCGGATACTCGTTTCGAATTCGACCCCTCCTCCGCCTCCACGGCTCCCCCCGCGTCCAGGTCCAAAAGCTTAAAGAAGGTCCAGGCGTCCCAAATGTCGAGGCCCAATGACTCGAAGTACTCCCGCACCGCCGGACACCCGATCTTCTCCTCTCGCTGGGCGGTTGGGCGCTCTGACCCTTGCTCCATATGACTCCATATGACACGAACATGCAAGCATATGCACAAAATGCTTGGTCGTGCATGTAGATATATCTATATGTATACACATGTATGTATATATTGTTATATATGTATATATGGTTATATGTGTGTAATACGTGTATAGTGCATGCGCAAATTCAAAGATGCGCACATATGCCTATACAACAAGCCCCGGCGGCATGCCCAACAGCAACCACTTGAACCCTTCGGGATTTTTAGCGTCTGAGTGCCTCGAACATTGTGTATGTGATCACGCCATCGTCCGCGCCGATCTTTCCGAAAAGGTCGTGAATCTTTTCGAGGTGGGCCTCGCGAGAACGAGGCGCAACATGCGCAGGTATCAGCAAACCCTTCTTGAAGCAGAAACAACAAGAAACAAAAAGCACTTTGGAAAATAAACCAGGGCGACCTTCTGCCGCAGAAAGTCCCAACCCGAACCCAGCGGCGGTTGGCTCAGGGCCCAGTTGACTTGCTACGGGCTGCCTCCTTGTCCGCGAGAATGGATTGCACCACAGTGGTCTGGTCGTTCTGAGCACTCTCTATCCTGGGAAGTAGGGTGTGCCACCCCAACAAAGTGCAAGCAAAGCGACACGATTCCTAGTAACAAACCACTACTTTGAAAAACATGCGTTCTAAAGTCAAAAAGTTGACTAAAACAAGTCAAGCGACGCCGACTGACAGAACACCCCCGTCACCTCAGTAAAGGAAAAGCAAAGCAAAGACGCGCCAAAACGAAAAAAGACCCGGGGATCCGGGTTGGGAACGGTTAGCCCCGCAACCAAATGCTGATTTGCGGACTGGGCTGCCACGTTGAGCACGGCGAAGTACGTGAAAGACACCTTGGTCGGCTTTGGACCCCGGCAGACATCAAACGCGTTGCTGGCTAGTTGGGAGAATACTCCTGTTCCGAAACACGAAAGAAGGTTCAGGACCAAAGCCAACCAAGACACATAGAAGAGGAAGAGGAAGAGCCACCAGGTAGAGATAGCCTGCAAGAGATCCGACGTCCAGTTAAAATTAAATTCACAGCTACGACGAGAAGCGAAGGCTTAATTCATTGCGGCTGATCTTGAATCTTGAGCAAAAGGGCAATCTTTCTGGGAGTCCAAAAGCGGCGCTCCTTTCGTTTTCAAGTTTGGAAGCCCATGCGATCCAGGACTCCGGGACCCGATCCGGGAGACTGGCCTGCAAGGGCGCCATCACGTCCTCCCAGCCCACGCCGTTGCCGATGGTCATGAAGAGCGCCAGCATGGTATCCGGCAGCGAGGAGAAGTAGCGCTCGCAGGCGAGCAGCTCCCGGTCGCTCAGCTCGGTACTGGTGGGGTCCATGATGTAGTCGTCCACCGTCTGGACGAAGATGATGGAAAACACATACCTCACACATAGTCACGTCTACGGCACATGGCGTCCCCAAATCCCCCAAACGGCCCTCACGTCGTCCCGTCTATGGCAAAGGGCTTCCCAAAATCCCGAAAACGGCGGCTGAAAGGAGGTCGCTGATGATTTCCCTGCATTCGGTGGGTCATAAGGTGGCAACAAAAAGGCCTTCGCCTTTTTGAACAACCCTTGCGCTGGTGCCCGCGGGGGCTCCACCGGTGAGGCATATCAAAATGCAACAAACAAAATTAAGATTGTGCCCTTTGGGACCCTTTCCACGACTAAATATCTACACGTACTTAATGATACACCTGCGCCCACAAACAAAGCTAAAAGACAAATTTATTCTAGGATTGTAAAGGGATCCTTTGGGTGCCATGTTAGCTTCTCATTTGAGGGCCACGACTTTTTCAGCTCGAACCCACAAGGGCGCTAAGATGCACAATGATCAGCAGGAGGATCAAGGCCCAGAACAGGGACTTCAGCGTGTGGAAGATCGAGGTGACCAGCGTGCGCAAGGCCATGATGAACCGAAAGATCCGCATGAGTCGGACCGCCTTCACTATGCCTCAGCCCGGCCCTGGGAAAACCTTCGGCGCCCTAGGTAAAACGGATGATTGCAATGGAAAACCCCAAACCCGCCAAAAAAAATGCCACTGGGCAACTGGGATGCGGGTAAGCCGGACGATCCGGAAGGCCTTTACACTGGATAGGCCCCCCACGCCGGAGACCCGGGCCCCATCTGTAACTGCCTGGAGCGTGTCAACCACCACTTCCCAAATGGAGGTCGCAACGATGAACAAGTCCAGCCACGACCACATCCACTCCTCGTTGCAAAAGATCCTCGGACCACCAGCGCCTACCCTCAGCACCAGTTCGGCCGAGAAAAGGAGCGCGTAGACATACCTCTTCAGGGCCACGCGGTGTCAGTGCCTCTCACTGGGAACATCTACAATCACTCACTCGTCTACCTGGGAGACGTCTGGAATACCCCTTTGTTTAGAGGAGCGATCCAGCTTCGCGATGAGGGACGAACCGGATGCGGCGTGATGCATGTCGACGCTGTCTGATCCAAAGTAAGGGAGGGCAACGTGGCTGCATCCAAGGTTGCGATATGTGTCTCTCTGTGGCAAGAAAGCTGTTATCGAGACCCAGGTCACCCAATCGATCCAAATGACAAGAGCGAGATTGTGATCTGCGAGCCTATGACGACCTTCTTGAATGAGGCAAGCGGCAAGCGGCATTTCGCTGCAGGTAGCAAGAAGCCGGGCAGGCAGGGACACTCCGGACAATGCTGGCATATCCTAGATCATCTTAGCCTTTGCCAGCTGACCTACTGAAAACAGTGGGATTCCCCTGCACCAGTGACAACCCCGAGCCGGCAAATAGCAAGCTTGCCAATTGGCGGAAGGTTTTTTGTTTCCAGGTTTGGCGGGGGCGGTCCGGAGTCCCGACCCAGAAAAGCACAGGGTTCACTTTGTCGAAGTCGTTGTTCAGGGCGGGTTTGGGCCGGGCCTGGGTTTCTTTAGGGTAGGTTGTTGGTTGGTTTAGGCTGGTTTAGGGCGGGCTTAGGGTGTGGGTTTGTGGTGAAGGTTGGTGTCGGGTAGGTCAGGGCAGCTTTAGGCTGGGTTAGGAATCATGTAGTGCTGGTCTGTATTGATTTAGGGTTGGTTCAGGGTTGGTTTCGGGTGATTTAAGCTTGGTGTAGGGTCTGCTCAGGGTTTGCTAGGGTTGATTTTTGCTGGTTTAGGGATTGTTTAGTCCTGGTTCAAGGTGGGTTTAGAGTTGGTTTGGGGTAGTGCTGGCATAAAGCTTAGGGTTGCTTCAGGGGTTTAGGGTTGATTTTGAGGTGGCTTCAGGCTAATTCAGGCGGGTGGGGGGGGTTGGTTTAGGCTGGGTTTCGGAGTGGTATAGGCTTGGGGTGAATTTAGGCTTGTCTCAGGGCTTGTCAGGGTTGGTTTGGGGTTGGTTTAGGGTTGGTTTAGGGCTGGTTAGGGTTGGTAAAGGGTGGGTTTAGGTTTGGTTCAGGGTTTTCTTGAGGTTCGCGTGGGGTTGGCCAGGGTCGGTTTGGGGTTTATTTGGTGTGTTTAAGGTTTCTGTAGGGCTTCTTTCGAACGGGTTTAGTATGGGGTTAGGGTGGGGGTGTACTTGTGGTTTACTCTGGGTGTAGTGGGAGTTTAGAGTTGGATTAGGGTGGTTTAGGGATAGTTTGGTGCTAGATAAGTGTGGGTTTAGGGTGTCTGGTTTTGGATGAGTGGGGGGTTACGGTAGGCTTAGGGCTTAAGTGCTGGTTTAATGTGGGATTGGGGTTGGTTTTGGATTGGTTTCAGGTGGGTTTAGGGTTGGTATAGGCTTTAGAGCTAAGGGCTTGTCTAGGGCTGATGATGGCGGAAAAGGGTCCTGGTTTCAGGTGGGCTGCAAACACTATCCTGGCGGTGCTGCCAGCTGAGGATGTGGAACGCCAAAGCACCAACAACCGCCAGAAGCCACAAAAGCCCGCAACATGCAACACGAAAGCCGACCGAGGGCTCAGAATTGTCAGGCTCGCGCAGCGGGGGTGGGGAACTACGCCGAGAATTCGTGGGAAGAGGCCCGGGCGAAGGCCCAGGCTCGCCGAAAGGCGATATGTAAACTAAATCGCTGCCGATTTCTCACCGGAAATCCTCGAATGGATCGAGCGACGAGGAAACCAGAGTTACGTAGCATGGGGTGGCAAGTGCGTCCGGAAGCCAAGGGGTCAGCACGCACCCAATGTCGAAAAGATAGCAAATCCCACGGGCGGAAAGCTGAGGTAAGTTCAAAAGTACTGCATGTCATATCTGCAAGCAAATCCAGAACCCTCCTCCCCCCCCCCAAGAAACCAAAGCAACTAAGCATCCAACTGTGTCACGCGCATTCCCCATGACCGTGGCTCTGTCATACGAAGACTCATCTCCACGTCCATGCCAATGAAGAGGCCGTTGGTGACAACGACGATGCCGAAAAATGCATCAAACCACGGGCTCGCGACGATGCGCGCCATCACGGGAGGCCCGCGCATACCCAGAATACCCTGCGGCGGGGTTTGACATTGCTTCATGCCCCACAAAGGTGGCAACCTCCTGAACCCTGAGCCACCCTAACACATCATATCCAGGTGACAAATCCATGAAACCTGAGCGGCACAAAAACGTATCCAGGTGACAGACACTGTCAATCCTAAGCCCCCAAAAGAATGAAGGTCACACACACACACACACCGTACACCTGAGCCGCCCATCAAAAACATAAAGACATGGCACTCCCGGCAAAAGGCGACGCAAGGCGGCACAGAGTCCGACAACTCGTTTGACAACCTCCCAGCTTTGAAAAGGATATTCGTCCGTGTGTATGTCATGTTTGTTATTTTCTATGTTATAAGTTATATGTATATATGATATATGCTTATGAACTTATGTTCTTTATTGCTTTCATTTTATGTAAAAACCAAAAACTATTGACAACAAATGTTCTTAGATCGGGTCTTTAACAAACACCTCTCCTCCGCATGCTGAGCGCTCCCATACTTCCGCCGTACCGAGGAGGAGCCGGCCACCATCGCCTGCAAACCCAAAACTGGGCTGTTCTCAGGTCCCGGGCCTTCAAAGTGTAGCTTTTAATGGGTTAAATGGAAACTCTCATCAACCCCCCCCCCAACAAAAAAAAAGGAGCCGAATGGCTGGGAAGAAAGGCAAACCCCCACCAAACCCTAAACAGCTAAAAAGCTGAGGGGCGGAGCCGAATTATGGCTGGGACGCGCCTCAGAAACAACTAGGAACGGGTATGTGTCAAAATAGGGGGGGGGGCAATTGTGGCTGTTCTTTCCCATTCCCATGAATTCAACCCTAGACAGGGTATATATGATCACATTGCCTTGAGAATGACCCTGCAGTTGACCCAACTTTTTTCCGGGCTCGTAAACATACAAGTGAAATGAATAGAGATCCAAAAACGGTTCGGGGTTGGAAAAATGAATGAGGGTTGCTGAGCGGAGAGACTAGGGGTGTACGGGGGTAGGGGTGTCCCGATGTCTCTCTTGAAAAGGTATCGTCCAAAAGGACATGTTTTGAGAGATGTTCAGGGGCAGTACAGGCTTCAATCCTGCCCCTTATCACTCACCTCCCACGGCGTCGCCGAAGAAGACCGAGTTGCGCTAAACGTCGAAAACCGACATCTTCACCGGGGACCAAGCCATGCTCGCTCCCAAGCCACATCCCGACCAAGCCCCGCCTCATTCCGAAGCTTTCCATCCCAGAAGCTGTAGCTGGAGAAGAGCGTCTTAGCATGCCTCAACGCACCCGGCCCGGTTGGAGCCTGGAATCATACTTCCCTTCAAGAATCCCACCAAACGAAACTCAAACCAGAAGGGCCCAGAACGGGCGCTTCTCACCGCACGCGCGTGGCTGCAGTGACTGCTGCCCGAGGCTCGGCAACTCCAAGGTGGAGGATTCCGACTCCTCGATGGTGGACAGCTCCCGCTTCTCTCGCTCAGACCTCTCGGACCTCTCGGACTTCTCGCTGGCGACGCGCCGCACGCCTCAGCTCCGGCGCAAGCGAAACGAAACGGAGCGCTGCAAATCTCTGCCCCGCGAAGCGCCAAAACGGTTGGCGCGTGCAATTCCAGCTTTCAAATAGAAACCTCACAAACGACCGGGGCGCTCGATAGGTGTGCCTCTTTTTGGAGGCACCCCCCAAAAAGTAGCGGGTGTCCTTTTAGTTTCCCTTCTAAAGCCACCAAAAAAAGAGTTCCGCCTCACTAACCTCCCTCCGCCCCCAAAACCTCCTGCGGCCCGAGCCGCTGCCCCGACTCCCCACCGTCTCCCTGGAGCCCGAAGCCTTCAGCCGCTTCAAAGGGGGCGAAGACCCCGTGCCCAGCTGTCGGAGCAAATCCTCCTGGCGGTCGGGGGAGTTTCAAGCGAACTCCGCAGCTTCCCCCACTCATTGGGGGTTCTGAGTGGTGGTTTGGTATCTAGTCCTGTATTTATTCCCCCCCCCCCCCCACCCAAAAAAAAGAAAAGAGTGGAGACATGTCGCACCTTGTTTTGGGCAAGATGGTCTTCCAGGACTGAGCAGCGGTATTGGCCAAACTCCAAGATAACCAGAAAAACAATGTTTAACATGGCGGTCTTTGGTCATGGGCCCTCCAGGGGGGCCTTCCATGACCTGTGAACTGTGAACCCCAGGCCTCATGAAGGGCGTACCCTTCACTTCTCCGAGGCTTAGGGATAGACCCCCCCAGCCCCCCCCCGCCCCCCGTTCAGCGGGGGGGGGGGGGTGGTCCGTCCTGGGCATCCAGCCGCTGGAGAATCTCCGCATGCTGCAGCCTGCGAGACTCGTTTGGACACCGGGACTCTGGGCCCTGGGCGGCCCGTTTTCAGATCCGCCTCAAAAGCGGAGAAAACGTTCAGCGGGCGAAATTGGACAAAAAGGCAAGCCTGAACCCGAAAACCCGAAAAATACCCGAAAAAGGGGGGAGCAAGGAGACTGGAATCAAGTACTTGCCAACCTCTGGTATAGGCTTGCAAGAAATAAGACGCTGCGTTCTTTGGCAGCCCCCTGCTAAAAATGAACAGGACCAAAAAGCCTAAAACACATGCCAACCACTGTGAAGACTATGAAGCGCTACCTATAGGGGAAGAAAACGGAGGATTTGTGGCTCTTTAGCTCTCCGTTGTGTAAGCGATTCATATGAGGGTCCCCGATTCCAATAGAAAAACAAGACTGAACTGTACAGGTACCTAAAGGATTTGTACAACCAGGGGTTGTATCATTTGTCAAGTCACCTGTGTTGGACTATTTTGCGGGGCCTAGGTTGCAATAAAAGTTGTCAGACTCCCAATCTCCCAACATTGAACCAACTCCAAACCAACCATTTTCCCCCCCTCACTCGCAGAGCCCGGCGGAAACCGGCAGCGTGGTCATAGCTTCTTTTGGGTGACAACAAGTGAGAACCCCGACTCATCTCGCTTGAGTTGACTGGCCCAAAACAAGTCCCAACATGATGTTTGCGACTTAGATGGTCTTCCAAAAAAAAGTTGAACGTCCACGAACTCGAATCATGTCACCAAACGCGATCCAATCTGCACCAAGAGGACTACAGCTCAACAACCCCGAAGTGTCAGTGGAATCGCTTTTCGAACATCCCAATTGGAGCCAAAAACAAGACCTTTTGGACGGTTCTTTGCTGCTTCTTGGCCAAGGCATCTTGCGCTGCTTGGGTTCCGCAGCCAACCCCAGGGGCGCGTCAGACGCCCAGCCGGGCCTCAGCAGCGCGGCGGTGCCGTCCGGAGCGCTCAGCCCTGGACTCCGGGAGCGCCCCGAGCCCAAGGACTCCTATGCGGGGCATTGGGGTTGGGCTATGGGCTGTGGGGTGGGTTAATGGTAACCTTGGAGTAAGAAAATTGTGGTGGATTAATAGGGGACACACCCCTATTAAAGTGTGCCCCGGAGTAATAAAATAAACCCTGGTTGATTCATAGGAAAATGCCCCCCTTTTGGTAGGGATTCGAATCACGTTTGGAGGGAACACCCCCCCTAATCATGGGACGGGTTTAAGAGTCCTGGGTCAACATTACGCTGCTTGCTTCGACGGGTTCTCTTGTTCAGGGCATTCCAGCTTCGGCTCCTCGCTTCCCGGCTTCACCGCAGCGCTCAGAGCAGCCATGAGGCGTGACGCAAACGCCCAGAGACAGGCGGAAAGGGCCGGTCGCTTTCCAGTTTTGGCAACAAACTACGGAGTGTTGAGGCGACTAAACCGGAGAACCCAACACTGGTAGCACAGGTCGTCAGCAACTCGACTTGCCCTCCCTGCCCCATGCGAGGAATCGATTCTGTCTGGACCGGGCTGATTTGCCCGGGGCAAATGGAAACATGACAACCGTGCTTCTGAAACACAGCTCCCTGATCAGTGTTCCCCGAGCTGTCACAACCCATAGTTGTCGCTATTCTCGCTTCGTTTGGGTGACAGCTTCCTGGCATGATGGTGGATCTGAAGCTGATTTGAGCTGTGTACATTCCGCGACACGCACTGGAAAAACTTGCCCATGTGCCCGCATAGAGAAGCATGCAGGCATCAACCAGGGGGCAACCGTGACGCAAGGATACGGCATTTTCACTGCTCAAAGCAGGGTGCCAGGGCCACTTTGAGTGGGACCCGCTGTTTGAAACTTGTGTTGTGTAGTTTTACACATCGCATCCTGTGCCAGAGGTACAAGCCGCAACTACACGCGGCTGCTACGCGCTCTCAAAGAGCCGTCTTCCGGCCGGAGACTATTTTACATTCAGGGCACCGTCCACGGGACTGCAACCTAGTTGATTGCGATACATGCATATTTACACATGTCAGGTGAAAAAACATGAGAATGCCAGCTGGAAAGGCCCAGCCAAGTCTCCAGAATCTTCAAAAAGCGGGGAGCAGAGTGGGAATGCGCATCAGCAACCTCACTCCTTCTTCCAGACTCCTAGGCAGCAGGCCCCTGCCTCGTCAAATGTCAAGCTGCCTGGCTTCTGTAAGTGAACCTGCAAATGACTCGCTGTTCGGCCCGGTCTGGAGCACCAGAATGCCCTTGAGCTCCTGAAGTTGCAGCTCAACATATTGGTGGAACCTGTCCTGGTTGCAGATCAGCCATGTCTGGTCTTGAAGAATCCTGCCAACATCAATTGCGGTTGCCTGCCCCCGCAAGCGCAGGCACCCCATCAGGAACTCCTCTATCTCCACCAGACCACCTCCATCCGCATCTAGCAGCTTAAAGAAAGACCAAGCATCCCAAACACTCAAGCCCAGTGTCTCAAAGTATTCACGCACCGCAGGCGAATTGAGCCTCACGTGCCAAGCCTGGGGAACCACCTAAGTTTTTGTGTTTTTATTTTTGTTTATTTTTTTTTAGAAGAGAGATCCAACGCCGGAAAAAAATGGAAAAAGTTGACATTTCGGGGGTTGTCAAAAATATGGCCCCTTTTTGGCCTCTCGTGCCGCCTTGTGCCGCCACAAAAAAAAGAAAACTACCAGAAAAGGCCCCTGATTCGGACCGCTCCCCCCCCAAAATAAATAAATAAATAAATAACTATATATATACAAATAAAACAGAGCGGGGAGCTTCTCCTCAAACATGGCAAAGGTGACGCCGCCCGACACGTCCGCCCCAAACTTTGTGAAGAGCGTCCGGATCTTCTCCAGGTGTGCTTCCTTGTCGTCCAAGATCGACTGGACCACCATGGTGTGATCGCTCTGAGCACTATCTATGGCAGACTGGCAGAAGACCTGAACGAGGGGCGGCTCGAGGTTTTTGGGCCCCGACAAACACACGTGCGAAGAGAAAACAGAGGCACTTTATGACATACTGGTTTAAGTAACGCTTGACTGTTCGGCCTCTCTCCCAAAAAGAAGGCACGCACTATAACACGCACAAACACATTCGCTAGCTGAGCAGGCAAGACACTGCAGTGACCACGTTGAGTACCGCAAAATACCTTGGTGGCTAGTGCCCTGTGCACAAAATGTTCTACTTGTTGTGGGTTAGTGATAAAGCGCACATGCCCTCAAAAACTTAAAGGCTAAAGATCCAACCAAATACAAGTAGCGCCAAGGTACGTAAAAGATATGTAGAATAGGAACAAGCCAACCCAAATATCCGATATGGCCCTCAGCGGCGCCAATACTTCCTCCCAACTCACCCCGCCAGCGATGCTCATGAAGAGGCTCAGCATGGTGTTGGCCAAGGACGAATAATACCTCCTGCTCGTCAACATCTCACGTTCCGTCAGATCGGGCGCTGCAGGGTCCCGGACACGTTCATCAACTGCTTGAGCAAAAAGCACCGCAAAGACGTACACGATCAGCGCCAAAAGAATCAAGGCCCAAAACAAAGACTTCAAGGTGGAGAAAATGGACGTGATCAGCGTGCGTAAGGCCAGCACGAAGCGGAACAGCCGTATCAGCCTGACAGTCCTCACCACCCTGGTGATGCGGATTATTCTGAACGCTTTCAAGCTGGAAACCCCGGCGATGGCTTGAACGCCTCCTTCGCCGTCGGCAACCGCCTGCACAACATCAACCACCACCTCCCACAGTGAAGTCAATACAATAAAGATGTCCTCGGTAAGCGCGCCAAGCAGCAAAGTTGCTATCAAACAACTGGCGCATCTGTTTTAGCGCATGACTGGAACAAGCCCGAAACTGACCAGGGTATAGAACAGGTTAAACAACCTAGAAGAGTCAACATACAACTCGACTATAAGCGTGCTTTTCTTGAGCCATGCGTAGCGGGTGAGTCGGAGCTACGCTAGTGAGACACTCATGCAATTGTGGAACCAATCCTATTGGGGAAGCTGGGGTCAGTCCTGGGACTCCTGGTGGTCTGACGATCAACGCCCATGGAAGAGCTCCCGGAACTGGAGTTGGCGCTGAGTGAGGAATCGCCGCAAACAATTTTGTGTCTTCGGCTGACATCCAATTATGCTTCAAATTTCCAATCTATTATACTTGTCATTTCATGGTGGCCGAAGATCAATGTACAGGGATGAGAACGCCTCGCGAGAGCGACGGTCAGCAGAGGCAGAAGACCTTAACTGGCTAGTGCTCATACGTTAGTGCTCATCGCCTGCGAAATGACCTCATGCCGCTTGGGTTTCTTTGGTTGTTTTCATCCCTTACATTTGTCCTCCTGTTTCACTTTCGGGCACAGGGGGTGTAGTTTGCAACGTGATGTATTTATCAACCACAATCACCCTTGCCGATCTTGCCATTGGCCACCGGTTTCCCGGAGCTGAGGGATGGGCTTGTGTGTCACCCCAACAACTGCAGGAAGCGGAGCTGTGAATGATAGGAATCTCCTCCTCCACAAAGCACACAAGCTCCAACAAGACCGTCTCGGGATCGCCGACAGAGGTGAAGTATCGATCAGTTTTGTCCAGACTGCCGCACAAAGCCGCAAACTGTTCAGTCTCAACGACATACACGCTCTTGGGGTCGATCTCCTTGACGTCCTCATGCGGTGGCACCAGCGTTAGCCGTGCGGAATGCTTGGGCACGGCAACACTGCCCTGGATCATCTCCTTCGTCCGCTCAAAGCTGGGGATGATGCAGCGTGCAACCTTCTCGATGAACTCGAGAGCAGAAGGCGTCAGGTCTCCCCGCGCGGCCGTGTAACCGTAGAAGGGGTCGTTGATGAGGCGCATACAAGGTGTTGCGTCCCTTGTTCCTGAGCATGGCCTTCTTTGCGATATCCTTCATGATACCGAGTCCTTTTTGGCGCTACGGTCGCCCCTTGCGTCTTTGCGCTGTGTCAAGATCTGGGTTTCAATCTGGTCCATGGGAATGGCACGCCCAGACTGTTGGCCATCTCCTGCAACCGAATGACCCTTGCGATCTTTTTGATGTCCGGCATGCGCTCGTTGAGATTGTCGCACTGATAGCAATTGATCGTGCCCACCGGAATCATGATCTTGCAGCGCGGGCATTCCACATCGGGAATATGCATGACTTCCGCGAAACGCCAATTCGACGACTTCTTCTGGCTGGGATCCAAGTCCTGCCACAGTCCGCTCCGGCCTCGGGTCTCCCCGGGCTGCTGCTTCACCGCACGCGCCCAGTTTCTGTAATGACCATATCGAGCCGTTTCGAATTCAAGGGCAACCTGCTCCTCCTTCGGAAGGTTCTTGTCGAAGACATTTCTGATCTTGGTAATTCCTCCGAGGCGGTGGGGCCTCGTCATGTCTCGGCACGCCGTGGGAGCCCATTGCTTGCAATAGAGCTTGCATTCCTTATCGGCGTTCTCCATGAAGGACACGAGGACGGGCGTAGCACTCACGCCATTCTTGATGTCCTCGTGGTACTTCTTGATACTCTCTTGGTAGGTCCTGCGCAAGCTGACATACGTTCTGTTTGTCCAAATGAATCTCGCACACTCCACATCGTACGCGTAGATGATCACCCTCCCCGTCTCCGGGTGCGTAGAGCCTGCAGCCAAGCTGAACCAACATCTCAACGTCCACAGCGATGTTGATTGGCCGATCGGCTCGTGCACCACCTGCCTTTCCTCCGTGCCTATCAAGGAAGCACTACCGTTAGGTAGGCGTGGCCGCGAGAGGACTGCCGGTCACCCATGCCACCAGGGCAGATGCCCATGTAGATGATGTCAAAGAAGTTCTGCATGCTACATGTGTGGTACGCGATCTTGGGCATCTCCTCATCGGCATGAAGTCGAGGCCATTCCACTGCTGTCCGGCCGGCGCATACTCGACAAAGACTTCAAACCTCGTGGATGTACTCGCCGCCTGGAGCAAAGTATACTGAGAGCAATTCCAGTCGTAGCGGCGCTGGATCCACTTTGCGACAGCCGCGTAGTCAAACGAGTTGTCTTTCAAATTGATCTCGGGAATGGACCGGGTAGCGTGCTTATAGGCGTGGCCGCGGACGAGGTACGAAATCTTCTTGCTCAGGAAGGTCCTACGGCCGTAGTCCTGGATCTGCGGGGTCCTGATCCGCGAGCTTTGGGAGCCGCCGCCTTTGGGGAAATTCCCGGGCCACGGATTTCTCCGGGCTGAGTACTGCTACTGCCAGCCGCGGATGCCGTTGCCTGGTCACTTGACGAAGCTGCCTGCTTCGGCATGGTCTTTGCCTTCACCGGGTCGCAGCAGCGAGGGCCACCGTCATCTTGACTTCTCGGTTTGGTAGTGAGGAAGAGCTTGATCTGGCCGTCCTCGCCGACGTCGTTGGGATCCACTGCAGCAACCTTCGCGGCCTGGCCTTTCGGCCGGCTTACCTTTGGCTGATAGCCAGGAGGCAAGTCGATGGAGATGACCTGGTCCTCCTCATCCGAAGAAGACCAATCAATCACATCATCAAGACCGCTGACAGTTGCAGCGTGGATGTCAGGCTGCATCATGTGGAGAACTTTCTCTTCTTCTTTCGCAGTGTTGAGAGGGAACAAAGGGTTCGCCTCTTTCTCGGCCTCAAGGAAAACCTCGCGTTTCTGACCGCCTCCAGCTCCTCTCACGGGCCCCATTGTCAAACGGGTCCTCTGGGTTCTTTGCAGTTGCCGGGCCGCCAGTTTGCTGGGGTGACGCGCCATAGACCGGGATCGAAGTGTCGATGCTCAAGTACTCTCCCTTTCAAGGCGAAACCATTTCATCGCACCCTCGAACCTTGTCATCTGGCCGATTGAATACCGCAATTTGGCCGCCGCAGCGAAATAATTGATGTAGTGTTTGCGGTTACGCTCTTTATTGTCAGTGTGGACCCTGTCGGCTCGAGAGGTGTTCGAAATGAGCGATTGCGGGTCCAGGACAGTTATCCCAGCTGACCGGTGCAGAAGCCGGGAATGTCCGTCCATCTGTGCCCTGTACGACTCCGTCAGCCCATAGGTTTCGAAGTCTCTAGGCACGATCAAGACGACCTGGACAACATCACTCCTGAAAGCAATGTGGCGGAGCCTGTCCCGAACCGTCATGACGGCCTTCGCGTTCCGCTCAATGATGTCCATTGCCGCTTTCCGCTTCGCCTCGGAATCCGTGGCCCAGCCCGCTAGGGCGGCGGGGTTGTCGATGTAACTGTTACGACCGACAACGTCGTTTCCGGACCACGCAATGAGGCCTTTCGGCGAGCTTCAACATGGCTCGTTTGTTTGTTATCTTCCATTAGGATTTTGGATGACCTTATTTTGGGCTTCAAGCAAGGGTATTTGAAAGCGCCAGCCCAATTCTTGCTGAAGCTCAGCTACCTCCGCTCTGAAAATTGAGCCCCGCCTTTGAACACAGTTTAGTTTGGATGGCGTTGAAAAAGGACATCAAGCGACTCAGATAGGCCCTTTCCCCATGTCATCTCCGACCATACAATACCTTCTTGAACTGAATATTGCCCCCCGCAAGCTCAACATACCTGTCAAGACATTGTTTGAGGAATCCGGTCATGTCGTAGGTAACCAGCGTGACAGGCTTGTCCATGCAAGGTTGATGCTGAAACAGTTCATCTAGTTATGAAAAACCTTTGGCTCGGCTTCGCGGACGTTTTATCCCTCATCTTCTTCACGGCCGCTGCCGCTAGGCGGGCATTACCAACGTTTTCATGAAAGAAATACGTGGTTCCAACCCATAGAAAAGGAACAGTTTGAACTTGTTCATCGACTTCATCGAAATGCCAATAAAGTTGAGCAGCACCATCTTTGTCGAAGCATGGTTTGCACTCAGTCTACCGCGTCCCGCCCAACCCAATCTCCTTGGCAACACCGTTAGGCGTGCGGCGAAGCTTGCGCCTGGGCTGCTCGTGTTGACAAACAACCACGCCATGTTCTGGATAGTGTTCCCAGAAATCCTGAGTTCGACGAGCCGCAGCCGCTGTTTTGTCGGATGGATCCTCCAGGTCATGACTGAAAACATGAGCGAAAGGATGATGTTCTGGTGAAAGACGAACCTGGTCCGTGACAACGTGTTCACATCCAAGGTACCTGCCAACTGCCGAAGGTGGATCCGTGTCGATTTTGGAAGAAACAAGTTCTCACCCTTTTGCAACGTTCTGAACCGGACCTGACATCTTAAAGTCGTCGACGTACACTGCGAGCAGGAGCCGAAGCTTGGGATGACAGAAAACTGAAGGCCAGGCTCCAGGGAATATAAGGCGAAAACCAAGGGAAGAATATCTTCACAATGCTTCTCCCATAGACCCCCCGAATCCGGGTGAACATAGGGAGCAAGAATAAGTTGCACCACCGGATCGCTGAACTTCGAGGCCCAACCTTTCGGCCGCACCCATGTCTTGATGCCCTTGTGTAACGCCTGCGTATATGCCTGTCGCCCATCGGATTGTTGGGTGCAATTTCCAGGCATAGCTCCATAAGCATCAATCGCTTTAGCTGCTTCCATGGTAGAAGGAGCCGATCCGAGTTCAGCGAGTAAAGCTTGCTCAGCGTTTTCATCCTTTGCACTGTTCCCCTGAAAAACAGTCCTTCCTTTAAACTTGCGAAGAGGGTTTCCCTTTCGAAGCTCACTCCCTTTTTCAACACAAATTTCAAATATTTTGCCAACGTGGACCCTTTCACTTCTCCCCTTGGCTTCTTTGACTACTTGCAACCACTCACGCACAGTGTTGTAGTCCCATGCGCCCTTGCTTTCAAGGCTGTTCCACTCCACATCAATAGACTTTTGGGCATCGGGGTTGCTCTCAATCTCTTTCCGCCCCACCGGTCTAGCAACCATTGCATGAACGATGGGGTGCAGGTGAGCTTGAAGAACTTTGCAACGATGTCGCCCAATATCGGGGTTCGCTGAAAGTGCAGGCAATACCACAACATCCAACGCGTCCTCAATGTTCTTTTCATCAGAATGGTTCCCAATGCAAGGTGCAACAGGCATAAGAGGAACATTTGGAAATTCATCCTCCAATCCATTGTTGATGGCAGTGATGGCTGGCTTCACCTTGGAAGAAGAAGCTTCCGGGTCCTCGGAGACTGGGTCGTCGGGGAAAGCCTTGCGAGCTTTCTCGCGTTCTTCTTTGACAATAGCAAGTCTCCGCTGCTTCGTTGACATAGTCTTCCAAAGAAAAGGTTGGAATACTGTCGGGTTTGCTTGATCCCAAATACCTCCGAGCTTTTCACCCCCGCATCGTAATGAGCACCTCCAGCCTTGGGGACGGTGTCCATACTGGTCTTCAAATCGATGACTTTTCACGGGAGAAACTTTGCTGAGCTTTCCGAGGTTTTCGGCGAGTTCCTGATCATCAATGGTGTCCTCCTGACCTGGCATTTCTGCCGGCAGATCCTCCTCCAATAGCGGCGCATCTAAAGCAGCTGGATCAGGCGTTTCAGGAGCGTATTCAAGCCCTGGCATTACGCCACTCATGTGCAATAAGTGCCGTTCAACCATTGGAAAAATAAATTCGCCAGCCGGACATTTGATCTGATTGACCCTCAACGGCAATGGGTTGATCGTAGTCCTTCTCCATCAAATCTTGCAAAGGAACAACAAGAAATTCGTGACGCCAAAGACAAAGTCAGGATGAATAGGATATCCCAGAAATAGTCCCGCCCTGGAGGCTTGATTCAACTTTAAAAGCTTGTTGGGTCGATTCTTTGGGCCAGTCCAAAAGTTGATTTGACAACCAAATGGCAAATATGGTCCAGGAAAGTCCTCGCCAAAACGTACCTTCCAAGGTGAATGATAATCTGAGTGGTCCGTGATGTTGCGCGTCACGCAACAATGTTTAGCCGCATGTGGCCAGTATGAATGGTGCATAATTGCTCTGACATTCCTCTCAGCAATGGCATTCGTTTTGGAAATGTAGTTCGTACTTTGAACTTGCTTCCATTCCAATTGATCCGCAGCTTTTACAAGTTCAGGAGCCCGATCACTGTAAAATATGTTCACGGTCTCCCCGGTGCGAACAAAGTGCTTGAAGGCCATTACACATTGGTGAGAGGCTGCTGGGTAAACATAACGGAAATCAGTTGCAACGTCTCGCGCAACGAGTGCAACCCTGGATTGATCCATGCCAGTCTCGCGATCATCTGAAGTTATGAGATGGTCCGCCGTAAGATGATCACCAAACTTCTTAGCCTCGGCTTGAGTGGAACCTCCCTTTTGTCTTGATGGATATTTGTACATCTTCGCCCTGTTGCAGGCTTCGCAAAATGGATTCTTGGGAGTGTGGCACATCAAATGCTGGAGCGAGGTCGCCTCATCACGCAATGCAGATTCACCGCGTTCGCGAGGAGCGTCCTTCACAACGGGCACACGAATTCGGAGGCGATGACCTTGGGCGCATCTTCATGAGAAATGTCATGGCTCCTTTCAATGACCTCACCTTGGCATCTTCACGCAAGAAATCGTCGTTAACTCATCCCCATCAATTTCCTCCACAGCTTTGGGTTCTTCGTCAATGACTAAAACCTCATCCTCAATTTCAATCGGAGCTGATGGTAAGGTTGTGACCTTTGGAATGTTCTGCGACATTGCTGGAACAGCATTCTGGGTCTCAGAAGGAATGAGTGGTACGTTGTCCTTGACCTCAAGCTTGATGCGTGAACCATCCGGCAATCTGAAATAAGGTCTGCTGTGTGCTCTCCAAACGAATTCATATCCGTCTTTGAGACATCTCATACCCACGGATAACATGGCTGGAGTTTCATCAAGAACATACGGCGGAACAATGCTATCGGTCTGTTTGATCTTGACATTTGCTTGCTCCGTGCCGAAAATGTTCCCATTGGCAGTGGAGAACTTCAGCGGTTGGGACGATTCGTAAATGCTCCCATTCTGCGCATCCGTTCTCGACAGCAAGTCCTGAGCGGCACCCGTATCTGCAATCCATGGAATATGGGAAGAATCCATCGGTTGATAGGCAACAGCAGCATTTCCCTTCCGAGGGGAAATTTCAGGCTTTTCTGGCTCGGCCGTTAGGCCTGCGGGGATGCAGGAATCACAGCCGAAGCCAGAATCGCATTGAAATTTACAGGAAGTCTTCGTGCCCTTGAGCATTCCTTTCACCATTGCTTCATGCATGGCACCGACAAGAGTTGCATCTGAAATAGCTCTCTCGTCAAACTTTGGAACATAGTTCACCGGGCAAACCTTCTCGACGAGGCAGTGTAGGGCCAAAGCTCGCCGTCAGTCTCATAGCTTGAAATGGATGGGTAATCCGTGAACTGCACACACTTCTTGATACATGGCATACCCTGAAAAACATCATAATTCACACTCGGCAGGCAAGGATACGAGGCGACCGGGTTGAAGGTCGCGGCGCACACCATCGCCTGGAGGAGGCACAACGCCGCTTTGACGATAAGGGACTGAGAACCCTTCGGATCTTTCGATTCCTGAGAAGATGGCCTGCTATTTGTTTTCTTCTTCTTTTCTCTCGGCGATGTCTTGGGGGTGTCTCCACTAGTGGTTTTGTCGGCCTTTGGGGCTGGAGCTGCCTTGGAACTTGCGGGGTGCTGCCAAGGGCAGTCCTTTCCTCCCTCGCATCTGCTCGCTTTGAAAAACTTGCATACCTGGGGCTTCGATCTAGGGACTCTGCGAACGGTACTTCCTTGGGGTCTGAGACCTTGATCCGCCGATCTTGGGTGCCTTCACATGTTCGAATCGGCAGTCTGATCCATAGGTGCATTGGCCAGTTTGGAACTTCACACAAATAACCTTAGGGATTTCAGGGACAGCAGGATTGTTCGATGGAGTCCGGCCACGTCCTGTCAGTTGCTCGACATAGCATCCCGCATGTGAACAAGCCGCTTCCGCTCCAAATAATTCCTCGATGCATCGATCAAGAATTTATAGGAGTGCTTCTCCGTCCCTTCTTCCGCCCGCTCATACTCATTGAGATCGGCTGGGAGGACGAAATTTCCGGATCTGGCGGTGGAACAGCGCTTCGAGGGTCTTCTCGTTCTGCTCATTGCCCATACCAGCGATGACCGTGTCCCATCTCGTCATGAATTTCTTCAAGTCCTCGTTGATGAGCTGGACAGAAAGCAAAACCTCAAAATCATAAATAGCACCATGTTTGATATTCGTGCTGAAGTGCTTGTGGATCATCAAAAGAATCTGGCGGCCCCTCGCGTATCGTTTCTCCTTTGCCTCTTGCTCTTTGAAAATGTCGACTTGTCGCGCAAGGTCGCCCTCCAAGATGTTCGTCAACGCCGATGCCAGCTTCGCGTCAAGATGAACAAACATGCCTGAATCACGAAGGACTTCAACTGTCTGACCAGGGATCCAAGTTGCCTCAATCCACTCAAGTGCCTTTTCGCGTTAACCAGAAGTAGCAACAACAGCATCCCTAACTTTGATCCTCCAGTTACGGTACTGTTCGGGCTTCGGGAAACGGGGGATTTGAATTCGATCACCCTCCTTTACACGAACGCGTTCCGTTGTCGGATCGCTGGAAGTTCCTAAGTGCTTCAGTAGCTTTCGTCGAAACGACTCATCAGACGCTGTAGACGTTGATGATGAAGATGATGAGGGAGAGGATGGTGGATCTCGTCGCCTCCGTCGGCTTCGGCCCTTCTTCTTCTTCTTTTTTGTTCTTTTTCTTCTTCTTGTCCTTATCATCTCCACCATCTCCGTCATCACCAGGCCAACCGTCTCCGGTAGCAGCATCAGTCACGACCCCGGCAGGAAGGAGGGATCCGTCTTTGCCGTAGGGGTCGCTCCCGACCTTCGTCCAACTGTGTGAGGAAGCATTCGAAAGTCCGGGTGGAGATGCGGCCAAAGTAATTGGAGGCATGGCCAATGGAGCCGCTGGCGCTTGCTGAACGGGAGGCGCAGGAGCCGGAGTAGGTTGGGCAGGCTGTGGTTGTTGATTCTGCATCATCTGCTCCACCATTGCCCTCAGCTCCCTGATCTGCTTCTCGTGCTCGCTGACCGTGTTCATGGCGCTGCGATACTTTATCTTGGCTTCTCTCTCCGATTTCATGGTTAGCACGCTGCTCCGTGTTCATCTGGATCTCCTGTCCCATGGCCTCTGATTGGCTTTGAAGTCCAGCAATGATCTCGCCGTGTCTTGCTTCCGCCAATTGAGCAACCAGTGTCCTGATTTACGAACTGGTTGAACTGGGCATTGTTCTGAGTAGCGTTGATCTGCTGATAGTTCGTCACCTCCTGGTTGACCGTCATCGAAGGATCGAATTGGACGTTCGCAACATGTTGATTGAATTGGGTCATGGACTGTGGCATGGGGTTTCCCCTTGCGAGGTCGGCCTGAGGGTCATACATGACGATGTCACCATGCCGATGCCGATCTGATCCAACGGGTGAAGGAGATCGAGCACCAGACCGCCCAGTCCTTCCACGATCGCTCCGGGATCGAAGCGATTCGGGGCCCTGACTGCTCAAAGCTTGTCCCTTCCTGATGAACTCTCTGGCCACTTGGGAGTTCGCGCGACTTGTCGGTTCATACTGCGAGGCGTTCTCATCGCTCGCACGCTCATCAGGTGTGGGATGCACCTCGGTAGGAGGTAATCCAGGATCGCCATCCATGGCGTACAACTCTGTACAAAGAGCCGCTTACGGCTGATAACCTATAGAACAGGTTAAACAACCTAGAAGAGTCAACATTCAACTCGACTTTAAGCACGCTTTTCTTGAGCCACGCGTAGCGGGTGAGTCGGAGCTACGCTAGTGAGACACTCATGCAATGGGGGTTATTGTGGTTGATAAATACATCACGTTGCAAACTACACAGGGGCAGTGCAATCTTGGCTCTGAAAAATGCGGCGGTGACCACTCCAACAAATGTCAGGCAACACGCTGCGATCTGACTGTCAAACGGCTTGCTTGCGTGCAAACTGGCCTGAGGACCTACCGGGCCCACACAAGCCGAGTGTGCACTCTGGACAAACGCTGCGACGTGTTCCAACTAAAGCCTCTCTGTAAGAGGGCAGTCTTACAAGGGGTCTAACAACGGCTATGGGGCCAAATTTGCAAGGACATCAAACAACGACGCAATCAGTCACACCGCGCACTAGGATGCCAAGCACTTCAAGGCTTGAGTCCACCCCATCGGCTGTTGCTCCTGTTGCATGTGAAAGGCGTACTGCTCTTTGGTTGCCAACAGCAGACATAGGGCGGTTCGCGGCTGCCACACAGGTGAACCCGTGGCTAATGTGCCATGACAGTCCCCTCAAGAGCCCATGAGCTCATTGAGACTACAGGCTCACCGGTGAGTTGCGTGGAGCGCTGTTTCTTGCAAAAGTGCCAAGCCTCGGTCCCACCAGCTGTTTGAAAGGTGTGGGACCCCAATCCACACAAACTCGGACTGCCCCGCGCAAGCGCTGCGACCCAGAACTGCTCAGAACAGTTGCGAGCCTGCATAAAAACGTCAATCACTGACTAAAGCAGGGGATCAAGCAGATGCTGCTCACATCATTTGCATGAGTGGGTGCGCGGGGTTACCCGCTGCGAAGTTCGTTCGTCTCTCAGGTTGTCAGCAGAAGTCACGTCAAACAGCTCAGACCGAAGAGCAAGACCAGAAGCTTCGTTGAATGCAGACGGCTGATTGGCAAGGCCCCAGTAACTATTTGGCTATCGCTTCCAGCAAAACCTCCCATAAACGAACGGGGTATATCCCAACCTGACTCACTGACCGCTGCCTCACTGGCCAACTGCGGCAGACTTATGGGGCAGCCCAGCCAACTTGATACCCCTGATCCAGTTGGGGGGTGCCTTCCTACTTGGAAAGAACAAGGTTTCAAATTCAAAACCGCCAAATAATAAGAGCAACCAGAAATTGATGGCAGTAACGCTTGCTGCGACTCAGAACTGCTGACTTGGGCACGCAGTGTCGCCCTGAAAAACACCAAGCCATCATCTCTCGGAAAACTTGCAGCGTAGAACGCCTGTCCGATGCTCCTTCCCCTCTTGCGGGCAAGTGGCCAGCGCGCTCCACATCCAATCCTCCGTCCAGAAGAAGTCCTTGCCATCCGCCACCATCCGGAGGATCAGCTCCACCGTGAAGCAGGCCGTGTAGCTGTACTGGATGGCCTGCAGCGTAGGGCCCCGGTGCTCCCCGGTGGACAGGCTCATCTGCAGGTCGATGCCGATGAACGCGGCATTGGTCACCACCACCAGGCCGAAGAAGCTGTCGAAGAAGGGGTGCTGCACCTCACTTGTTCAGTGACCCTGGAGCAAAAAGGGAACCCTTTTTGAGGAAGACCATTTTTAGTGGGGCAGCCACCCCCCCCCCCAAAAAAAAAGAAAAAAAAGAAAAGGAAAAAGGGTGCCACTGAACAACTGAGGCACCATCTGGCGGATGAAGCTCGCGCAGCAGCGGCACTTGTCCGGCTTCGCGTTGGGCGCTTGAACGCCGGTGGCCTTTCGCACCGAGGCATATCTTCGCCGGGAGTTGTCTGCCTCCATTGTCATGGTCCCCTCCTTTAGTTGCTCGTCAAAGCTGGTATACGTGATGGGTCTCGCCCGAGGCGAGTCCTGGAAAGCAAAAATCAAAAAACTAGAACCAGCAACGGTGCCTTCATCTTGGGCAAACCACCGCTTTGTTGAGTGTGTCTGGCTGTGTGTGTGTGCGCGCATGTTCATGTTCATGTGCATATACATTGACATGCACGTCACGTGCTTTCGCACGCACGTACGCGTGGGCGTGTGCATGTGCATGAGCACGCGCGGGCGGGCGGGCACACGTGTGGATATATATATATATATATATATATGTATATATAAATATATATATATATATATGTGTGTGTGGGTGGGCGTAGGTGGGCGTAGGTTGGTGTAGGTGGTGGGTGTAGGTGGGTGCGGGTGTTTTGTTTGTTGTCGTCTGCGTGTCTGTGTGCTGCAGGTGGAATTGAAAGTATGGTCAAAGCATGTACTTGATGGGAACCCTGGATCGATAAACCATCCTATTCATAAGAAGTGTCACCCAGACAAGCAAAGGATCCCCACAAAGCAACCAGGGGTTCATTTATCCGGGGTCCCGTCATGTGGCTCTTTATGCAACTCCAAATTCATTCCTTTTAGCCCGCTGCGTTCAACCCAAATACCCTAGTATGACGCATTCCATGTTTAAACGTCTTGCATCTTCGTATCCTCTGCACTGCCGGCACTGAGACTGGACTCCGTCGCTCCCACGGGATTACACAGGGTTGGTGATCCACCAAATGATGCACTCATCGATGCACCCAGCGATGCACCCAGCGATGCACCGGTCATTGCCTGCAACATGCCTGTGTGCCGGTCAAGCCTCCCCAGGATCTCCTGACAAAAAGAATCCATTGACACTCAAAACCTACGGGTTGATCCATGACTGCCTTCCAGCAACAAAGGGAAATACACCAAAAGTAAGAAACCGAAAAGGCAGCTGATTCGGGCGTTCGGAGCCTTTTCGGTTCGCTTCGGGAGCCGGCTAGGCCCGGAAACAAAAGAACACCTGACACGAGCTCTCCGGAAAAAGAGCGATCCTCATTTGGAAGAGTCTGAAGGCTGTCCCATCGTTTCGGAGAACACCGGGCTGTCCAAAATGGATGGCTGGTCAATCCTAGTTTGCCACATTAGAAAGAGCCTGCGGATTGCCATTCAACGGACTAAATGTTGAAAGAACTCCAAGCACACTTCGATCCATGGAGCAGTTTTTCAGCTTGCTACGCCCCGCTGAGATGGAGACCTGGTCATGGGGCTGCCATGTGTCCAAAGGTTGATGCCCCATGGGTTTTCTTCGTTCTTCCACAAACCACATTTTCCGGAACATCGGCAGTTGTCGGAAAAGGCTCCCAGGAAAGAATGGGGGAGGTCATGCACAACTTGACTCCTACTCCTGCCACCTCTGATGGTTGAAAAGCTGCGTCTAATCTGTCCTTCGCTGGTTGTGTTCAAGCCTCCCCGATCCATCATGTGTGTAATTATTGTCCGCTCAGAGGTTCGCTCCATTTGGCCATGGGCAGGTCCCTTCTTTTGGAGGTCGCTGGAAAAAGGCCCCTTTAGAATGGAAGATGCTCCTCTCTGAACATCTAGTCCCAGACGTGACTAAGAGCCACACTAGGGATCAACTTACCCACACCACCTCCCACACGCACACAAACAAACAGGCAGGCAGGCAGGCAGGCAGGCAGGCAGGCAGGCAGGCAGGCATGCAGGCACAGACACAAAGACACAGAGACACACACCCGCAAATAAACAACAAAAACACAGATAAACAAACACACCCACACACACACAGACAAACACACGCACACACGCACACACGCACACACACACACACACAGACAGAAGGGGCACAGGCACATGGAGACCCAGAAGCACAGAGGCACAGAGGCAAAGAGGCACAGAGGCACAGGGGCACAGAGGCGCAGAGGCACGGAGACACGGACACATGGACTCACCGGCACAAAGGCACACAAACACACAGAAACGCAAACACGCAAACACACAACCACACCAACTTAGATACAGCCACGGCACGTGGGTTAGCACCATGGGTGCGAACAACTTCTTCAATAGCACTTCACACACACACACACACCAAAAAAAACGCGACTGCACCACGGCATCGGACATTTCGGCCGCTTTCTGAAGGCGGCTTGCGCCTGGTGCTGCTGGCGTGACAAGGCTTCAAAGGCCGCCACGTGCGCTTGGAGACGACCGACCCACTCCTGGCACGTCAGGACCGGGGGGTGGGTGAAGGGCACCAAAGGGCCGCTGTTCACACGAGATTCATGCTAGTCGCGCCCTGCGGACCAGGTTTCACAGGCTCTCGGACTTCACTTTGATTGAAGCCACCGGCGGCTAGGCGAAAAAGTTGCTAGAGTTGGGACAAAGGTGCTGCAAGAGAGGGTCTTGGCGCAAAAAAGTTCATGTTTGTGTACCTGCCGATCCCGAGGATGGCTGTTGTTCTGACGATGCGCCATCCTCGGAATGGTGGCGGCATCTTGGATGCTGCTGCCAATCCCAAGGCAGCTCCGAGTAACACGATTGCATGTGGCATGCTTCGTTTTGGCTCAACTTCAGCGCTTGCTTCCGTGCTGGACGTTGGAAAAGGAGACTTGTTTCTGGAGTTGTGCCAAACGCTCATGCCTTCTCTCTGTGCAAACCTGGGAAGGAAAGCAACTTTCGTCATGGGTAAAGGTGCAAGGTTCAAACCCCCCCCCCTTTGTGAGGCCGCCACAACGTGCCCAAACAAATCATCGCCCTCTCAGCAATCAGCCACTGAACACGACTCTCCGGCCTGCTCGGCGTCGCTCTCGGTGCGCTTCACGTCCATGGCAGAAACAATGCTGTAGCTTGCCAGGGAAAAAGCAACCTAGCCCCAGGGCTTCAAACCAAACCATCTCAGTGCCCAGTAGAATGAGGGTGGTTGCTGTTGCCGTGAGAGCTTGAGGCAAAAGCCGAGCGCATTTTGAGTACGCGCGTCTGCGGCCAGCTTTGTGCCCAGAGGTGTCTTCCCGCTGAGAGCCGGCAGCGCAACCTGCGCAGCTTGCGCATGAGGAACCCTTTGGTGCACAGCTTGCGCATGAGGGAAATTATGTTCTCTATTTGTAGCGGTTCCATGCCAAAAAAGGATAGCCGCATTGTCGATTCATACCACGACTGCTCCAGGCGCTGCTGCATCTCATGAAGGACCCGTTCGCGGCCGGATTTTGCACTCCATGCAACATCCCTTTGGCGCGACTTTGCATCATCCAAAGCAGCTCCGCCTCAATTTGAGGCCTCGCAGAAACAAGGCGAAGGCAAAGCCTCCTCAGGTGGAAACATCTGGTCCAGACAGAGAGCCACTCCGGATATTCAAGCCAATCAACAAAATCAACTTAACATTGATCAATTCCTCAAAGGAGAAACACCTCTGAACCTCAAAAGCTTACTAACCCGGAGTGGGCTTTGTAAACCTCGTTGGGCCTTGAGCCAGAAACGCCCCACGCGCATTTGCGTAAGCCTTTTGGAGGCCCAAGAGACAACCACCTAAAGCTCCCTCGACAGTGGCTGGGAACCGCTTATGTTCGTGCCAATCAACGCTGCGATCAAACCATCCATCAGCTGCCTCAAAGAGTTGATCTCCTTAGGCATGCGAAGCATGCTTGGCAAAAATGAAACACTTCTGCTTACCTCACATTGCCCAACAAATGCTGATAACCGCTAGCCAAAGAAATTGCGCAAATTTGAATCCGCCATACTCTGACACATACCAAACTTTATTGCCGACATCCAGACACCTAGGCCAGCCCAGCCCTTCAAGAAGCCAAACGCAAACCTGACCAAAACGTCCGAATCAACACTGAAACCGCGTTGGTTTTCATTTGGACCAACGAATCTGGAAATATACATTCCAATGTTGTCGTGCAGACCAAGTCGCCGACTCCACAAAGGATTGAAAATGGCCGTGGTTCTTGATCAGCCATTGCTGATCTTGCAACACCTTTCCAACCTCGATGGCCCGCGCTTGCCCACGGAACCGGAGACAACCCAGAAAAAACTCTTCAAGTTCAACTGCGCCCCCGCCATCTGCGTCGAGCAGTTTGAAGAAAGACCAGGCATCGTAGACGTTGATGCCGAGTGTCTCGAAATATTCTCGCACGGTGGGGTTTCGAATCTTCTCCTCAAACATTTGGTAAGTGATAACGCCGACCTCTTCGGCCCCAAGCTCGGTAAACAGCGCCTTCATCCTCGTGATGTGTGACTCCTTGTCATCAATCAATGATTGCGCCACGGTAAGGTGGTCATTCTGCGCACTTTCAATTGCAGATTGGCAGAACACACCAGTAACCTGAAAAAGTGCGACGGCAGGCAGTTGCACATGACCACGCCGAGTTACAAACAGTTTTTGCCAGTTTACGAAAAGAACGGCCAGAACACAATTGCCACATGGACCGGGAACTAAAGTCACGCCAACCTTTCATAAAGCGAGGTAGCCTGGACATGAAAACTCTGAGCTGCACCCGCGCACTTGGTTCAAGGCCTGCGGCCTAGAAAAATATTCGCGCGCCGGCAGACTCTGATGCAGATGCGAAGTGCGAAACACGCCTCATGGCTGCCCCTCAGTTATCCTTGAACCGCAACCTTCACGAACCTTCGTTATCAAGTTGGGCCGTCCGCTTCGTCATTCTCCTCGTCTCGCACTTTCTCTTCTGCCTTCTCCTTCCCCAATCGGGCAAAATGCCCTCTGCATCGGGAAGCTGCACGTTTGGAGGACGCAGAGAATTCTTTTCCTTGGATGATTTTATGGTGTTGCGGCTTTTCATTCAGAAGGCCACAAAGTCCATCTCAGCACCGTTCCTCGACTGATCATGCTGCGAATCTTGCAATCCCTCTTGCTGTCGTCCAATGGACCTTGCGCGCGCCGAACGTACACTTCCTTTTCCTTCTTTGACCATTCGTGGCCATCTGGCTTGAGAGCTGCGCGAGTGGCATCTTGCTAGCTCGGTGGCAAGTTGCTGGACTCTCCACCATCTTCCGGAAACACAAGTGCAAGTTCGAATCTGGACTGGTCACGGCGTTGGGAAGAGGTGCTTCTCACCACAAAGCATGGATGCCCTGTTGAGCTTGTTGTCCCGCGATCCGTCCCGTGCAACATCAACCTTTACCCAAGCGGGCTCGTGACGGACTGCTTGAGATACGAGTCTGCTGATTCTCTCAACTCTCCTGACTGTATCGTCACGAAGCTCGCCAACCAATTTCTGTTGTCGGACGGGGCGCCCCTCGCTCTGTCGTTGCGACAGGCACATCTGCGTCGAACATCTTGGGCTCTCTTCCTGAATGCGACAGCACATCGAACACCTTCCATGTAAATCGATTGTAAGATCCTTGTTGCGAGTCGAAGTTGTTGCGATATCCGCGCAACGCTGGTATGCAACGCTGCGTCGCTCATGTTCTGGAACGAATGTGAAATCAGACATGAGGCTTGAACTTCTCGTTCTTGAATGCGGTTGTTATCACGTGCAGAAGCTCTGCCTTGACGACGCCAGACTCCGCTGTTGTGGACGCACTCGTTCAAGGATAGGCGCATCCTCCTCAGATCTTGACAGTAGTGCTACCCCTAGTCATATTGACTTCCGCATCAATGGCTTCCATCTCCTTTCTGAGGTTGCCGGCAAGTGTCTCCAGGGTCTTTCCTGATCAAGAAGCTTCAAAGGTACCACTCGTGATTTCAGGTTGCAAACTACTGTGAAGTCGCATTGCGGTTGGGGGGGGGCACCCCTCTGTAACCGCACGCACGCTCGCAGCCATTAGGAACATACTGTAACATACTTTTGCCCTCACTTGGACAGGCCCAAAACGCTCAAGGTGTTGTCATATGATGGTGCTGGAGGTGGAGCTTCGTCAGTTCTTCTGACTGTGACAGTCGCTTGTGCATTCTGCCGCGGGCAAGTGGAAGCGTCGTCTTTTCATCTCGGATCGGACCTGCGAGAGGGGACGGTTCATTCGTCGAAGAATCCTCTCATTGTTCATTGATCCTGTCGGCGAAATGGTTCTTCCTTTCCACACCTTGGCCATTAGCCTCTTGAGAAGGTTTCCAGTTGCCTTCAAGAACATCTGGATCTCCACCGTGTTCTTCATCAATCATCCTTGCAACGATCCTGGCCGAATTGATCAGGACTTGCTGGGCCATTCTTCACTCCGGTTGGTGTGTGTGTGTGTAAGGTTGGTGTTAGAAAAGGCTGCTCGTGGTGTAGCACGTGCATGGATAAGCTGCCAGTTCGCCTGCTTCTCTGCTCCGAGAACCTTTGGAGTTGTTGCTTTTTTGGGCGCCGATGTTTTGGATGCGCAAGTAATCTCGGGCACTGAAGAGGACGCTGTCGAAAATCATGTACAATCATCATGAGGATCATCACCATCATACGCCTAGTGGCTGAGACTTTTGAAAGCAGTTTATCTGTAATTCTTCTGCCTACAAGGCCGACAAGCGCATGTCCTGCGCTGGAAACCAGAACTGGCTGACGGTACATCTCACATGCTTCACAAGTGATTTTGCCGCATTGCGCATTCAAGTTCCACTTGGAGATACTGTTGTCTCCTTAATGATTGAAGAAACTGAGAAATCGATTTTGGCGCATGTTCGGGCTTGGCTTGGGGGTCTCTTTCTGAGCGTATTCTTGAAATAGGTGACACCGACACTCGAGCTGCCCAGCAGCTCGCAGTACAGAAGTTACTTCTCAATTCAGCCTGCTCTTGGTAAGTGGCCCCTGTCTTGATGGACTTGCGTGATGTTCAACCAGCCATCAACAACCTCTTCACATCGAGACCAGCTAACATGTCCATCAGACCCTGAGGCATGACGGTCCTGAATCTGAGTGTCTGGGCCTTGTTGTGTGTGTGTGTGTGTGTGCTTTAGGCCCCTCTTTTATCTCTACAATGCTGTGCGCATAGGGTGCTTGGGCTTGAGCCAAGACGATGCGGTACGCTTGGGAGAAGGACTATGTCATGCAAAAGAAGACACACACACACACACACACCCTCCAAGCTGCGTCACGCCAACCTGGCGGTCACAACTTGGCCGCGCTACTTCCGATCCATGCCCAAAGCCTTGCCAATTGCTGCACGGCCGCTACATTTAGGACCGCAAAATACGTAAAAGATATGTAAAACAGAAACAGCAGCGCCCACACCGCGGAGATGCTGGCTAAGGGCCCAAGAACATCTTCCCAGCTGACGCCTCCCGCAATGCTCTTGAACAAGCTCAGCATGGAGTTTGCCAGGGATCCAAAGTATCTGTCAATCGCTCGCTTCTCCAAGTCAGGCAGGGGGTGGCTGTCAACGACATAAGCGTGCACCGTCTGAGTGAAAAGCACAGCAAACACGTAAATGATCAGAGCCAAAAGAAGCAACGCCCACAACAATGCCTTTAATGTATGGAGGATGGACCTCACGAGCGTGCGCAGGGCAATGACAAAGCGAAAGATCCTCATAAGCTGAGCAGTTTTGAAGATCCGCGTCAAGCGAATAATCCGGAAGGCCTTCAAGCTGGATAACCCTGCAAGCCCGTCAACCTTTCCCTGCAGAAAGTCGACCACAATTTCCCAGAAGGAACTCAGCACAATGAACAAGTCAAGGAAGCTCCAGGCCCAGTCCGCATCGCAAAATATCCTGCAACCGTGCGCGCAAACACGGACCACCAGCTCGAGCGTAAAGAAGGCAGTGAAGAGGTATCCAAGAACCTTCATGGCCAAGGGGGTGGGCTCATCCCTCAGCTCAAACTCCACCTCAACACCAATGTAGATCGCGTTGGTCACCACGATGCATGCAAAGAAAGCGTCAAACACAGGGCTCTGGACAATGCGGCTCAACTTGCTGGACGCCTGCGAGCTTCCGCAACACGAGCCCCTGAACAGAAAAGCAAACCTAGCGTCTACAAGTTTGTCGTGTTGCTTCTTGCTTGCAGTAAAATGCACCCTGCCTGTCAGGACGTAACAGAATCAACCATGTTTCTTTCTCCGCTTCTGCGCGCCGTGCTGTTTCCTGCGCTCTTGGCTCTTCGGCTCTTTGCTGCTTCCGGTCCGTTACCCTGCTGCTTGTCCCCACATAGCAAAGGCAGGTCAAATTGAGCAAGCGAGTTAACAAAAGAAGGGTCAAACAGGAAAAGCGAGTCATCTTACTGAAGTTGACCCTCTTTCCCAGAATGCTGCAAGATTGTCTTTGTTTCTGCTCGCTGCGCTAATCCAGGAACATGCCAGCACCACCTTCCTAGGTTCGTTTCCCTTTGCCAACATGGGCTTCCTGCAAAAATGCACTTGGCTGATTTGGTGTTCCTTGTCTGCCGGTTTGCCTTTGTCAGGCCAAATGGAAAACTGGATATGACAGCACTAGCGGCGCAAAATCATGCATTTAATGCGGTGGCAAAGGAAGATATGCGAAACACAGCAAAGAAAGATGAAACTGACAAACGAAGAACCTCAAAACGGAAATCCACTATTCAGTTGGCCCTGCGTGGATGGAACTCCCGTCCAAACACTGGCCCAGCTTATTTGAGAAAGCCACATATGCTCTCAAACGATGGGGCAGGCTTGGTCTGGACCCATCACCTGTTCGCCTCAATTGAAAGGAAGTTTGACTATCAGACCGCAAGTCCCCCAAGATCGGCAGAGATCTGCGCCGCTCGCCTTGGGCAACTCTAAGGCATGGGGCTCGAAGACGGAGAAGCGCGCCCTGCTCGTCTGTGCGTGGGCAGTGCTGGCCTCCTCCTTTAGCTGGGAGTCATGAAAGCTGTAGCCTCACGCGACGAAACGGCGTCCTTTTGGTGTCCCTTATCGTTTTCATAAGGAAAACCAAGGACCGGAAAAGCTATCACAGGGACCACAAAGCTTGTGGCGAGCACGCATTCATAGCGACGTTGCTTTACGATCCTTCGATGACGGTTCTTCCCATCATTGGGACGCCGCTGGTTGTTGAAACTAATTTTATCCAACTGGCAAAGTGTTCAAGCGACAGGGCGAACGGGCAGAGGACAGGTGCACATCATCCGAAAAGGAGAAGGAAGGCCTTCCCAACCCCTGCCTGCCCCCACTCTTGCTTTTCCCTGGTATTTGACGGTCAAGAGTACTTTGGAATACGGATTCTGGATTGCGGATGTCTGCAGACAATGTCTTCCGCGAGTTCTTCTTTGAGAAATGTCTTTGATGATATCTTTCGGGGGTGTCTTTGGGAACTTGGGGGATGGCTTTGGGCATGTGGATGCCGTTGGGGATGTTGGTGGGGATGTCTTTGTGTCTTCCCTTGAGGTTTCTTTAGGAGATGTACATAGCAATTGCATTTGAGGATGGCTTTGGGGAGGCCTTTGAAGATATCTTCGGGGTGTGTGTTTCGGGTGTCTTTATGGGATGTCTCTACCGACGTCTTTGGCCTTGTGACAAGTTTGTGGATGTCTCTGGGGTTTGGTCATGTCGGCCTGACTGGCCCAGTTGAGCCCGCGTCCACCAAAACTGGCAAATTGAGATTTGAATTGGAGGGGTATTAATTTTAGGGTTTGTTCATATATTTTTGGAGTTTTTTTTGCTTTTGGCTTCTTGGCTTCTTGGCTTTTTTGCTTCTTGGCTTCTTAGCTTCTTGGCTTTTCGGCTTCTTGGCTTCTCGGCTTCTTGGCTTCTGGGCTTCTGGGCTTCTGGGCTTCTGGGCTTCTTGGCTTTTTGGCTTCTTGGCTTCTTGGCTTCTTGGCTTCTTGGCTTTTCGGCTTCTTGGCTTCTCGGCTTCTGGGCTTCTTGGCTTTTCGGCTTTTTGCTGGTTTATGCGGCTTTTGGCTTTTGGCGGCTTTTGGCGGCTTTGGCTTTTCGCATCCTTCGGGCTTTTTGGCTTTTGGTTTTTGGATTTGGCTTCCCGCATCATGAGCATCACCACCACCCTATTTGAATCATCACTCCTTCGCACATCATGGGGGGGGAACCACCCCCCCCAACCGGGGGGGGGTTGCCGCCTCCCCCCCCACAACTTTTCAGATTTCCTGCAGAGATTGAATTGCACCCCTGTTTGAATCATCACTTTTTCGAGCGTCCAATTTCGCGAAAAAACGCTGCAAAATACGACACTTTAGGTAATCTGTGTAATCCATGTATGTCTGTATGTATGCATTTCTTCGAACATCATAGGGGAAGCCACCCCCGCCAACCCTCCCGCTGCCTTTTAAATTCTATCACACCCTTTCTTGAATCATTGCACCCCTACTTGAATCACCACTTCTTCCGACATCATGGGGGGGCTGCCCCCCCCCCCAACCCCCCCGCTACGTTTTAGATTTTCTCAAGAGATTTAATTAATTGCACCCCTAGTTGAATCATCAATTCTTTGAACATCACCCCCGACCCCCCCGCTACTTTTTAAACTTTTTGCAGAGATTTAATTGCACCCCTATTCAAATCATCACTTCTGCAAACAACATCATGGGAGGGGCTGCCGCCCCCCCCCCCCAACCCCCCCGCTACTTTTTAGTGTTTTTGTTTTGTTTTTTTAACAGGGATTGAAATGCCCTACTACTTGAATCATCGTTTCTTTGACCCCATCACACGATTTGTTGGTGATGCTAGGGATGTTGGTCGGACATGCGGGGGATGTTGAAAACAATGCTGGGGATGTTGACGGGTTAGTGTAAAATGCGTCAATTTCGCGAGAATATGCTGTAAAATACGCCGGAAAAAACAAAACGCACCCATTTGAAACGGCGCAGCCCCCCCCTCCCCAGTGTGCTTGCCACTGCGGCCTGCAACTGGTATGCCATGACGGGGTAAAGTGCTCTGTGCATAGCTAGCACTTTTGAGTGACGCGTCAGGAGAACTGGGGCCCCACTTGGCCACGCACGACATGCCACGCAGTGTTTCTTTGAGCGCAGCCCTTGGCTTGAAGATGCAAGAACTACAAAACAGCCGAAAGCCTTGACTCACAAGAGGACACTGGTGGCTCACGACCTTGGCATCGTTTAAGGCCAGAACCTCGATGCCACCCAAAACAAACAAACAAACAAACAAACAAACAAACAAACAAACAGACAGACAGACAGACAGACAAACAGACACACACACACACACAGCCACGCAGACCTTGGGGAAGAGTAAGGAGGGCATCTGAGTTCTCAAAATGTGTACTCTCTTTGGATTGATCTTCAACATGTTGCTTAAGCAAAGGAATACATTTTATGGGGCCCCGCCAAGCAGCTCTGAAATAGCTTCGGGGTGGTGCTGCAGCCGCCCGATCCGGGCATCTCCGAGCTGTTCGCGGAGAGCGCTACCAAAAGATTCTTGGACTGCGTCGGGCTGGATTCCGTGAAAGGGGAGCGAGAGAAATGGCTGTCCAGGCGCTGCAAGATGTCCTGGCCAGGGAACCCAAAGCGCGCCGATAAGTCAGTTGCCTCCAATTGGTGGTTTGGATTGGTGGTTAAGGAGCGGTTTCCACTACCTACAAAAGCCCGGGGTTCGGATCCCTGTCTCAAAACAGGGATGTCTGGGGGGATTGAATCTGTAAAACAGCAACATGGGAGCGTTCAAACCAATTCGGTTGCTGGGTTTCTGGGCCCATTAAAAAAAAAAACAAGAAGCACCCGTTGGGCACCCCTCAGCGAGCCTGGTTGCCGCGCAGGATCTCCAAGGTCTCCCTGTGCTGGCGTCGCAATAGCAAGGTCATGTCCTCAGAGAACCCTTTGATGTCTCCACCCAGCTTTCCTAGTTGCCATAGCCAATTTCAGCCTTCCCCCACTGGGCCAAAACTGGGGGACCCCCTAACCCGTTGCTCCGAATCCCCCTTGCTCCGAAACCCGTTGGCGGCTCCTCTTCCTCCGAGCCGACCTCGAATTGCACCCCACGCCTCTCCTGCAACCACTCTCTCTCTCTCTCTCTCTCTCTCGCTCGCTCTCGATCTCCCTCTCTCTCGCTGCCGTTGCATGCAAAACGTCCCACTTCGTGCAACCACCGCCCACGGCAACAGGAGGGGCCGCAGCAGTATTGAAGCGTGAAAGAGACAAGGTTCAGTCGTCGCTTCTGACCTCGCTGCTTTTTGGACCCTGTATCATGCTTCCAGCAAACCAGCACTTCCAAGGATTGCGTTTACCAAGCGATTTCCACGTTCTGCGTTGGACAATAGAACTTCAACATCGCACCAACCCCTCCAAGTCATTCCCTTTTTCAATCTGCCTGTTCCGTGCACGTCCCTCTGCCTTTTGCATTAGGAAAAGCCGGAAAAGCTGGCAGCGAAGCCAGCATCTCGCCAAATCGCCACATTGGGCCATGCCTTTTTTCAGACCCCGGCTTCCCAACATAACTTGCCTGGGCGATCTCTTGTTAACATCACGGTCTCTTGGCAGGGTCTCTATGCAATCTGTGATAATGTGTCTTGGTGACATCTCCCCGACCAATCTTTCAGTTGATGTCTTGTGCTATCTTTCAGGCCTCTTCCTGCAATTTGTCAGGTGATCCTTGCTGACATCTTGTCTGTGCTTCGACTAAAATAAACGAGTCATAACGATCATCCCCCCCATCTGCCGATTCAAGCAAAACACCTGGCAAAACAAGCAGGATTTTCTTTTAGGAGGAGATCGAGGAGTCGGTTTAACCCTGGATATCACGGGGCATCCTTGTGGGTGATGTGGGTTCCGGATGCGCAAAGGGAAGCAAATACAAAGATGCTTCCCCAAAAAGGAACTTCAAAGAGCCCAGGAGAGTACAGCCTGGCCCCTGATACTCAATTATAAAGGATAAAGCGAAAAGTTATGGGAGCAATACTAAATAATACTAGCCTATTCCAACCCGTCCTACACAATTTAAATGAAACCAATACTATTAACTATGACTAAACCAAAGAGGACCGAATCGAAGAAGACGTGAAAAGGACCGATACTAAACAACAAAATAGTACAGAACGATACTAACGAAAACCCCCCCAAAAAAAAAACAACATGTATAGTTTTTCTGGGGCCACTGGGGGGGGGGGGAATGCTGAGCCTCAACCTGAATCAGTCGCTTTTCGGTCCTTGGAGTCCTCCGAAGCTTGGAGGACCTCCATCTCCATGGATAGATCCAGCGCCATGGGATTCCACGGCAACTTTGGAGCGCACCCGAACAGATAAATATATCACTCCTTTTCGCTGAGCCAGGACAGGCTCAGCTGCGGGCGATCTTTGCGAAGCTGGGCCAAGGGGGGCCGAAGCTGCTTCGAAGAAGTCGCGAGGGGTCCGAGTTGAAAGAACTCACGAGGTGGGCAAAGTGAGTGAGTTTCGGCTGGTTGGGAAAAAATTGGAGCCTGCAGGCAATCCATGGTCCATGCAATCTAGGCATGGATCAGGCCTCATTGAAGAGAAACGTGGAGCACTATGGGTTTCAGGCTCGACTTTCAGAGCGCCTTGCATTTTTCCCATGGGCCCACAGTTGGAACCTACCCTCCCACAGACTAACATAGGCCTTCTGGGAGCTTCCATGCTAGCTTGAGGGAGTGTACTGCCAGGGAACCTCATGTAAATTCCTTCCTGAGCTTTGGGGAACTGAGTCCGGGCGACGCGGCAGCCTCCTCCTCGAAGCTGTTGGAAGTTACACCTGCGAGGCAGGGCGGAGACCCCACGAGACGAGCCAAGAGCCTGTTCCAAGGAACGGTTCCATCACTACTCCCGACCAAAGCCCCCAAAGCCCCCAAAGCTCCCAAAAAAAAAACACTCACCTCGGAATCATCCCAAAAGCTACTCTCCTTCCCAAGGAATCTGCTCCAACGATAAAGGTTTCAAGGATTGGGAGACCCTTGCAACCCTTCTTACGGCGAACCTCCTCGGAACCGCCCCCTTCGTCCCGGAAGCCTCCTCACCTTCAGTGCTTCGGTGTGGGGACCAACTTAGAGCTATGGGCCGGTTTGAAGGGAAGAAACTTCAGGGGCCCCTGGCATTGACGCAGGATGTGGCAGCTCCGTACTCATGTCCTCTTGATGGTCAACCCAAAGGAGAAACAACCAAACAAGAGACCCCACGTCCCGGGGTCGAAGCAAAGGAGCCCCCAATCCGAATTTTCCCAGCGCCTAAGAAGGCCTCAGAGGCTCCGGGTACCCCTCTGAAATTGAACCCCCAAATGGCTTTGGTTTATCTCTCAGTTTCCCTTTCAATCCATCCAAAAAGGGTTACCCTCAAAAAAAAAACGGCGCGCCCTTCCTGTCAACAGGCCAGGAAGGCCAGTCCACCGCCAGCTTGCTGACGCGCCCAGCGACCTGTGGCCTCGGCCGTGTTTATGCTAGAGGGGAGTGTCCATGCCGCTGGGAAAGCTGACAGGCGTGAGTTGCCTCGATTTGCATGAGGCCTTCAGCAATTCAACGTGGGCACCAAAGTGAGCTTTGCAGAGTTGGAAGATTTATGACCATTGACAATCCTTCCGGACTGAGGACCGATTCTCGTGACCATGGCCATCTGATCATCTGCCTCCATGCTCCAACTGGAGGCGCCCCCAATGGCACCATCCCAAAAAAGAGCAGGAACGCAAGCTGCCGGCCCCGAACCCCTGGCCAAGCTGGGCAAGGATTTTTGCCAGCCCATGCCAGCCCCGGTCGGCCAGAAACGATTCCCCACCGTCCAAAATCGGAAGGCCCGGGGCCCCCTGCTCCCCAAGCATGATCTCCTGCATCTCCACCTCACAGTGCTCGAAGAGCTGCGACGGGACACGGGTACTCTTCATGGCCTCGGCTCGCCGGCTCGCCGGGCAGATGGGTCGCAAGCTTCACTCAAAGGAATGCCCACTAAGCAAGCAGGAGGGTGAAAAAGGCTGGGGACCATTCGGCGATTCAACCCTTGTTCAAATCATGGTTCAAACTCCACATTACTTCGACAAGCTCCTCCTCAATTCCTTTTCAATGGCACCGGGAGTTTGCCCAACCCTGCCTGCGGAACCCCTCTCTATGTCAGTGACAGTGGCCTACATATGTGTTGTCCCTCTTGTGTCTTGCATCCGCAAAGGATTCGTCTATGTGAAAGGGCCCTTGATTGAGATTACCCCCCCTTCTATGCGTTTCTTTGGTCGTGATTTGAATTGTGCTGGAAGAAAAGAGGACACCGGGATTGAATGCTGGGGGTTCATCACAGCGGGTTGAACAAACCGTCCTGGTCGAGTTGACGAGTCAATACCCGACGAGTCCCCGATCGCCGGCCAGCCCCTCTGGCGCCGCAGAAATGGGTCGTTTGCAGTCAGCAAGCTGCACCTAAAGTTTATGGCGGCGAGGACTACGTCTTACCACTGCTGTTGGGCGCAGCAAAACTACAGGATTCATTGAGAAATCCACCTCCCCCCAAACAAGCAGACCTGATGCCACCGCCAGATCACCCATCAGCCGGCAGAAGCGGTCTCCCACGTCACGGTAAATCCCTTTGAGTCCACGAAAAATATTGCGGACTCAAGGGAACAGCCCCCAACCCCAGCCCTGACCCTTCAGAGCCTGCGCTGAGGGCGCGGCGCCATCCCAGGACGCCATGGTGACCTCGTAGCCCTGCAACGACCATGGGACCGAAATGGAAGGACTGGGCCTCAAGCGATCAACACCTTTCGGGCTGTTGCGCAAATGAAACAAAGAGCAAAAAGATGGCCACGGAGGCCCCCAGGCTCATCTAAGGCAGGGGAGGGGCTCAGAGACTCTCATGCATCTCCCGGCCCACCTCCTTTGACTCCTTGGCTTTTGTAGAAGTCGCCTCCGAGCTCGGCGGTCAGCGAGCATATGTGCAAATCATGATCTGCGTGCTAAGCCACACGCATGAGCGCACAGAAAGTAAGCATGGCACATGAAGCCCGCTTTTGGCCGCTTGCAAAGGTCTGATTCTGAGCCCAACAGTTCCTTCACTCATCTGCCATGCTGAGCTACAGCCTACACGAATGCCTACTTGGCGCACGCTGAGCCTAAACGAAACCCGGCTGAGATTCTCGGTAAGAGGTTGGGCAAGAATGCTCTAGCAATCTCGATGTCAGCAAGTTGCTGCCAAATGAGAGGTTCCATTAGAGGCTGAGGTGTTTTTTTTGCATAGCCCTGGCATTAGCCTAGCCCTGGCACAGCCTGGCCTGCATGAAAGGCAACATCCTCAGCATCACCAGGCTTTGGTTGGCTGGGTTTAGGGTGGGTTCCAGGTTGGCTCAGGCTTGGCTCCGGATGGGTTCCAGGCCTATTGAAAGCAAATTTGGGGGTGGTGGATGGTTTGGTGCTGGTTTATGGCGGGGCTTCTTGGGGTTAATCTCGGATGGGTTTGGGGCTGGTTTAGGGTGGGTTTAAAATTGGCTGGCGGTCGTGGTTGTGTTTCAACCTACCCTAAAACGATGCCGGGCCTTAACCTACCCTTAACGGACTACCCCAAACCTACCCTAAACCTACCCTGAACCCATTCCAAACCTTCGTCCTACCGAGGCGCCAACCAACCAACCAACCAATCTAACCATCCAACCAACCACCTTACCAGGGTTAGCCCTGTGCCAGGGCTAGGCAAAAAAAGCACCCTTTCCTTCCATTAGACTGCAGCTTTCAACAGGTCAACGAACAAAAGCAGACGCTAGGGAAGAACAAAATCAGGAATCCGCCGACATTGCTTGGCGTGTCGGATGCTTACTAGAGGATAGAGGATAACCCCCCCCTTACCCCCCCGCCCGACATCAAATACGTAGGGTTTTGGGGGGGGGTCCCCCACGTACCGCGCGGCAATTTGATGACGTTCCACTAAACGTAGTCTTCGGGGAGCCGGTGTCGCAAAACAGGGGTCCCAGGCTCGATTCCCCCTGCCGGCATTTTTGCTGGCTTGCGCTTCCTGCATCCTTTTGCCGAAAATCTCGCAAAACTCTGTGTTTTTGGACATCCTCTTTGCGAAAACGCTGGAAAAAAACAGTGTTTTTTGCGGGTAATACTGGGGAGCAAAGGGAAAGTGCAAGGATACATGCATGCATGCATGCATACATGCATTACATACATACATACATACATACATACATACATACATACATACATGCATTACATACATACATACATACATACATACATATGTAATGTATGTAATGTATGTATGTATGTATGTATGTATGTATGTATGTATGTATGTATGTATGTATGTATGTATGTATGTATGTATGTATGTATGTATGTATGTATGTATGTATGTATGTATGTATGTATGTATGTATGTATGTATGTATGTATGTATGTATGTATGTATGTATGTATGTATGTATGTATGTATGTATGTATGTATGTATGTATGTATGTATGTATGTATGTATGTATGTATGTATGTATGTATGTATGTATGTATGTATGTATGTATGTATGTATGTATGTATGTATGTATGTATGTATGTATGTATGTATGTATGTATGTATGTATGTATGTATGTATGTATGTATGTATGTATGTATGTATGTATGTATGTATGTATGTATGTATGTATGTATGTATGTATGTATGTATGTATGTATGTATGTATGTATGTATGTATGTATGTATGTATGTATGTATGTATGTATGTATGTATGTATGTATGTATGTATGTATGTATGTATGTATGTATGTATGTATGTATGTATGTATGTATGTATGTATGTATGTATGTATGTATGTAATGTATGTATGTATGTATGTATGTATGTATGTATGTATGTATGTATGTATGTATGTATGTATGTATGTATGTATGTATGTATGTATGTATGTATGTATGTATGTATGTATGTATGTATGTATGTATGTATGTATGTATGTATGTATGTATGTATGTATGTATGTATGTATGTATGTATGTATGTATGTATGTATGTATGTATGTATGTATGTATGTATGTATGTATGTATGTATGTATGTATGTATGTATGTATGTATGTATGTATGTATGTATGTATGTATGTATGTATGTATGTATGTATGTATGTATGTATGTATGTATGTATGTATGTATGTATGTATGTATGTATGTATGTATGTATGTATGTATGTATGTATGTATGTATGTATGTATGTGTATGTATGTATGTATGTATGTATGTATGTATGTATGTATGTATGTATGTATGTATGTATGTATGTATGTATGTATGTATGTATGTATGTATGTATGTATGTATGTATGTATGTATGTATGTATGTAATGTATGTAATGTATGTATGTATGTATGTATGTATGTATGTATGTATGTATGTAATGTATGTAATGTATGTATGTATGTATGTAATGTATGTATGTATGTAATGTATGTAATGTATGTATGTATGTATGTACGTATGTATGTACGTAATGTATGTATGTATGTACTGTAAACCATACACATTACATACATACATACATACATACATACATACATTACATACATCATACATACATACATACATACATACATACATTACATTACATTACATTACATACATACATACATACATACATACATACATACATACATACATACATACATACATACATACATACATACATACATTACATTACATTACATTACATTACATTACATTACATTACATTACATTACATTACATTACATTACATTACATACATACATACATTACATTACATACATACATACATACATACATACATACATACATACATACATACATACATACATACATACATACATACATACATACATACATACATACATACATACATACATACATACATACATACATACATACATACATACATACATACATACATACATACATACATACATACATACATACATACATACATACATACATACATACATACATACATACATACATACATACATACATACATACATACATACATACATACATACATACATACATACATACATACATACATACATACATACATACATACATACATACATACATACATACATACATACATACATACATACATACATACATACATACATACATACATACATACATACATACATACATACATACATACATACATACATACATACATACATACATACATACATACATACATACATACATACATACATACATACATACATACATACATACATACATACATACATACATACATACATACATACATACATACATACATACATACATACATACATACATACATACATACATACATACATACATACACATACATACATACATACATACATACATACATACATACATACATACATACATACATACATTACATACATTACATACATACATACATTACATACATACATTACATTACATACATACATACATACATACATACATACATACATACATACATACATACATACATACATACATACATACATACATACATACATACATACATACATACATACATACATACATACATACATACATACATACATACATACATACATACATACATACATACATACATACATACATACATTACATTACATTACATTACATTACATACATTACATTACATTACATTACATTACATACATACATACATACATACATACATACATACATACATACATACATACATACATACATACATACATACATACATACATACATACATACATACATACATACATACATACATACATACATACATACATACATACATACATACATACATACATACATACATACATACATACATACATACATACATACATACATACATACATACATACATACATACATACATACATACATACATACATACATACATACATACATACATACATACATACATACATACATACATACATACATACATACATACATACATACATACATACATACATACATACATACATACATACATACATACATACATACATACATACATACATACATACATACATACATACATACATACATACATACATACATACATACATACATACATACATACATACATACATACATACATACATACATACATACATACATACATACATACATACATACATACATACATACATACATACATACATACATACATACATACATACATACATACATACATACATACATTACATACATACATACATACAAGGCTTTTTGGCACGAGTCGCTGAGCAGTCCAGCCTTTTCTGCATTTCGCCATGTTAACTGGGCCCTCAGAAGGCCATACTGAACAGAAGGAGGAGGCTTCACCCCCGGAGGTTGCTTCTCTCCCACATCCTTCAAGCGCTGAGTTCCAAGAATTTCTGGCTTGGAAAAACGCGCGTTCAGCTCCTTCTACAGCATCCAATGCACCGGAGACCAAGAAGCAGAAATGTGACGCAGATCTGAATGCTTTCATTGATGAGTTGTTACCACTTGGCCTTGAGCTGATGGACATGGATCCTCAACTTCGCTATCAGCTGGAGACCTCTCAGCAGGCCAGAGATGATTTCCGTGCTCTTCACATGCGTTCTAGCAATTCCAAGGCCTTTGATACTGAGACAGGTGCTTTTGTCGACCTCGACATCAGTCGTAAGCGCCCCTTTGAGGACGCACCCACGGTGGACATTCCGAATTCCCTCGACACTACAGCAGAGAGAAGCATTAAAGAAGTTATGAGCGACTATCACTCCGGCACCTTCCTCCCCAGCCTGAACACCTTGTTGGAGGCATGTCAGCAGTTTTACAGCTTTGCCTCTTCTGAGTTTGCGGGCAGTCAGCTACGCCTCGACATGCAGGATTCTCGTCTCAAGTCCTTGGAGGCCTCAAGGGCCAATCGTACTGTCCTTTTGCGCGGGCTGCCGGCAACAGGCTTCAACCGAGCAATTCTGGATAGACATATGAAGATGTTTCTTGAAGCCGCTTCGCTTTCATGGAGTGACGTTTCGGCAATGCACAACCATATCGTCTCCAGCGATTCGTCCATTCTCAGGGTCGAGTTTGTCACAGAGATTTCTCGCAGAAATTTTCTGGACTCCATGCGTTCGCGCAAGTGGACGTGGCGATTTGACTGGCACGAGTCCAAGGTCAGGGTAGAGCATGATGTCTCTACAGACGACCGCCTTGCCGTGCAGCCTTTTTATGCTCTTGTCGATATCTTTTCTCAGTTTTTCGGACAGGGTGATGCGTCCCCGCTGCAATTGGACCGCAACACCCTTCAGATCTGGCCATCTCGGGATGCTCCCGACCAGACCATGCTGGCCCAGGTGGCCTATGTACTTGACCCACGCACTGTGCGTAAGTATGCTTGCGCCATCTACATCCTCGACAAGCACTACACCCTGGTCCTGGAGAAGTTTGCCGTCGCGTTTCGAACGCGCATGCGCTCCACCCTGTTGTTGGTCCAAGGCCTCCAGCGTGCAGTGTCCGACCGAACCACTCTGGCCAGGCATGCCTATGACAAGGCGTTTGACCTTGCGAACGTGTCCAACCCGTTGGTCCATTTTCCTTATCAGGTCATTCCTATTCAGATGTCCACTTCATTGTCGAAGATGCAGGAGCAGCACCCTTCGCTCCCAATGCAGGGTCAGTCTGGGCTCTTGGCGGTTGTTTCCCAGGCTTTTGCAGATTCAGGCATCAACGCCGACGATTACGGCAAGAATGCTGGCAAGGCCAAGCATTCTGTGCAGAAGGGAAAAGTCGGCAAGGGAACAGGTCGCGGCCAGGGTGCTCAGGCCTCCGCCCCGGCAAAGGGCAAGGTTTTGAAGGGCTCCAAAGGCAGGTCAGTGTGGTCTGATCGTACCCCGGATCAGAGTAGTTGGCAGAAGGACTATCGCTGGGATGGTGGCGGAGATGGTGGCGGAGACGGTGGGAATGAGTCTTGGGGTGGATGGAGGGGTTGTACTGGTTGGAGTTCCTCCAATGACCCTTGGGCGCAGTCGGCTGACAAGGGCCGTGGCAATAACAGCCAGACTGGTCGCGGCAAAGGCTACACTGGTCGCCAGTCATCCTTCAGGGGGACACGTGGCTCTACCGTGCTTGAAGTGGTACTCTGCCAGATTTGCCTATGCGCCTTGGGTGTCAACAAAGCGTGTGACAAGTGTGCCGGCTCCAGCTTGCCGCCCAACTTCACTCACAAGCAATCCTGGCCCGTTGAGCTTGTTTACTGCCCAGGCGCCTTCAATGGCGGGATCTGTGAGGCCCCTTTGGGGTTTGGCAAGTGCTCCCTTTGCTTTGAGCACCAGCAGTTTTGGAGGAGCGAGACACATCAGTCAACCTGGGTTCAGCTACCTCCTATCCGCAAGGCCCAGATATTGCAGCTTGCCCGTACGGTTTCTTCTATGCGCTCTTTGCAGTTTGAGCCCAGTCTACTGAAGAACGCGTTGGACACGCTGTTTTCTTTCTTCCATGATGTTCCAGTTCCAGAACTTGATAAAGAGCAGTGGGCCGCCAGATGGATTTGCTCAGCCTTTGACGCACCTACTTTCCTGCCGTTGCTGCAGACGCTGGTATCCCCCTTTCAAATGCCAACTTGGGAGATCTATGATGATGGCTCCATTCCCTGCCCTAGCAACTTCTTTGGGTTCCCGCACTTGCTGGATCATTCCATACTTGCTCACTTTTTTGCTGAGTTGACCCGTGATGAGTGGTCACAGCGCCATGGTTCTTACCGGCTCACCTGGTCAATTGGTCAGTGGGCAGCTTCAGCAGATGTACGCTATTCTCACATTTTGCCATGGGATGAGCTTATAGCATGCTCGATTAGTTTTGCTTTGGAAGATGTTCAGCTTCAAACCAGCCGTCCAGGCCCCTCTGGAGACAAGTGGCATGTGGACATTTTTGATTATTTGATTTTACCATTGCGGTCTACTATCACTACGGATTTCGTTGACGCACTGTCTGCTGAACTGGCCTCTCTAGTTTCTGCTGAGAGTTCCTACAAGGACCTTTTCATGGGGAACCCGCCCTTCACCAACGTAGCTCTCAAGGATTTGGCTGCTTTTGGCTCCAATCTGATTGATGGTGCATACTTGCAGATTTCACGCGTGTTTGGCATACATGGTTCAGGACAGGACAGTGCTCAACTACAATTTCCCAACGAACAGCTTGTGATTTTCTTTGCTTCGACGGCGCAGTTCCTTCGCCTCCCACAGCTTCAGGCATCAACCCCCTTGCAGCAATCTCGAAGTATCATGTCAACACTGCTTTACTTGGTTGCGGAGGATGGTTACCACCTTCTCTTTTGGCGAATTATTTGGGTTTCACTTCAGCTACAATTCTCAAACTCTTCTTTTGCTTGGGTGGAGCGGGTAAAGTCCTGACTATCACCCTTGGATCATGCGCTTGGAACAAATCCTGTCAGCATTGCTGTGCTTGAACTCGTGAATCTGTGTTCTGATTCGGAGGGAAACTTTTCCTTTGGGTTGCAGCTGGCTCTTGTGGTTCCGCTCCGTTTCATTTCAGGCAGTTGTGTCGCGTGCTTCAGTAACAGACCAGCTCCGGTTTTTGTCAACGTGGAGACAACCCCCCTTTTACCAGGTCGGAGATTCCCTCGGCTGGCCTTAGAAATATGTCTCACTGGTGGTATGTCCGGCTTATTTAATGAATTTAATTTTGCTTGTCTCCTTCGCTTTACGGGTTCAGTTTGGCAGCATGTCATTACGGGCTGTCATGTTTCCGCGAGGTTCCTATTTCACACTACTTTGCCTCTTTTGCCCGTGGTTTGGCCTCTCAGGTCCTTGAGGCCCCCTTCAGCATTACGGCAGAATTTGACATTACGGATGGCTGTTCGGTTGTTTTGTTTGTCTTTCTTTGTCGTTTTGCTCTCTTCTCTTGCTTTCCCTTGTTGTGCGCCTGCTTCTCTTTTTGCTGCTTTTGTTTGTTGCTGTTTTGCCCTTGGTCTCGTTCCTCTCCCTCTGTTTCCTTGTTGCTTGCTGTTTTTTGCTTCGCCCCTTCCTTTCTTTGTTTCCTGTGTGTGGTTCTCCGTTGGTTCGTTTCTCGTTTTTCTCGCAACCGTCTCTTGCATGCCCTTTTGGGCAATTCTGTTTGTCCCCACTGCTCCTGCTCGCTCATCTCCACGCCTTTGTCCGGCGTTCCTCGGCGGTTCCGAAGCGAGGGCATTGCTCTTCCCAATGGTATGGTTGTTCATCATTTCCGGAATTGTCACTCCCACCTTTGCCTTTGGTACTTTAGGCGTGGAGTTCGGTATTATGGCGTTTTTACTTCCAACAAGAAGCATAATCTCTTTTCTATGCTCAGCGACGCGAGGGCCGCCAGCGGCAAGCCGGGAGGCCACGGCACCTTTTTAGCTCAGTTTTTCTCCACTTACACTCGCTCGCTCCGTCAGCATGTTGCAAGTGGCCACGAACCTCGCAGTGCGTCGGGGGGGGAGGTAGCCTCACGTTCACACCAATGTCTTCGATCAGTGGCTGCTCAGCAGCGTCGTCATCTTCGTTACAACTCGCAACGATCCGATTCTCGCCGGGCCTACCGCCAATGGAGATCTTCCGTACGGGAGAGTGGGCACATTACCCTGGCCCACTCCCCCATCCCCCCGAAAAGGGTACAAGTTAGTGCACCTCAGCTGCATCGTGCGTTTCCTGTTCATTCACACGTGCCCACTCTGGGCTCGCGCGCTTACCTTTTTCACCAGCTTGTTTCCCGCGACAAGCTTGATCCTCCGAACATCCGGGGAATGCAGTTTCGCTACCCCTTCCCTCGCCTGTGCCTCCACACTTGGAACGTGGAATCTCTCATCGGCCATGGACGGCTTGAGATGTTGGTGCACGTTTTGCGCAATCTCCCGCTCGGTATCTTCTGCTTGCAAGAGACCAAATCCACCCACTGTCATAGTCTTCAAGTATTGGGCTGGCAGTTTTACTTTTCGGGCACTCCTACTGAGCCTCACGCTGGGGTCGGCTTTGCTGTCCCTCCGGCATTGCAGCCCTTGGTCCACGATTTTCGGCCACATTCCGGCCGTGCAGCGTCTCTTGTACTTAACACACGACCGCGTAAGCTCTCCCTTTTTTCCGTTTATGCTCCCTCCCAAGTTTCCGATCACGAGCTTGACCAAGTCCGCAAGCATTCATTTTGGTCGGATCTCCTGGACGCAGTCCCTCCAACTTCTCCGGGCAGCTACACCGTCCTCATGGGGGATTGGAATACCCGCCTGTATTCCAACCAAGTCAGAGGTGGTGACTACTACCTTGGTCGTCACTTCTTTAGTCTTCCCATTCCTGATGATCGTGTTGAGTACACAAATTTTGCTCATATGTTTGAGTTTCTCCTGGACCGCGAACACTGCATTGTTTCGTCCATGAAGCCACGCCAGCCTGCCACTCAGGTGACGTACCGAGAGATCAACTCTCCTCCCGATGCGGATCCTTGCCACCCAGACCCAGCGCATTTTGCAGTCCTCGATCATGTAGTGGCTCCCATCGAATGTCGTTTTCTTTTTCGTCGTATCTACTCTTCCCCTCAGGTCACACTCCCCTGGTTCCATCGACATTTTCTCCTCTCTGCCTCTCTTTGTTTCCCTGGTTTCGACTGTCCGCCCAAAAAAGCCTGCCCGCCTCTTCGCCTCATGGATTCCAATGCCACCAAGCTTGCTTACCATTCCTCAATCTGCCGAAAGCTTTCGGAGTTGTCAGGGGTCCCAGTACCCACTTTTGTGGAGCCGGCGCCTGGGTCCTTGATTATTTACACTGATGGCTCTTGCCCCGATCAAGGAAACGTTGGCTTTGATAATCCGGCCGGCTGGGGGGCGTATGTGGCTCTACCATGCGGAGCTTTTGTCGATCTTTTCGGACCCGTTGGTCTTGGCCTCCCGTTTGCCGTGGTTGGGTCAAACAATACTGCTGAAATCCAGGCTGTGATCGAGGCGCTTGATTATGCTCTCCGCACCTATCCCCCAGGTGTGTCTGTGGAACTACGTCTTGACTCTCAATACGTGTTGGATCTGCTGCTCGGCCTTTCCACCCCGTCCTGTCACCTTTCTCTGGTCTCCCTCCTTCAAGATGTGTTGTCGCTTGTCCAGCTGTCCTTCTCCGTTGCCCTGACTAAAGTCAGGGGTCATTCCTCTGAACCGGGAAACGACCGGGCCGATGCGAATGCCTTTAAGGGTGTCACGTCATGCAGTAATTTGGGCCGTTTTTGCTCCACTCCCCCTTTACCACTTCCACTCTCTGCACCTTCTCCTCTGGCAGACTGGTTTGCTGCCAAGTCTGTCTCCGAGCAATCCATCCTCCTTTCAGATGTGGTCAAGTCCGCTGCTGCTGTCTCCCTCCCGCTGCGCCCTCCTTTGGTCAAGCAGCCTTACCTCTCTTCTGATACCATCTCCCTTTTGACTAACCTCCCTCGTGACCCTGTAGAGCTTCGGGCGCATCGTCAGGTTATCCGTCGTCGTGCGAAGCAAGATCGTCGCAGCTGGACGTTGTCTCGTCTCACTGCAGATGATGGTGGTGGCCCGGCCGACCGCTGGCGTACAATTCGCCGACTCCGTTCCAGGTTTAGTCCGCGCATCTCTGCAGTTCTCCGCCCTGATGGAGTTCTTTCCGTTTGGTGTGCCTCATCCTCGCCGCCCCCTGGCAACACTGTCCTGCATGATGTTGCCTTTCAATTTACCCCTTTCTCTAATGCGGATCTTCAGCGAGCCCTTGCCCGGCTCAAGTCAGGACGTGCTCCTGGCCCGGACAATATTCCTTCGGAGTGGTGGCGTTGTACTCCGCGGTGCTTTCGATTGCTAATTCTGCATCACTTTAATTCTGCTCTTCTGGGCGCGCGCGCGCCTGATGTCTGGAAGCTGGCCAAGGAGTTGCGATGATTTACAAAGGTGGCAATAAAGATAGTAAGCTGCCCTCTTCTTATCGTCCAATCTCTCTTGCCAATACAATTTATAAGATCTATTCATCTATGCTTCAGCATAAACTCGCTTCCTCTGTCGATTACTTGATTGGACCTCGGCAGTTTGGATTTCGCTCTGGCCGCTCTGCCAGTGAACCCCTTTTCATAATCCGTCGTCTCATTGAGCTGTTTGAGCGGCATACTGCCCCCCTATACATTTTGTTTCTTGATTGGGCTCAGGCCTTTGACTCTGTTGACCATGCTTATGTGGAGTCTGCTCTCTTCCGCATGTCCGTACCGGAACCTCTTGTCCGCGCCATTATGGTCCTTTATGATGATTGCACTTTTTTTGTTCAGGATGGCGACCACAGTTCTGACGTGTTCGTGCTCCAACGGGGTATCCGGCAGGGCTGTCCGTTGAGCCCTTACCTTTTCATCATTGTTCTTAGTGTCCTCATGCATGACTCCTCTGTGAGTTTCCACCGCCGTTTTTCATACACCCCTTGGACTTATTCCGCGGATAACCCGCTGACTGATCTTGAGTATGCTGATGATACTACTTTGATTTCTCGGTCTCTTGATACGATTCATCGGCTCCTTCACGTTCTCCAACACGAAGCTCTGAAGAGGGGTCTGCGCCTGTCTCCCTCGAAGTGTCAGCTACTTGGTATCAACACGGACAACCCTGTCTTCTTGTCAGCTACCGTTTCTACGGTTCGCGAGTGTCGCTGCGTTTTTTTTGCTTTGGAGATGATCCTCTCGGCACTCGTGTCGATCCAGTTGACACGTCCAAGTATTTGGGATCGCTTTTGTCCTCGAATGCTTCCTCTCAGGCTGACTCTCGACATCGTTATTGTCAGGCCTCCGCAGCATTTCGTTGTTTGTCCCCCTTTTTTCGTCACGCCTCCATCACTACCCCGCGCAAATTGCAGGTTTATTCCCAGATTGTTCTGGCCATTCTTCTTTATGGCTCCGAGTCTCAGGTTTACACACCCGCCCAGCTCACCCGGTTTAACTCCCTTCATTTCAAGGCTCTTAGGCAAATTCTAGGTGTTAAAAGCAGCTTTTTTCATCGCGTTCTCCAGCCTTCTGACGAGCTGTGCTCCAACGAACACTTGCTGCGCTTGGCCCACGAGCAGGCTCCCAGTTTGCGTGCCCCTACCCAGATTATTTCCCAAAAGCGTATTGAATACCTTGGTCATATTCTCCGACATGCGAACCAGTATGAGCACACAGTTTGTTTCTCATCCGCCCATGCTTACCGACAGATTGCCTCCCCTTACCGTCGCGGGGCTCCACGTGCTCACTGGCCTGAAGTTGCCATGACAGAGGCCTACCACCGATCTCTCCTTCGCAATGCTGGCTCCTTTCCTTCGCCTTACGATCTTGCCCATGATGCTTACCAGTGTGGGACCTTGTCCATGGTCAAACATTACAACGGACACTCCCGCTTGGTTTGATAATACTCGGATGTGGCGTTTACTCCACCCTCTTGCTCAGTCACGTTCCCAATGGAAACTGTTGTCTTTTCCGAATCGACGCAGATGATTTTTCAAGTGCACTGCTGACATGTGTTCTGCTTGGGACGCATTGCGCTGTTCAAAATACATACATACATTACATTACATTACATTACATTACATTACATTACATTACATTACATTACATTACATTACATTACATTACATTACATTACATTACATTACATACATACATACATTACATACATACATACATACATACATACATACATACATACATACATACATACATACATACATACATACATACATACATACATACATACATACATACATACATACATACATACATACATACATACATACATACATACATACATACATACATACATACATACATACATACATACATACATACATACATACATACATACATACATACATACATACATACATACATACATACATACATACATACATTACATACATACATACATACATACATACATACATACATACATACATACATACATACATACATACATACATACATACATACATACATACATACATGCATGCATGCATGCATGCATGCATGCATACATACATACATACATACATACGAGAGAGGGAGATTGGGGAGAGAAACGACAGAACACACAAAAAAAACAAGCAAGAGAGGAAGAAGGAGAAGAGGGAGAGGACAATGTCAGCGGACTGAGCCGGAGGCTCTAAAGTACCATTGTTGGTTGACCTCTCTAAACGGGCAATCTGCCGAGTCGGCCAGTCATGCTACCGACCAATTGCATGCGGGAAGCAAACTGTCAGAAACCCCACAATCCTGTCACCCACTCCTCCTCCCCCCCACAAGAAGAGCAAACAGGGCGAAGAAACAGGAAGCCGTGTTTTTAACAGCTTGGATTCAATCGGATCCCCCCTCCCCGCAGCGAAAAAGATCAAAGTTAAATCGCCGCTTTTTCCGCTTCAAAGGGCCCTGGGCAGGTTTGCTTCGCCAAGTCTTGGCCCAAGCCCGGCCAATGCTGGGGGGATCCTGGAAGGAAGAAACGGCCCGCGGGAAGCGCGCCTGCAGCTTGAGCAGGTCCCCGTGGGTCTCGTTCAGCGGCCTGGGGCTGCTGAGGTCCACGAACTTCGCCCACCTTGCCGGGTGGGTCACACGAGCCTGGGTCACGGGAAGCCCCGAAGCTGACGATGAAAACCAGCAGAAGGGGCAACTTGCATAGGTGACCTTTTAGGGCAAATACATGGTCCTGGTGGATGATTAAACCACCAGGTAAACCAGGGTCATCGATTTTTCCACCAAAACAACCAAAAAGGACATGGCAACTTGGGTAATTGTCATCGGGGACTCTTGGTGGACATCAAATTAAACTGAGGGTGTCCACCCACCATTTGTGAGGGTGCTCCAACCATTTGTCGTACCCACATATTGTGTGCAGCTATACTTTCCACAAAAAAAATGACAAACAAAAAACATGGGGAACGAGGTTGGGCCGTGCAGGTGCAACCTAGCTTCAAATCATGAAATCCTCCAAGGCAAACAAGACCTCCCACCATGAAAAGCCTGCATGTCTCTCAAAGTAACCACTTTTTCGTCTGGCTCTGAATGACCAACCGCTTTCGGAAGCTTCGTTCTTAGGGTGAGCATCTCCCACCGCGCCTGCGGCCCCGCTCCGAGTCCAAGCCCATGTCCTTCTTCCCGGGCAAGGAGCCCTCGGAAGTGCGTGGAAAGGGTCAGAAAGTCGTCCAAATTTGTGCGCCAGGTGCCCATGGCGGAGGCTTCTCAAAATAGGGGACCCCCCTTTTTTGGATGGTTGTAAAGGGAAAGAAGAAGGAAGCCACCTGGATGGGTCCCCAATTTTCAGAAACACCCATGTCTTGAATGGCTTCTTTTGGCGGCACCGATGCTCCCGAGCCTCAAAGAGCTCAAGGTCAACTTGTGCCTGGAGCTCAGGCCGGCCGACCTTTTCCAACGCGAAGAAAACGCGAGGAATCGGATCCAGAAAGATTGACCCAGACACCAAGACGAGCAGTTCCCTCTTGGTCCCCTTTGGCATTGCACCAGCGGCGTTCCATGCCAACGGTCCTCTGGGCTGAAAGGGGTGCCAAGCCGCTCGCGATGCTCAGAACCACGACCAACCCTCTGGCGTCGCTCAGAAAGCTTCACCCCAGACCCCGGCCGCAAGAAACGGCGCCTGCTTCACTTCCAGGCTGAAGTCGAACATGCTGGCGCAGATGTTCTCAGCGCTCCCGACCTCAGGCGAGGTCAACCGGAACCCTTGGGAGAGACAGCCAGAGCTTCAAAGAAAATGAGGGAACTATGTCCCCCAACCACGACAACGAAACAACTTGAAAATAGTTGAACCAAACTGAAACCAGTGGAAAGGCCGGATTTGCTGCGGTCTAAATGGCTGGTAGTCCGTTGGTTTCAACTTGGTTTGCCGTTGAACCAGCCCAAACATAACACCCAATAGTTCGTGGCGCATCATGAATCAGGCCGCTACATGGCTCCCCAGGAAAGCCAAAAGCAAACTTCACCTGAAGAGGTTCCCCAATATCGAGAAGCATGTAACTCACTCCTAGGTTTGATAAAGTAAAGAGTTTTTCCAGGTTGACCTGACGGAAACCGTAAGGGGACAAATGGTTCCTGCCTTTGCTAGGCCTCTATTTCCCGAGGCAAGAAGCTTCCGTTCTTGAGCTGAGCTGCATTGAGCGACCTCTTGGAACTCTGCAAACTGTTTTTGATTCAGCTGTCAAGCCAATTTGGCTGGATTGGCGACATTGCCACCCAAAACACAAGTTTGCACGGCACGTCGCGAATTGCAATGAGCAGCCCAACTCCTCCATTTGAGATTCGGCATGCGTCAGGGAGCTGAGTTTGGAAATGCAGCCGCCCGCGTTTTCGGCCCCTTGCGCGTTTTCGGCCCCTTGCACGTTTTCGGGGCTCGGTCCATGTTTCCAGGTCACGGGCGGGGGGGGGGGGGGATCGATCCGACCGATCCGACCGATCCGACCGATCCGACCGCCCGGGGCGGCGGCGGTGGCGGCTCCCAGCTGCGGCGCCAGCGCCGCAGCCACCACGTCTCCATAGGCGCGGCAGAAGGGCAGCTCCGCGTTGCCCACCCTCGCCGGGGCGAAGGGCTCATGCACATCTAGGTACTCCAGTAGAGAGGTTAGAATAAGGGTACCCGATTTTTTTCTGTAGTCTATTTAAGTTGGTGAGCCCGAATGCGACACCCGGTTATTACTCAACTGAGGGGTTGTTCAAGGCTCCTGGGTTCCCGGTTTCTAGGCGAAAAGGTTATATTTTCCGAGGCTGTTTCAATCCTCCCAAAAACACATTCTTGAGGGAGGAATTTTAGTAGGAAAACCCCCCAAACAAAGGGTAAAAGGGCAGTACTGGAGGCGTTTCGCAGTCACTGGTCGTTCCCTTAAGGGAAAATGGGGAACCCGGATTCATCAACTGGCCTAGGGTGACGTTCCATATAGAGGGAAGCCTTCAACTTCGCTCTTGGGGGGAAGCATCCTCTGATGGCTCCAGGTTGACTCATCTGGGGTGTTCGGCCTTGTGCTGTTGGGAGGTGGGATTCCATACCAAGAGGCAACAGTTCTGGCTCAGCAGGGTGTCCACTACCCTGCCAAAAAACCACCCCAAGCACAATTGGATACACAAGCACAACATTGTAACATAGACGCTTCATCTAAAGGTACATATTACATATCTAATTTGCGAACATACTTGACACGCCCACCCACCCAACCCAATCGAAGCAGGCAACCAAAACGGAGATGTATAGCACCACTGGTGACGCCTCGGGTTCACCCCCAACACAACGCACCATGAAAGGTGGTGCATCCTACAAAGCTCTTTCCAAATGGGGAACCAAACACCTTCGCCCACCGGAATCTGCCATGAGGCCACTAGGATCTGAAATTCATGTTCGACAGTACCCCTCACCTGAGGTGAAACTCAACCCAGGTCAAGGGTGGCGAGCTGATCCATAGCCGGGCCAAGACAAAAACGTGTCAGTGTTCAACTAGCAGACCGATGTTGTGTTTGCTGTCAGCCTGGGCGCATCCCAATCCAAAACCGCAAACCCGGTAGCGACACGCTACGACTGGGAAAACCACAGCCATCTGGCAGAAGGATCTTGCGGATTGATTTGGAACCCTGTCGCATGCAAAATCGGTCACCGTGCCTGGGGCCGCAAATGCTCCCGAAGCTGTCGTACACCTCAACTGCACCCGGAAATGCTGCCCCGCCGAGAAGCCCCGCGCCCTGTTTCGAGCTTCTTTCGAGACAAAGTAAGTAACGCCAAGTCGAGGCATGTTAGCAAGAAGCTGTGTCCTTCCGAGGCTCCGCAATAAACAACCGACAGACAGAACCACAAAGCAAAAAGACGAAGAACGCGGACAGTGAATCCCTCCTGTGCTGCGGCCACGTCACGTTCTTCACGGACCGGTAGTCATCCTGGCCTGGACTGGTCACCGGGCGCCGCACGAATGAGTAAACGCGCACGATGGATTCCGTCGACCATCGCGCTTCGTAAGTCGACTCTGCCACAGAAATTGTTAAATTGTCTCCCTTCGAAAAGAATAAGCTCAGGTGACATTTCCAACTGCATGCGGAGCTCTTTTGTGGAACCCTGGTGAAACCCTGGTGGAACCCTGGTGGAACCCTGGTGGAACCCTCGTGGAACCTTACCTCAGGGCCGCCCCGGAGCCTACCTGGGCTGAGACCCCAAAGCTTCCAGCTGTTGGGGAAAAAACAACCGGTGTGTGGAGTTCAAACAGTTGCAAGTTCACAAACTGGGGAAGCAATGTCAGCCAGAAAAAAAAAGGAGGAAAAAAAACGCAAACAACTCTTTGTGATTGGAGAGGTCCCCAACACAAGTCTCCGAACAAGCAAGCAATATGAGCCGACAAGATTGTCTAACATATCGAACCGGGCCGCTTCTACCGTTGAGCAGCCTCCGTGCTACGTGGGCATACTAGCTGCTACCTTTTGTCAAGGCAAGTCAAAATTTAAGTGAGTACAGCATGATGCACAAGAATGTTCATTGCCATGTGTACGTTTCATGCCGCACACTTGGCATGCAGAAGCCAACGCATGATAGGGAATCATGGAGAGACTGGGCCCCAATGCTTGCTCATTGGTACCATGAAATTTTGACTCTCTCCTGTTTTCCAGCTGTTGCGCGTTCGGAGCCACAAAACGTAGGCCCCCAAGCCCGCCTTTGGAACATGCCAGACTGCTTGGCTTCCTCTCAGCTTTCAACCTAGTTCCGCGCCTTCAAGGCCGCCCGCGGTGAAGAAGTGAGCGCACTGCGCTACAAAGGTGGCCTGGCGCCGCCTTTGAAGCGGCGCAAAGCCGCGGTCCCCAAGTCTCCCTCCGCTTTTGCCCAGAGCTTTGCTTCTGGCCCATGTTTATCCAACCTCATGTGTAAACGGGTTCTCTCTACATGGGATTCCCCTCCCCCCCAAAAAAATGGAATGTACTCTTTCAAGCATTCGAAAGAAATCCGGATGTTGCACTGTTGCACCCGGTCCTTTCGACTAGCCCAACGGGCTGATGGGTTGGCTGGTTGGTCAGCTGGGTACTTGGAGACATAGCAAGCAAGAAACCAAAGGCCAAGCAAACAAACTGAGGTAAAAGGCACAACTTTGCTTTGCCGCCCGCCGTGCAAAACCATGGCAAAGCAACAGCTAGGGAATGGTGGAAGCAGCCTACAACATCTACTACGCTACTCCACCACGGTTGTTGTGCAATCAAGTTTTGTAAAGGCTCCTGGTTTCACTACACCACTGGCATATGAATGCAAAGCGCCCCACCTTGCTGCGGTCCAAGGGCTTGCCCATGCCATCGACACAGCTGACCCCTGTGCGCCAGAAGTCAATCAATCCGTGCGCGCCGATGGGACCCATGGTGAGCAAAGGGATGTTTGAGAACCGTGTCAGCAGCATGTATACCACTGGGCCTTCGGGCTTCAAACCCACACGCGAGTTCCATGCCACGAGAGAAAACGTAGGACGTAATGCAATGGTTTCATGAGGTAGTTAACCATCCACTATTGCCACACCAATGAGTGGAAACTAGCCGCTTTTAGGCTGAAAAGGCCGCAGGCTCATATTCATTCATGGAGGGTGCACCTCTGCAGAACTCCTTCCGCGCGAGCAGGACGTCCTGCGGATTAAGAAGCGAGAGGCCTGATGGCCTGAGCACCATCCTTGGCCTGTTTCAGTGCCGAGGGGCTTGGACCCAAACTGCCAAAGTGGGCCAAAGTGATATGACGCCAAAGGGTTCTTTTGCCAAAGCACCATCCGATGATTGATGCATGTGTGACCAAAGCATGAATGATTGCCGGTCAGCATCGGATGATTGACGCATGTGTGACTGATTGCCAAAGCACCATCCGACTCAAACTACACCCGGGCTTTCACCCCTTGAGCTTGACCGGTTCCGTACACAACGCGCTCCATGCCCATTGCCATGGCTGCTTTGGCTTGTTCTGCTGCCGCCTGGCCGCAAAAGGCTTGCAACGAGCGCGCCCGATGGCAACCCCAAGCCCACACCACTTGCTGGCGGCTGGCGTGCAAGATATGATTGGGGTACACAAACAATCCAAGAGTTCAGGCAACAGCAACCAGCCTCCGCCGAGTGGGCGTGTCCCAGGATGCTCTGTCCACCAAGTACACCTACAGTCGACCAAGGCGGCATCCACCAGCGCTCTTCCCAGTGTATGTTGGAGGGAGTCCCTTGCATGTTTCTCCTTCTCCAATCAACCGGAGACTGGTGGATCTGGCCAAGCCAAACATCAAAAGGAAGCTTCCAGAACATCATGAGAGCAAATCGGCCTTCCAGCTGCCAACAGGACCCAACTCCAAGTTTGAGCAATGCGTCGGCAAGAAAATGACAACCCGGCTATCCCAGCAAGTCAAGGGGACTTGCAGCCATCCTTCTTTGGCTTGTTCAAGATGAGCCCTATCAGAAGGGAAACCACAACAATCCTGCTTTTGCGGATCTTGCGGACTGAGATTGCCCCTGTTTGGCTGTGGGTCAAAAAGTACCCAAGATGGAACCCTGGCAAATGGAATCATGGACTAAAACCTGTGGTCCCTTGGTGGTTTAACTTTGACCCATAGCCATTTACCAGGACCTCCGAACAAATTTTCGCCCCAAACGGAAAGCTTTTGCCCAGTCACCGAGGCCCAGGCCCACCTCGCCGAAGCGGCACCCGCTCCCGCGGCAGAAGATGCCATTCCGGGGAGGCCTCCGGTGGATTTTTGTCGGTGTGCTTCAAGTCAGCGGATGGGCATTTGCTGGCAAACAGAAAACACACAAAGACAGGCGGCAAGCCATGGGAAAGAAAAGACCGGATTGGCCACCCAAAGAATTGTTTAGAAGTTCAGCTGCAACCTAAGTCTACCTGTGCTTTGTTTCTGGCTTCCGGGCTTTTCGACGCCGCGCCTGAAGCTGCGTCTACCACTCAAATGGTCTCCCAAAAGTAAACCGTCCAGCTTGAAACACCAGAATTCTCGCACGAATTCTCACGCGCCCTTGGCTTGACTCGCAACAGTCCGCGAATCAGTCACAGTCGAAATGAAGGGGCCGTCAGCCAAATTTGTGCTGTCCCAGCAGCATCATGGCGGGCAGGTCTTCCGAGTCATTTCTCTCCACCTCGCGGTCTTGATACCGTCATTCTGAGAAGATCCCCAAGCGGCCGCGAACCACTGCACAACCAGCTAAAGACAACGAACAACTGAACAACCAGCGAAAGAGGGAGTCTTGCTCTGAAACAAATTCAAGTGGCTTCCTTCTGGGCAATTCGGCAACCAGCTACCCAGCTAGCACCTGGAGCAAACCCCTAGCAGTGGCAGGCAGGCAGCGCCTGGACCACCAGGGCGGTGCCGAAGCACAGGTGACTGAGGCACAAGAGTCGTGCCATCCTGCCCGGCACGCATCGCATCTTGGTTCTCTGCGGGTTCCCTACATGTGAATCCGGCATATCCTTGCAAAGCTCATCCCCCGACCTAGGAAAAAGTTCCCCTACTTTCATTGGCTGGCTTTAGAGACCATTGATGAGAGAATGCAAGATTTCATCCCAACCACCCCTGAAAAACGAATTCTGAGAGCGGGCGTGCTCTGAAATTAAATTTCCCAGCATACCCTGCTGTCCTCCCAGTTTGTTGCCTATGGGCAAATTCAAGGATTGACTACATTCCCCAACCAAACCACAGTTTGTCCAAGGCAAAGCGCAGCCCCCAACCCAATCACAGTTTGTCCAAGGCAAAGCGCAGAGGAATATGCCAGGATGAAGGCAAAGTAACGCTGAGGCCAAACAGCAAGCAGGCACAAAGGACCCTGAAAAGGAACAGCCCAAATCGAGATCTTCAAAGATACCCTCTTTCCAATGGAAGTGCGCAGAACTTTCATTGGAATACCATCTTAGAAAGGCCCCCCCTGTCCACTTCCATGCTTTTTGGAAGGGCTCATGGAATCCACTTCCTCCATTTGAAGGGCTTCTGGCCCACGTCACTTTCCAGGACCGCCGTGTGCCCAGCCCCAGCCCGGAGCCCATCCATCGGCCGAGGCCCTGGCTTCATTGGGGCCGGCCTGCCAGACTTTTGGCGATGGCCTGGAAGGCCCTCGTGCAACTTGTGGCGGGGGGGAGGGGAGAGGGTGGGGGGGCCACCTGGAGCCCTAAAAACCCATGCCCTAAATGAAAGAGGTTGCAAAACAGACCCCAAGTGTCCATCATACCGGGGGGGGGGAGGAGGAAATCCTGGAGCTGAGGGCATGGGAGAAGCCTCACACGCGTGGCGACATAAATCCTTACAGCCGTGTTGGCGGCAAGGACCAAGGAACTTTGCAGCCTTGGGCAACGTCGCCTTAGGCAACCCACTTGCAACCATGGCAAAATCTTGGTAACAGGGAGTTAGGCAAGTTCCATCCCTGCCAAACCCGCAATTTACTTGCTTGTTTGCTTGCTTACTTACTTCCGAAGTGAAACAAAAACACACACACAAAAAGCCCGTGCAACACGACGCCTGCGTGCTTTTTGGCCTGCGGGCTTTTTGGCAATACCGATAAGCCTGTTGGCGATAAATGCCGTGCGAAGTCCAAGCCCCCTTTGGGGGGAAGACGCCCCACATGTTGAAACGTACCCATTGATGGGGGCAAATGGGGCACCAGGAAGATACGGGCGAACCAGCCAATTCTGCGCTGTGGTCTGACATTGTGGCTGCCTCACAGGCTGCTGCGCTTTCGCAGGATGTCCGCCATCAGCTCTGTCAGAAAACTCCGAAACAAACCTATGCTGACAGTGCAATTGCGCTGCCGCCCAGGCAGCGTCAAATATGGAACCGAACAGTCCTTAGCTTGCGCCATAGGAAACGATTGCAGCTCACTTCCGTTCAGTGAATGCGTCGCCTCAGTTGCCGAGTGCTTTGCACGACATGCGGCCGGAGCGCTCGATTTTGCCATCCTTGCAAAAAGAGACGGCTTCGGGAGTGAACCGACGAATGAAAGGCATGGCGCCGTTCCAAAAGCTGGCGCTTGAGGCCCGCGCTAGTCAGCGCTGAAGAAGCTCTGGCTGAAATCCTTGGCCTCCTGGGATTTGGGACGGGAAGCAACAGGCTTCGAAAGGATCCAAGCCTTCCTATTCGCCAACATGCCCCCCGCACCAGAGCCACCTCCGGCAAACGGCTGAACCATGTTTGTATGCTTGTTGCTCGTCTTTCTTTCAAAGGTATGTGTGGCATTTCTGCGGGTTGAAGATCTCATTTCGGGCAGCTGACTAGCCCCACAACAGAACATGGAATGTGGAAGGGGGGGGTTGTGAAGCGAAAGCGTTCCAAACCGAAGGGTGTTGACTTGACCGAACGATTCACGCCAGGCCGAGCCTCTGAGCGCAAGAGCAGAGTTTCATTTGCGAAAAGCCTCAAAGACTGGTTTCCCAGGGTCCCCTTGCTTGGGGCTCGGGGGAATTCGCCGCTCGCGGACCTTCTGCCACCTCCATCGGAAAACTTTGGAACGCCGGAAATGAGAGCAAATCCGAGCGGCTCGCCCGGCCTGGTTGCTGATCTCAATCCAAGGGCTGCCTTCCTCGGACATAAACTCCAAGAACCTCCGGTGAGGCGCGTTTGCCATCCTCTAAGATCAATGCCGCTGATGGAGGCTACATTGATAGTCCCATATGTCCCATTGAGGATTGGGGCCGTTACCTCACACAGCTGATGCTCAGTCTATGAGGGACACGGATCCCCCCCAAGCCCGCGCCTGCGCGCATACAGGGTCACAATCTGACCAAGATCCACGTCCTGGCGGCTGCGAAGCGGGTTTCGGGTTTCGAGCCGCGAGAAATTGCCAAGGTGCGGCAGCCAAACAGCTCCCACCAACTAACATGGAAGTGCACAGATCCTTCTACAGGGATCTGTGCACTTCCATGTTGGGTGGGAGGGTAACCGGGAAAAAAAAACAGTTCTGATAGCTCAGGAAAAGCAAAGCGTCACAGGAGCCAAAGCTTTTAGGATCGCCGGTCATTCCCTTCAGCGTGCACCGCTTCCTCTGAAACTCTTTGGCCATGGCCACGAGAAAATCTCAATCGGTGCCCCGCGAGCCGCTCCACTCTTTCAGGGGCCCGGTGGACCCGTTTGGCGGCGGCGAAGTCAAAAAAAAAAACGGGAAATTCCCAGAATGGGTCGCCCCTGGGTGGAAACATGGAAACCCAAAAAAAACCGCGGCTTGCCCCTGTTTATTTTCGAACACCGCCCCTTTGCTTCTGCACGCATGTTCCACTAATGCACCCAAATTTGCACTCCTTCAGCGCGACCTCACAAAAGAGGGCCTGGTCAATGCACACCAGGTTGGCTTCAGCCACCGCCTGCGCCAAAAAAAAAACACCAAGACCACCGTCGATCCATTGGGCGTGGGGCAAAAATCGGGCAACCCCCAACTGGAACTCTGGCAAATGGAAACATGGACTCAAACCTGCGGTCCCCTGGCGGGTTGATTTCGACCCATCCCCTTATCAGAAACTGAGTGCAGAGTGCGCATGGCATCACCCGCCCCGTTCTGGGTGCCTGAATCGAAGCCAAACCTGGGTGTAAATACTATGCGGAGTGAAGTGCAAAAACATGCGCTGGCACTTGGAAGCGGCGTGCCCAATGTCAAAAGCTGAGCAATCCAAACGCAACCCCTTTTCTGTCCCCCCCCCCCACAGACCCTGACACCAGCAGGCAACAGCAAATCCACCGAACAGGAATCGCTGAAGTAACACTTGCCACTTTCTCATTGAACACCATACATCAAAAGCAGGAATGCAAATGTGATAGAACTGCAAGCTTGCCATGCCTGTAGCCTATGCAAGGTAGGAAAAGATTGTTCTGTATGATCCTGGAGTGCGGTGCAACGCAGAAAGAACTGCTTAGACCCGCCCGTAGACAGCAACAAACGGTAACTTGACTAATGTGGGGTCTGACGATTGAAGGGTGAGGGATATAAGGAGAACCGCCCAAGCGCTTCTCCCGTGGCTTTCCTCTGAAAGCCAAAGGTAAAATGCTGGGATGGCCCAGCGTCAACGTGGCTGGTACGAGGTAAAAGGGGCTTGGGGAACAAGAGAAGCCACCCTGGAAATTGGCCCATTGGTGCACCTCGCACGGGAAGAAACCTTCGACCCATTTTGAGGGTGTTCCAAGCATCGGAATTCATATCCAACTGTCCCTGAACGCCACCGCTGCAAGAAGAGACTCGCACACTTCTTACCCAGCAAATCAAAACTAGATCATAAGGCTAAACATGCGCCCACTTGGTGCCCATTCCTGCTCTTTTCGGCATCTCTCGGGTGGCCTGCGCATTGCCCACGTGCGCCCAGGGACTCCAGAGCGCAACCTCGCAAAGGTACTCTCCCTGGCGGCTGGCGCCACGCGCGGCCGCGCCATGTGCCAAAAGACGTGACTTCTGGCAGTTTCGGGCTCCTGAGCTTCCCATTCATGCTGATTTTTCATCCCCCCCGCCTGCCTGCATCAATGGGAACGCAGGATTGAACATCCCCCCCCTGGCTGACCCAATGGGAACGGATTACTAAACACCTGGCACCTGGGACATTTCGTACAAGGGGTGTCTCCTCAAGAGGCAATCCTGCAGTCTTCGGGGAGCCGCCCTATTGATCCAGGTCTCGATTCAATCAGATTCAGAGAGCTAAAAGAAGACAGGCCTTGGACTTTTGGACTTTTGGTGCCATGTGGTTAGATGTCAACTCGTTTTTGGGGAAAAGCCCGACCCGCGCTGGGAGCCAAGTTGGGATTGACAGTGTCAAGTCGACTTCGAACAACCAGAAATGTCAAGAGCCTTTTTCATAGGGTACATTGCTGAAACCTGTTGGCACTGCAAGCACGGCATGTGCGTGTGCATGCGCGCAAGCGAGCGTGCATGCGTGCATGGGTGCATGGTGAGCGGGACTGCTGAACTCACCAGTGCGCCTATCTTTACTGGCTCGCATATATTCAAGCGACTATTGTGTAGTTCTCAGTTGTTCTTGGGGTTCCGAGCCATGAACGCCATGCAGAGCAAAATATGCCAGTGACAACTGGAAGGGAAGCTGCATACAGGATTACGGTGAACATGACGTTTATGGGTTACGGGGGGCCTCATCGCTTTCTCTGGGTTGCAAAGACGATATCCCGCTTTGCATTCGTCTTCGCATGGCGTCTGTGGCTCAAAGCTTTTTCTTACCCCCATCATAGCTGTGACTGACTGCCCATGAAAGAACCGAGGGGTGTTCCCTATCTCCATTAATCTCTCGCACACGGACACAAATCTTATCAAACAGTCACCACAATTCCAAAAGCTGAACTAAGGGATCCACAAAAAAAAGGACCTTTATCATGGTCAACTCGTTTCACCTGTGAGCTCGCTATAAAATAGGCAGAAATTCTAATCCACACCTCCGACAAGGACGACCTCGGACGACGACACCCCGGCGGCCCTCTCCCCATCTCCTCATCTCCCCACCCATCTCCCCATCTCCCCATCTCCCCATCTCCCCATCTCCCCATCTCCCCATCTCCCCATCTCCCCATCTCCCCATCTCCCCCCCATCTCCCCATCTCCCCATCTCCCCATCTCCCCATCTCCCCATCTCCCCATGTCTCCGGCTCCTGCCTGGCCGAGTATCTCAGCACACATCACACATGTCATGCAACAGCAAAGCCTCCGAGTATCTCAGGCCACATCTGCATGGCGACTTCCAATTTTTCAGAAGCACCCGCTGCAACTCAAAGGGCCGCCTGAAATGAACACATTACAACAAGTGGAACCAAAGGTCCTAAGGTCCCTCCTGCCGATCCCAAGTCAGAAGGCGAGCAATGCTCAGGAGCCCACCACGGTGTTTTCAGTGTCCTGCGTCGCAGTGGTAAAGGTGGTAAAGCGGCTGAGGCTCCTGCTCCACGCAAGCGAAGCATATGCAGCGAATATCTGCTCCAGCGAAGCATACGCAGCGAATATCTAAGAATCTAATACCAATGCTGACTCACATGCAGGAATTTCTTTGAGGAATTTCCTTTTGAGGAATTTCCTTGAGGAGTTTCTTTAAGACTTCCCCTTGAGGAATTTCCTTTTCTTGGCTTTTGGGCCGGCTCCCTTTGTGACATGGGAAGAAGGTGCGGAGTGAGCTGCCGCTGTCGCAAGGGTCCTGCGGCGTCCGTTGGTCAAGTCCTGAAGGACGTAGCGGATGACGCCTTTCTGGATCCAGAACATCTCGTAGGGCACATCAACCACACCTCCGCAACATGCACCGAAAAGTATGAGATGAAGAGCAAGGTGTTCACAACTTTGCGAAAGCTGGAGCTTACCCCCAGTCAAGTGGTGGCTGGCCACAAAGCTCATCCTCAAGTTCCTCACCATGAAACCTGCCCCTGGTGACGTGGGACATATTCCCTTAAGAAACCTCTGCTTACGCACCCTTCCGTTGACAGTAGGGGTACAAATTGTGTCAACTGACATCGCAGGTGTTCAACTCAGCTACGCATGTGCCTTTGAATCATCTTGCATTCTCTTGGCAATACATTTGGCGGTACTCAAAACACAATGGTTTTAGCCCCCGCCCTTTTTCGGCTCCAAATGTCAACCGCGAAAAATCAACCTGGCAAACAATTTCGGGGCTTTGCCTGAATGGGACACCTCCCTCCCCCTCCCCCCCCGCCGCACGTGACGCTAGATACCCCACTGATGCCCACTACACCACTTTGACCCCTAAGGCAAGCGGCTGAAGAGCGGATCCCCGGCGGCGAGGTCAAGGGAGCGCAGCACCTGCGAGCTCATACCTGGCAGCGCCAGCGAGCGGAGGAGTGCGGGAGGGGCGTTGACACTGGTTGGATACACCCCTCCTAGTTATGCAGAGGGTCTCCCAACGAGAGCACCCAAAGTTCGCGCAGAGGCTTCCCCCCCGTCAATATTCCCCTTTACACATCACCCCACCGACAAGAAAACCTGGAGGAGGTCTTTTGGCCAAGGCACTGATCAGGATGGCCTGACAGGCGCGGGAGGCAATCCCAGGGGGGCGATGGATATTGTGCAATGCTGATGAGACGCGCCAACCAAAGGTTGAGGGTTTGACAGTCTGAGGAGCGCAACCCCCAATGTTGCCTTTCTGTTGTGTCGCCTTGGATCCATGTCGGTGCATCCACGCCTGATTCATGGTATCAATCTGCTTGAACCTCGGCTGCGAGCTCAACACTGCGCTTCAATCCATGGGAGCTGCTTCCCGGGGGGGGGGGGGGGGGGGCTCGAATTCTGCAGTGACCCTTCAGATTTGTGCGTGGCTGGGTTGACGTCAAACACCCTGTGGGTGGAATGGCCATGGCCGCCTCAATGCAGAACCCTTGAAAATGGCACTCGGTATCAAGGTGCGAGGGTGCAATCAAAACGGCAGTCCGGGCGCAATGAAACGAGATCCTCGGAGCGCCATTCTAGTGATCTTGGACCAGCCAGCAAGCATCCTTTCCTTGTGGGAGAGCACCTGGAAGATCAGAATCTTCTTGAAGGGAGCCCCAGTTGTTGGTGGGAGGGAGTGAACTTTGACTTCAAGAAGCTAAACAAATAGGCTTCTCGCCGAGAGGCAGCGCATGGGCTTTCAAGCACCGGTAGTACGTGAAGAAAGTCAGCTCGTTCCTTGCGCCAGCTCGTGGGCAAAGCAAAACAAGGCAGGGTAGCAAAGGGCACTTCCCATGTCCAGCTTCCTTTCGAAGTGCCGAAGCTGATTCGTCAATGGTCACTGGCGGGTGGTCCGTGCGCACGCGACCCGTTCGCACCCAATAGGCCTTGTTAGTCGCTACTTGCCACGATTGGGATTGGAGGCCCCCTCTTGGGAGGCCCTTGACAACCATAGGCTTTGAACCCTCAGGCCCACGCAATGCACGACCAAAGAAACGTGGGAAGATAGCGGTGAAGGCCGAGATCTTGTCTTTGTTGACTTGTGGTTTGCAAACGGTCGCCCACACCAGGTGTTAAACAGAGGGTTCGGAAAATTGTATTTCACTAGTCCATCCCCTTCGGGTTTCTGTTGCGGGATATCCTGGGATAACCAGCACAACAAACAAGCACTCAGGAAAAAAAAAAAAACACGCAGATTGAGGTGGTACAGGTCCTCAGCTGCTCCGTCAAATTCTTCAGGATCGTAATCCTCCTAGGAGCCGGCGGTGTTTTTCGGTCTTTCGGATGGGTCAGAACGTGACACCCAGCAAGGGACATGGTACAAAAAGGAAGAAAGTAAGTCCCCTGGTTGGTGCCGGACATGTTGTGAGCCCCCCGAATGGGAAAAAACCCGGCTCTCAGGTTTGGACCGAACCTCATACTCCTCTGGGCCATCAGCGTGGTGCACCCCAACAGATCAAACAGCGGGGACAATCTCTGAGGCATGCCTCTGCCCGTGACGCACGGCTGCTCCAAGCCTTTGAAAGACAACTAAAACCTCAAGTAGCCTGGTGCGGGTGGATTCTGGACTGTGCCGAGTATCCCCTCGGGCACCCTCTCGTGCACGTTGGCAGTTGCCTCGGCCGACACGACGCAGGACACCATGGGGCAACAATGACTCTGACAAGGCCCGTGCGTATTCGATATAGCGCAGGACCTTGGCAGGGCGGGCAGTCCGCATGCTTAACTCCAGGCTCATGTTTCTGGAGACCCCCACTCTTTATACGAATGGGAGCGTCAGGGCCGCAAATCAGGGGGGCTCTCAAAACAAAATGTATCATGCCCATCATGGAAACTGCACGACAATTGCTTGCTCAACTCACCTCTCACCACCGCTCTGCACGCGAGAGTAGAGTGCGCGCAAGCCGCTCTGAAGCACAAGTCCCGGGGCACGTTCTGCTGCTTCAAGTAGCGACGGAGCAGCCAGAACCTTTCAGCGGGAACCCATGGAGGCTCTGCCATCGGAAAGAATCAACTGCTGCGGGGTGGATCTTGTGCCATGAAACATTCAGCCGGACTTCGGGTTGCTTATTCAGCACTTTTGGTCTCCCTTTCAACCGCACCCTTGCCCTTTCAACCAGCGTCAGACGGGTACCTCAATGAAAAGAAACACCCTTTTCCGCCGCCCAAGGCAAAATCATTGCACCAATTGTTGCCCCCTCTCAATGCAGGCCGTCGGCTGCTTGGACTTGTCCGCTTTCATGTTCCGCAGCTGCGACATCGAGCCCTCCGGCGTGTCAGACATTGCGCCGCCCCTCTATTTCCCTGTTGGGTGGTTCATTGACCTCCTGGGTCACCTTCCCACCTTTGGGCCTTTGGGGACGTCCTAAGGGACGTCCTGAAAGCCCATAGCCATAGCGAAGAGGGAGTTTCCGGCGAGCTCCCTCAGGCCGCCGCAGTGATGGAGCTGATGAAGGACGAGAAAAGCACCAAGCCGGCAATCAAGACCTGGTCCGTTCCGGGAGGGGCACTTCAGCGACAAACCGGCGGCTTTTTTGACCCCAGTGGGGTATACAGGCCACTTTTCCTGGGGGATAAATGGCTGCAAACCTCATGCTGCGGTTGCATTCCAAGGGGGTGGACCATTTGTGATGTTGCTCCCCCATCCGCAACGGGTGATTTAGATGGACCATCTCAGGACCCCCGGCAAGGATGGCAAAGCTGCGCTCGGCCAGGTTTTGCGGGTGCACCTCGGAAAGAGGTGGAGGCAACGTGGAGGGGGGTGCAACTCATATCACCCAGACTCTCTTCTGCGAACGTCCAAGAGCTGAAAGGAGCTGACAGGCAACTCAGAAGCTGCAAGGGCCAAACATGTGCCATCTCCAAATGAAGGGGTGCTTGATAGTACGTTTTGCGCGCTGCGCCTTCCAGGCAGGTCCCTTCAGACATGCAAGGCGCGCCAAAGAGGCCTGGTCTTGGACTAAAGTCCGGAAGGGTTGCCCAGAACGACTTTGCAGACAGAAGCCCGTGTTTCGGCGCACGCCCTACGGCTTCTTTTCGTCCTTTGGGCTTTGCGGCCAGAACTGTTTTCGTGACCTTTGCCTCATGGAGAAGACTGGGCAAGAACAAACTTGTGAATGCAAAAGGCCCATCCTCCTGAGCTCAACATACCCGGAACATCTTCAGCCCTGCGAGCCAACTGAAGATGCCAAATGGGTTCTGTGGCCACACTTTCGGACAGACCCGGGGCTGCTGCATCCATCGATGCTGGCGTAAACTGCGTCAAGGACCAGTGCAGGCTGGTGCCTCACAGGCGGCAAGGCTTTTGTGAGAACCCAGAAATGACAGCTTTGCCCCTCACAAGCTAAGATTACCAGAGGGTCAAATCCCGAGGCAAAAATCCCGCCAGGGAGCTGTAGCGGTATCCCAGGTTGGCACTATCTTTGCGCATGTCGTAGACCTGAGTCTTTCAGCCTCACAGTGTGTCCCGAATGGGCCGGAGCCATTTGGCCGAGAAGCATCGAGCCAGTTGTTGATCGGATCGCCCATTGTACCAAGCAAGTACCACGCAGCGGCTATGAAGTGATTCACCAGGAGAAGCATCACCTGCGGGGCTTCGCCCTCCAGCCCTCAATCAAAATGGGCGGCCAGGGCTGCTGGGGCCACCACGATCAACTTGCAGATGTTCACCAGAATGAAGACTGCCTGTGGAGCGCCCGCCAAACTCCCTCAGAAACGGTCCCCAAGTCTGTCAATTCCTCGAACCGTGCCCACCCCCCCTCCCAATAATGATAATAATGCTAATAGTAACAACAATATATATATATATATGTGTGTGTGTGTATGCATGCATGCATGCATGCATGCATGCATGCATGCATGCATGTATGTATGTATGTATGTATGTATGTATGTATGTATGTATGTGGCATTCTCACAAGTACATTCTAAATGATGATTTCGAATGCAAACCGCCGTGAGACCTCTAAAGGACTCAGGCTGCCAAAGTGCCTCCGAGGTGATGCGATCCTTGATCATGGCTAGGATCCGCTTCAGCTTTACCTGACGGCACAGAGAGGATGCCCGAAACCGCAAGGTCCCCCCGGTCGCTACCAAATGCCCCAGTGCATGAGGAACCGGCCCGGTCTCAGGAGAGGCCACTCAAATGGCCAAGGTCGCCGCAATGAAAGTGGCTGGAAGTGGCCAATACGTCCCAGTTGCGATGACGAGTTTCTAGCTGCTCAATTGGGTGCTTCCAAGTTTCGAGGTAAACGTAGCCAGCCCCCCATGCCCCTCCCAAATTGAACCTCCTGACCTCCCGAAATCAAGCATAAACTAAGTGGAAAGTATTGTCAGTTGCGCATTTGGCCCCCAAATGAAGCAAACCAACCTGCCAACCTCCGGCTGAAAAGCTCGACCGGAGATGCTCAACAACAGGGGGGTGAACGCCTTAGGCCTCCCAACTCGGCTAGCCAATGGCCAGTTCTTGGTTTAGGCCGGAGGTGAGGGGTCCTAATCTTTAATTGTGGCCTGCTCAACAAAAAATCACTCACTGCCCCTCAGAAACCACTCTCAAGTCTCAAGCAAATCCAAACACTCCATGTCAACAGTAGCTATGCCAGGAGGCCAGTCGCAAAAGGCGCACCGTTCGCACCTGGGCGAACGAGATCTTGGGATCTTGGGAGCATGTGCGGGCCATGCGTGGAGCCACGTGAAAACTGGCCCACCGTCCGAAGGTGTAGGCTTGACCAAAAGGATGGCAAAGGTAGACAGGACCGGGGGGGGTGGGGCCCAGCCAACATGGAAGCTGTCAGAAGGCCACTGAAAGCAAAGCCAGCCTTCAGAATCCTTCATGGGAAGTGGTGCCCATGAAACAGTATCCATCAGGAGGGGCGGGGTCGGTGCATCTCAGAAGACATTTAATCCCATGCCTACCGAAGTCAAAGCGGTGCCCTTTGCTCTTACAGTGCCGTAGTCAAAACTTTGTTGGTTGCCTTCGGGTTGTATTTCCTTTGAAACCTCCAATTTTGACAAGCACGCGCGCATAAGCCACCTTCAAAATGACTTGTTTCCCTAACCTAAGAGGACATGGGAAAACGAGCGGGAAGTTGTAAGTGCCCAATGCCCTCCCAAATGGACCAGGGGCAACTGGTAAAGCGACCCAGGACACAACCCCCCCCCCAAAAAAAAACAAAAAACAGTGGTTTCCATTTGGTGTCCTTTTGGTTCTCCTTTCAATCCATGGTCTTCATGAACCAGCCGAGACGCCACGCGCAAAGAGCGCAGGAGCCGGTTCACCCCGCCAGGGTCCGTAGTCACGTCCACGCTGGACAGCTCCCTGGGCTTGGACTTCGGATGGGTTCAGGGCTAATGTTGACCCAGAATTAATAAACCCGTCCCATTCTGATTAGGAGGGTGCTCCCTCCAAAAGTGATGAATCCCCACTAAAAGGGGACACCCCCTATTAATCAACCAGGGGGTTATTAATCCGGGGTTAACATTAGTTGCTTTGTGGGTTGGTTTAGGGTGAAGATGGGTCTAATATTTGTAACACGCGTTGAAACCCTGGCGTTAACCACCAAAACTGCTTAACCAACCTTGCTTCTGTTTCCCCAAGAGACATTTAATTTCGGGGCTGGTTAAAGCGAGTCTTGCAAGCAACCCTGGTACTCACCCGGGATATATATATATATATATGTTTTTTTTTGTTGATCATATAATTTGGGGGGGTGCCCCGTCTCAAAGCGGACCGCTTTTGCGTAATTCGGGCTGACAAGGGGCGACAGTGCTAAGGTTGCGCCTCTGAACAAGCAGCCCCCCGCATTCCCTCCGCCTCAAAAAGGCCAACTGGGCCGTCATGGGTTCCCCTTGCCCCGTGCTTGGAGGGTAGCCAGCCTTCTGCCCACCTCAAACCCCACGGCGCGCTTCAGTGGCTGCATCAACTCCGCGCGATCCAAGGCACACGAAGGTGGATACCCAGTCAGGGCCGCAAACGGCCCTTACGTCGCGCGAGGCTCTTTCAGCGGAGCTGCAGCGCTTCAGCGCACCACAAGTTGACTGCTCAAACTTGGCCAAGCGGCATGTCCAGAATAAACCACGTTTTCCTAAGCGCGAATTCACATGTCCCTGTCGCGTGTTCCTGCTCGTGTGACCACGCAGGGGTGGCAGAAAGGGCCTTGGTAAGCCTCATGAGGCTAAGGGGCCATAGTTGTGCCAAACGTCTGTACGGTTCACAAGTCAGGGATAGGTGAGCAAGCTGGAATGCAGCCAAGGAGCAGGTAATTGAGACAGATCAGCCACGGACGAAACACGATTTCGCCTTGCAGAATCCGCCGAGGAATCGAACTTGCTCCAAAGTAAATAGAAGCTGTCAAGTCAAAACGGTGCCCCTGTCATAGAGGGGATGCCAAACAGAATCCCTGATGTTGACAACTCCGCCAACACTCCGTCCCAACAGAATGTCTGGTTTGTCAAATCTTTGGTCCATGCATGCAACCGTTCCTCGCCCTCCAGCCTTCAGAAACGTACCCCGTTATGAGGGACATGACAATATCCCAAGTCCAGAAAATCTGCGTAGTCCAATCCATCCTCAGATTTGGTTGGCCAGGCTTGCGCGCACAGACGTCACATGTTCATGAAAGTGGCCATCAGCACTAGGCAGCAGCCTTTCTGGCAGCGTGACCTGCTGTATGAGCTTTCCGGCCACCAGCAAAACTGGATTGCCAAGCCAACGGCAACGGCCGCACGCACGCACGCACGCACGGACGGGCACACGCACGCACGCACGGACGGGCACACGCATGCACGCACGCACGCACCCACACACACTCTTTAGAACAAGTCAAGGATTGCAGCTGCACCAAGCTGTGCCAAGCGGCACTTGGGTGAACGTCTCTGGGTCCTTGGGTGCACTGAGTGCAGAAATGATGTTGGTCTGCGCAGGTTACCTTGAAGCTGAAAAGACAAGAACTCTCGGGCAAGGAGCGGGATCAAACGCAGTGAGCGGGATCGCGATGATGTCCTCAGATTGCTTTAAATCTGGGGCGGTCAAGCCCATGTGTCAAGCCTTTGGCCCTTCTTGGAATGGGTAGTTTACTGGTTCGTCATGTCTTGTTTCATGATTATCTTGCTGTTTTGTTTTCCTTTTCTTTCGATCTTTCTTTCTTTCTTTTTCTTTCCTTTCTTTCTTTCCTGTTTTTTTGGTGGGGGGGGGGGGTTACAAGGAGGACCCCCCCCAAAAAAAAAACTTGCCATGTGGGAAGGTGGTTCCATGTTGCTTGCAACGTGTTGGCATTCTCAGCCTCGAACAGGGCCACGCCCACAAGCCGCTATTCGCTCGAAGCCGCCAGTGAGCTGATAATTAAGCTATTCGCTCGAAGCCGCTATTCGCTCGAAGCACTCCCGCCAGCTGAGCGGATAAGCCGATAAACCGACAAGCTGCTATTCGCTCGCAGCCGCCAGCAAGCTGATACTTCAGCCGCTATTCGCTCGTAGCACCCCGCTGAGCTATGCCGATAAGACGACAAGCCGCTATTCGCTCGAAGCACTCCCGCCAGCTGAGCATAAGCCGATAAACCGAGAAGCTGCTATTCGCTCAAAGCCGCCAGTAAGATGATAATTAAGCCGCCATTCGCTTGAAGCACCCCGCTGAGCTACGCCGATAAGACGACACGCCGCTGTTCGCCCGAAGCACTCCCGCCAGCTGAGCCGATAAGCCGATAAGCCGATAAACAGACAAGCTGCTATTCGCTCGAAGCCGCCAGTAAGCTGATAGTTAAGCCGCCATTCGCTCGAAGCCCCCCGCTGAGCTATGCCGATAAGACGACAAGCCGCTATTCGCTCGAAGCACTCCCGCCAGCTGAGCCGATAAGCCGATGTATCAACAAGCTGCTATTCGCTCAAAGCCGCCAGTAAGCTGGTAATTCAGCCGCTACTCCCTCGTAGCACCCCGCTGAGCTATGCCGATAAGACGACAAACCGCTATTCGCTCGAAGCACTCCCGCCAGCTGAGCCGATAAGCCGATAAGCCGAGATGCTATTCGCTCGAAGCCGCCATTAAGCTGATCAGTCACCCGCTATTCGCTCGTAGCACCCCGCTGAGCTAAGCCGATAAGACGAAAAGCCGCTATTCGCTCGAAGCACTCCCGCCAGCTGAGCCGATAAGCCGATAAACCGAGAAGCTGCTATTCGCTCGAAGCCGCCAGTAAGCTGAAAATTCAGCCGCCCTTCGCTCGAAGCACCCCGCTGAGCTATGCCGATAAGACGACAAGCCGCTATTCGCTCGAAGCACTCCCGCCAGCTGAGCCGATAAGCCGATAAATCAACAAGCCGCAATTTGCTCGAAGCCGCCAGTAAGCTGAAATTTCAGCCGCTCTTCGCTCGAAGCACCCCGCTGAGCTAATAAACCGATCAGCTGCTATTCGCCCGAAGCCGCCAGTAAGCTGATGATTAAGTTGCTCTTCGCTCGAAGCACCCCGCTGAGCTATGCCGACAAAACGACAAGCCGCTATTCGCTCGAAGCACTCCCGCCGCGAGCTGAGCCGATAAGCCAAAAACCGATCACCCCGCTGAGCTATGCCGATAAGACGACAAGCCGCTATTCGCTCGAAGCACTCCCGCCAGCTGAGCATAAGCCGATAAACCGAGAAGCTGCTATTCGCTCAAAGCCGCCAGTAAGATGATAATTAAGCCGCCATTCGCTTGAAGCACCCCGCTGAGCTACGCCGATAAGACGACACGCCGCTGTTCGCCCGAAGCACTCCCGCCAGCTGAGCCGATAAGCCGATAAGCCGATAAACAGACAAGCTGCTATTCGCTCAAAGCCGCCAGTAAGCCGATGATTAAGCTGCTATTCGCTCGTAGCACCCCGCTGAGCTACGCCGATAGGACGACAAGCCGCTATTCGCTCGAAGCACTCCCACCAGCTGAGCCGATAAGCCGATAAACCGACAAGCTATTCGCTCGAAGCCGCCAGTAAGCTGATAATTCAGCCGCTATTCGCTCGTCAGCTGGCATTCGCTTAGAGCACCCGGGGCTACGCCAATAAGCCATTCAGCGGCTTGTCGGCTCATGGGGGGTAGCGCAGCTCTGAAGCCGAGTAGCACAATGGCATTTTGGGCTTTAGGAAATTGCCGCCGGGCTGCGTAGAAGAGGAGCAGCATGCCGGTGAGATCCCAGGCGACACCTCAGGGGCAGCTTAATTGCAGTTAGGGCGCACTGCCAAATTGTAGTTCCTTTGGCGTCCCTATTTTTGAACTGAGCAACTCGAGTACCCTTGACAAAATGTGCACAAACTCGCACATATTAGGACAATACGGATCAAAGGCCCGATCGATTCCCTAAAAGTGGAACCACCCTGATGACTACCGACACCCCCTGAACAGAACTCAGCGGGTAATTGACTGGGGTTTGTGCTGTTGCATGAGGATCCCTCGATGGCGTGTCTTCTTCCATTTTAGTACTACAGCAAGCAGCCTGCAAATTCCGGTGTAGCCTTAACTCTTGGCAATGCAGAACAAGGATTCTGCGTTGGCCCTGCGTTGGCCCTGCATGGTTGCCAATGCCGGTCGAGGGGCGCAGGTGATCATTGGGAGACAGAATCAAGGCGCACGGCTTCCTCTCGCCCGAAGCCTCCTGAGCATCGCCAATGAGAAGTGCCAGCGATTGAAGCCTGTTTTTTGTTTATTGTTTTTCTGCTTGCTTCTTCACAGCATCACAAGAAGCCTTTACGTACCTTCATTGAATTTATAGCAAACCGTGGTGACATCAGCGACAACATGCTCCAGCCTAATTTGAACCCCATAATTATGCCGTGAGTGTGGTAAGTTTAGGTACCCCACCCCGTTCAAATGATCTAGGCCCTTGCATCCGAAAGCGCTTGCCAAACCTGCGGGCTTTGTGGAGAAAAAATCACCCAACCCGCCTGCGCGGCCTTCTTCAAGGACGAGTGGTGCACCACCCTACGCGAGGGGAGACGTCTGAATTCCTGAAATGCTTTCCTACTCGTGTGAAGTGTGCGTTCTTGACAATAGCTGCCGATGAGCCCCAACTTGCCATTGGCACTGCACCATTGTTGCCACTGGCGATTGCTGCGGTGGCTGGCCAGTTTTGTATGTTACAACAAGGTGTTGCCAACGCATGAGGGATGGTGTTCGAATCACCCCAGGGCCCAAGAAGGCTGGCTGCACCAACATGAGCCAGAACCTCTTTGCCAGCTGTGCCCCCTCCCTCTCTGCCGGGGCTGGCACATAATTAGAGCCAAGCTCCAAAGCAGTGAAACCCGTCTGAGGATCCAATGCTCAAGCAACATTTCACACAATAGAACACCCAGACTGATGAACATGAAAGCCCGCAATACTTGGAGCACTCTCCGCCTTTTTTAGTTGGGCGTCCCGCTCGTGTCGGAAGGCACCCGGCCTGGCCGTCTCTTCCTTCAACTCCTCGACCACGAAGGTGGGGCGCCTTGTGGCCGGTCAAGATCGGCCAGCCCACGCCACAGGTCGAGATCAAGGCCAGACAGACAAACAAAAGGCAAGGAAATTGGCATCCTCTTCTTCATCTTTTTTCTTTTTTTTGTTGCGGGGGGGAGCGAGGCAATTGGCATCTTATTCTTTTGTTTCGTGTATTTTCTTTTGTTTGCGGTGGGGAAATTGAAACCAAATGACGCCCAACAGGTGGTCAGATCAACATGGAGCCATGTGAAACCTGCTTCCACGGATCCAAGGCAAAACCCTCAAAACTGTGCTTCTATTTGACGACCTCAACATACCTCAACCCAAAGAACCTCCCCAACACGCGCAAGAGGTTCAAGCAAAGTTGTGGTTCGTCAGAGTCAGGCCCAGCCGCTGAAAGGCGGTCTTCCAGACCTCGCGCAGGGCCAAGTTTGCCAGGTCGATGTTGCATAGAGCCTGCGGGGGCCGGACCCTCTGCTTCCGAACCTTTGCCTGGGCTTTCTGAAGCCCTACACGTCTCAAGGCCTGTACCACCTGTGGACATGTTGAAACAAAGGCCCTGATCTTAGGACCAGTGCGAGGACGCAGTGCCGTAGGACACGGGTGACATTCTCACTCGATTTCAGGAAGGAACCGTAAGACCACCCAGACTTAGACCCTGCAAGAAGCTTGCGAGTCGAAAGTTTATGTATAGTGAAGGAAACCAAACGACGAAACGGCCGAAAAGGTTGGTCGAGTCCGTCAGTGATTGTGCATGACCCTTTCCCAACAGCCCTCCTGAAGTTCTCATCGCAGAGATGCGAACTTCTGCCGTCGACCCCTAAGGCAACCCTGTTGCACGATGTCCGGCAAGGCCTGCCTTCGGATGAGGCGGCTCAAAGGACCCACTGGAACCCACCCTCTCCCGCCGGATGCCAGCCTTCGTCCTGGACGTGGACAACCTGTGCGAAGTGGAATTGCGACTGAACCAGGCCCTTGTTCGAACGCGATGGGCCGAGGTGCAGAAAACCTGCCAGGAGGCCCTGGCTCCCTCTTGCCGAGAGAAACATTCTGAAGATACGTATCTATAAAAGGCAAGCCCTGGACCAAGGCATGCAAAGCACACGGACGCCTTCCACGGCTGCATCTGCCGTCTATAAGAATCTGATTGCTGCGGTTTTCGTCACAATGATATCTAAACGAAAAGCAAAATTGCAGGAAGCCATGGCCACGTCTCACCTCCCTGGGCTGCTCAGCAGGGGACCACTACTTGGTTGCTGTTGACCCCTCTGCAAAAAAGCAAAAAGTTCACTTTGTGTGGGTCCAATGAATTTAAAATCCCCTAATCCCCCACAAGTGAAAGTCCAAAGATCCGTAAAAACCACAAGGGAAACCTCATCTGACAGGATCGTGCGGACAAAATCGACAAACACGTTGAACAACCCAGCGACTTCGCCAAATTCAGCTGCCCCCCTTCGGGCAAAATCCAAAATCCCCCCCCCACCCAACCAGAAAACGACCCAGGGATCCCAAAACCGCACTGAGGCCCCCGGCGCCCGGTCGGGCGGCCCTGGCCGCTCGAATGCCTCGGCCTCGGCAACCTCCAAGGTCTGCGAGGTCTTGGGGAGAGCTTCCCATCGCTCGGAGGGCACGGCCTCAGGGCTCTAAACTCAGCTTCCTTTGAATTGGTGATTTGGCCATGGGTCAAAATCCAAATCGTACCCCCGAACATCCCAATCCCCACCAACATAGACTACAATGGGTGGTGCACCTACCCCAAAATGGAACCATTTGGAGCCCGGTGGTTTGGTGGTTAAGGAGGGGTTTCCCATTTACCTCTTCAAGAACTAGGGAATCCAAACCAACTAAGGGGAACCTGATGAATGGGGTTAAGAAGGGGAAAACCCTAAAAGAAAGTTTGAGAAGCCCTCAGAAGTGAAACTTCGGACCCAGAGCTAGGCTTGAGCCCCCAAAGCTTGCAAGGCGAACCCTATTATCTACCATTCTGTTGCATGGCGCAGGCAATCCGAGATAGGAACTCTCTGAGGCACTTGTTTAGGGAGGCCAATGTGACAAGTCACCTAGGTGGGCACCTTCCCGAATGATCAAAACCAAAGGCAAGCATGAAGCCGCCGGAGTTTGGCGCACCTTTTGGGGCCCCGGCGCCATCGTCGCTCACCTCCTGGCAACAGGATGTCACATGAAACAAAGCTGCTGATGTGACGGGGACCTGTCCAACACCTGAGCCATGAGCCTGGTTGCACTTGATGGGAATCCAGAATTCATAAACCGCCGTTGATAAACAGGCGGGTGGTGAACCAAAGAAACACCACCTGTAGAGCCCAAAGCGCTCACACGCGCTGATGGCAGGTGCCTGCTCTTCTGCTCCGAGGCCGGTCTGCAGCTGAATCCTTGGTGGAAAAAATGTTTGACAAACGACATTCCCACCCCCTCCACTTGCAAGAATCGAAATGGAGATCTTTGGAACCTATGCTGGTTAGGCGGCGGGTCTGGTGTAATTGAGTCGTCATCACGGGGGAGAACCGTAAAACTGTATAACCACTTTAGCCTGCGACTTGTTCAGGCTCCTGGTGGGTTCCATGTGGGCGGGGCACCAAGAGCATCAAAACCCGCCCAAATTCATGGAAGTGAACAAGGTTTACAACCTGTCCAGTTCTTGGACAGTTCTCCAAAAACTCCCTGACGGCGTTGATCTTTGGAGGGGTGAGAAAGGCAACGCCGCTAGGAGAGGTGCTCCCCGCGAAGAGCATGCACGCTGCATCCTGAAACAAACGCCCGCCCTTTCCGCAGAAAGAGCAGGAATCTGCCTCACTCTGTGCCAAGATTCCGCAGCAGGGCGATTGCCTCAGCGTGCCGGTGCTTTGCCCGTCACGGGCCAAAGTCAAAAATACGGAATTTGGCCTGGGCTTCGTCTAAGTCAGCCTTCCCTTGACAACTAGCATGCCATAGTCAGGCTCCTCGAATGTAGAACGACTATTCCGTGGTCAGACTCCGCCCCACGTGCTGACCATGGCGCTGCCTCACTGCCTCCTCCCCTGCCCCCGGCGCCCAAATCAGGCCGAGCAGCTCTCTCCTGCGCCTGGTTCAGGGATGAAATCTTGTCCAGCACCTGGAATGGGGACCTCAGAGCAGCCACAGGTGCCCCACAGAGCAAGGCACCTTGAAGGGACAAACAAACTAACGGGAGCCAAATTAAATATATATATATATATAAATAGTTGAAATACGTATGAATATATATATATATATATACATGTTTACATATGTATATACAAAGGCTTATATATATATATATACATATTATAAGTATATGTGTACATATTATGCATTATGTTGTGTGTGTGGTGTTCTCTCCACCCGCTCGCACTGGCAGCTTGGACCTGGCCTCATTTACCACAAGCAAGCAGGCTCCAAGGCGCCAACTCCATGGCAGTCATCCGTCACCTCAGGTGCCCGCCCCCTGAAACTTCGGTTTTCTCTAGGCCTCCCAAAGTCAACCCCCCCCCCCCCACCCCCTCCCGCCGAAGCACCCCCCCCTCCCCCCGGCAAAAGGCAACAACCAAAAAAAACGAAACATCGAAAAACGGAAAATCGCTCCCAGCCTTGCTTGGTGAAGTCCGGACTTCCACGCCACGTTCGCGCCCGTTGCTTCTTTGCTGTGCTGTGTGTGTGCTTTCAACTGTGCCTTCTCACTCGGCACTTGCAGCCTGACGCGATCACTGCTGCGCCCCCCTGCCGCACAGCGCGGCCCGGCCCGGCTTTTTGGACCAGAAGCTGCGACGCACACACCGAAGACAAACACTCAGACTCACACACGCGAAGCGGTACTCCAATGCCACACTGACGTGGCATGCCTTCTTGGGAATCAACACGACACATAGGACTACCCTTGGACTCAAACCCGATGGCAACAGCAGCTTCAGAGTTGCGCCGGGCCTCGCGGGTGCGCAGGTGCACGAGAAGCGCGAGACCCGCACGCCCGAGAAACCGAGGGGTTGCCCCTCGAGCCAAGGGCTGCGGGGCTCAAGCTGCACCTCGCTCTGTAAAATGGAGGCCCCTCTCAAGGCGGTCCCGCACGGCAAATGGGAGCTCCTCACTCCAAAATCCAGGGGTGTGCATGTGGAAGCCTGGGTGACCGAGCCGGGCTCGCTCTAGACACCCTCTTTTGGCATGTTGAAAGCCAAGCAGTGGTTGCTTTCGGCGCTCCTCCAACGAGGCCGGGGGGATGAAAACGGGCTGGGGTGGGAGCCTTCCAGGAAAGCCGAGCGTTTGCCTCAAGATAAACCAAGAATGGCTAGAGGAGTCGTATGATAAATAAGTTGTGGCGTCCATTTGACCTTGGCTGACTCTCCATTCGATGTCTTCCTCCAGTTTTTCCCTTTCACGCAAGACACGCCCGTGGCCCATGGCCCCCCCCCCTCGCCCGGAAGAAGCGGGAAGCACCGGCGAGGAAAAGCAGTGCCACAAAGCAGCCCACAACCGTCCGCAGCTGCAGGCCCTGACATGAGAACCAATCAAAACCTGGCACTAAAGAACCAAGTCAGACTCGACTGGCGTTAGAATGCCCAACCGATCCAGGGGATTAAAAGAGTAAATGGGCATAAATTCAAGCGAACAGCTTGAAGTAATCAGTGATGTCAACACCAGAGAGTATGCTGGCCATCCGCCAGTACAGAGAATGTGTGAGTCACAATCAGGGCCCGGGGCGCAGCCACATAAAAATGTCAAGTAGGGCCTTGCAACCATGGCTTTGGTGACCACGTACCTGACGGCCCTTCCCCAAGAAAAGGTCCCTTCGCCGGCGGGGCCTGAGCGCCCTTGCAGGCGCATATATCCGTGCACACCTCGTCGATCCTGGCCCGCTCTGCGGTCAACCCCCGGGTCCATCACAAGCTGAACACTTGCCTAAGTGGAAACAAGCACAGTGGCCTAAGAGACCGCCCGCTCCGAAGCAAACAAGTCTAATCAAGCAACTGTCGTCAGTGGAAAACTCGCGCGGCAATAGCTTCCAAGCGCACCACTGACGTCATTTCGCTCGCATTTCGGGGAATCCGAATTTCCAGCTCCCGGCAGGCGCCTTCCGACCGCCAAACTTTCCAACTTGGCACCCTCTTACCCATCCCAGCCTGGGCGCCCATCAAAGAGTCTTGATCAAGTTTAGTCTAAGAAGCGGGGGGGAGGGGAGCCGTCCGGATTTTTGTTCCATCTTGTAGGCGCAGTGCCAACAAAGACTTCTTCAGTTGGCCCTGATAGACCCATTCTTGTGCAGGGCCCGCAAAGGGTGCCAACCTCTCGATGCCCGGCTCACTCTGCTCCCCCTCCGTGCATAGCTTCGCCTTTGTGGGTGAGACACCTCGTACCCAAGACACTCACTCACTCAGCTCAGCTCAGCTCAGCTTAGCTCAACTCGCCTTGCCTCATTTTACCTCACCTCACTACCCTGGTCACCGTTTCTGCGTGGGCTCTCGCATCCGCATTGACAAAAAAAACAGCCGAAGAGGCCGAGTGCCGCACCATGCCACCAATGGCCTCACCCAACCTCGCTTTGACGGCATTGGAATGCCGCTCAAGGAGTTCCTGCAAGATTGGACTTTTTGCGTTGAAGCGCTGAGGTCCCTTTTAGGAATGCGGCTTGTGTTGGAGCGTGGCGCCAATCAAATACAACCTGCCCGGAGTTTGTTTTTCCATATCCCTACAAGGATCCATTTATGGCATGGGAGGTCATTCCGATATTCCACAGGACCCCCCCCCCCAAACGTCAAGAAAGTGCTTCGTGTCGCCAAGCAGCATCCCCTGAAGACGATAAGCCCAACCTCCAAATATCCCGTAAGGCCGGTCAGGGATGTGTCCCTTAAACTTATCTTTAAGGGGTGGTTTTTATGCGGGGCGCAAAAATTCACAACGACTCCTGCCGTCAGAAGCAGACCCTTCGGCAGCTTGTGGTGCGTAAGCACGCAGATATGAACTGCTTTGATGCTTAAGCTCGCTGGCCTTACAGTAAGCGATACGGGGGAGGCACATGGCATGTTATTTTTCCTGACTCGTTGCACTTGCAGGAACCCGAGTTCCCCAACAAAGGATCATGTTCGGTGGGTATTGGGCCCCAGCATCTTAAGAAAGCGAGACATAAGGCTTGTACTCAGGAATGTTTCCTGTGAGGAGTGTGGTTTCGGGTGTGAGGACTATCTCGAAACCAACTTGTTGGAGGAGAGCCACTAGTTTAAACACATGTCGCTGAGAATGAGCGAGACAAAAGTCACAAACAACCTCAAACTTGATTTCGACGGCGGGATTGGCGCCACATCCGTTGGTGTTTCAATCCGCTGAGCCACTGGCATGCTGCCCAGAGCACTCCTTCAAGAACCGCTCGTGAAGCGACTTGGCCTTGACTCGGTTTTGGGCTGCGCAAAAAGGGCGTTTTGGGCAGCAAGCTGGCATGAGTCATAAGCAAGGCCTGGTGTTAAGATGGTCTACATCCCCCGTACTGGCCTACCCAGCGCCAAGAACAATGAGGCTGCTACCCGGGTTTGGAGCTGTGGCTCACATGCAGCCGGCGCAATGCAGCGTGCGATTGGGATCGGGGTTCGCTTTAGCCACTGTTCATCGGTTGCATCATGGTTGGGCAAGACCGGCTTGAACAAGTCATGGCCCCTGTTTTTAGTGCAGCCACGAGGAGGCCTTTTTGAACACAGCCATTCTAATGTGAATAAGGGGCTGGCCCAATATGAATATCATGCCACTTGCGAGGGGCCGGAAGGCAAACACACACTTGCAGGAACGGAATTGTGAGAATCCGGCGCTGTGCTTCCCCCATATGTCCCTTTTCATACACCGACCAAGAATCAAGACCTGCAAGTCGTTTTCGCATTTCTTCGCAAGGCTGCGGGTCACGTGAGAGCAAGCAGCACCGGTCGATCAGACGAGCTCCGCTGCAGTTTGCATGTCGGCCTGAGCCTGCCAAAAGGGTCAACTGCGTCGCTCTTTCTACTGGCCCAATCATTGCAATCTGCCGGCAGCTCAACTGCACGTCGTGCTATATACAGGCAGTACACACCCTGCTTGCCTTCACGAAGAGTGGTGCTGAAGGAAACGACCTGCGCCTCTGGCGCCCGAATTTCAATTTCAAGCTGCAAAATATTGCAGGCAGCCTTCCCATCAACAAGGCCCCCACCTCATAGCATCACATGATTTTACATGGGCGTCTCCCAAACTCCAGATACAAAATTCAGCGCGGGGTGGGGCCGAAAAGAATGGACGCGCACAAGTGCTCCAGCTGACAGCTGAAGCCCGCCGCATTTTACTCCAGCCCAATGGAAGGAAGTTGCACCTACATGAAAGCGCCATTGAGTTATACAAAGGGCCAGTCGCCGATCGATGCAGCGGGTGACGCTTCCATTTTGCTAAGATTTCATCGAGGTGAGTGAGGAAGAAGCGCGCACGCACGCGCACACGCAAACACACGCAAACACATGCAAACACTCGCAACCACGAACACACACTGGTGGATTTCCGCCCGAGTGCTCAGTCCAAAAATGACTCGTCGTCGAGCCCAGCCGCCTGTCCGAGCACTTTGCACAAAGCCCTTCAGTTATGCCTTGAGCCTCAAGCCTTCCATAAAATACACTCGGCAGCTTCCTAGCTCATGGGTCTGGCAAGTCGAATCGCTCGAATCGCCCGGCCTGGGAGTTCTTGGAACTCGCGCGCAAATTCGACCCCTTGGACAGCTTCTCGTCGAGAGGGCAAGTCCTTCCGGCTTTTAGCTTCGGAAGCGCGAGGTTCTGCAACTCCTTGGACCTCGCCCGCTCTGACGCAAACTTCTCGGTCTTGGCCCTGAACATGGGGTGCAGCGACTTGGAGAGCGACCGCGCAGCGCCCGGAGACTTGGGGGACTGGGGCGCCTTTGGCGTGGGGCTGGCCATCTGCGTCTTCGGTGACAGCAAAGGCGAGCGCTTCCCGTTGCTGGTGCCCTGGCGAAAGGTTTGACTTCCACATGGACCCGCCAGTTCCAAAAGGCAAATGAAATTCTAGTTCATTGCTAGTGACGTGTGGAAGGGCAACTCGCCCAGCAAATTTGGCCTGTCAACCCTTTCTTGCCGCGCCTGGCTGTCCTCGCTGCGGAAGACGGCCTGACATGCCGTCTGTTTGCCCCCGCTCATTTGAATGCACTGGCCACTTAGCACGGGTCTTTTTGGGTTTTCCTCAAGGGACCTTCTTGCAGCTTCGATGGCAAGCAGCAGCCTGCTCAATGCGGGCACACGGTCTAAATGCTCTACATTTGGCCAGCTGGCAATGACATCACGAGTGGAAACCAAGCTGTGCAAACCGACCGCGAAACCAAGAAGAAGAAAAAAACGAATATTGCTCAAAATCAGGGACTCCTCCAAATGCCCTCAAAAAGTACCCCCGACTCGGTCCGACTTGTTTCGTCCCGAACATGGGAGCATCCCCTCCCCTCCCACACCTGGCACAGCGGCACCAGGTCCAGTTCCAGGGGCGTCGGCAGCATCGTGGGCAGGGAGATGGGGAGCATCCCGCTGGATTTGGAGGTTTGCCGAAGGAAGGACTCCTTGGAGATCGACCTCAAAGGACTTTGGACTCACATGCTGGTCGTCCTGGCAGTGTCCCTCAAATCTAACCCCCAAAAGAATGCCCCACAAAAACACGCACTCATCTCAGAGGGACGAGCAATGGCCAGTCAGCTGGAGCGCCACTCTTATTGGAACATGTCGCACTTCCCTTCTTACCCCTGGCTTCGTCCAGCCGCAGATCGCCTCCGCAAGCGAAGCGCTTGCGAAGCGTAGCTGGGGACCCCGACCTCCCAGGCAAACCAGACCTCAGCCACAGAAACTGGGGAAATTTTGGGCCCTCCATGGTTTCCCTTGCATCTACAAAGGATCTATGGGCAAGCTGCCCTTGTCCACTGCACCGGCCTCTCCATGCTGGGCCCTCCGGCGATGAGGAAACGTTGCTGAAGGCGCTGCAGGAGCTGATGCGGCTGATTTTCCGAAGGGGCGCATGGCCTCAAGATGCTCAGAACGGGCATGATGTCTCGGAATGAGCGAACCTCCAAAGCGGCTTTGGCTTCCCTCTTGCACTTCGACAACCGAAAGGAGCAACTTCCAGACGCCCAATTTCCAAACACTACCTGAGCATGGTGTGGGGCGCCAGATGTCAAACTGAAATTCGACCAGATACTCGGCGGCGTCCACTTTTGAAGGTCCTGCGACGCCTGGTCACCCGCATCGCTGGCTTCGGGGGAATCCTGGGCTGGCGCCATAAGTACCGCCGAGTGGCAAACCGGACCCATACGCGGGGCAAGCGTGCCAGTTCCCGTATGTACCCAAACGCAACCCGCCATCAAAGCTGTAGAAATGCATTCTCTGTTCCACGTTGAGTCTCTAGCTGCTAAAAAGCTGCTTTAAATCAAGTCGCGTCACGCATTTCACTGCGCAAGCAACGTGTGTTGACCCTCAATTTCCTCATGCAGCTCCGGCCAAATCCGTAACAGCATCCGAGGACGGAAACATATTGCATTCAGCTTAGCTTTCTCCCTTCGCCTCTCCCCCTTCTCGTCGCTTGATGCAGCAGCCGTCACTTTGTGCAGTGTCAAAAAGACAGGGCCCGCCTTGGAAGGGCCATGATTTTACAACATCGATTGCGATCATTTTACAACACACGCAACTTCACCATCATTCTTGCAACATACAGACCCAAACAGCGCACACACATCGACCATCATTCGCAATGGAATTCTGGCAAGTTTCACCACACTTAGGACCGAAACCGCAAACACTTTGGCCCGCAAAGTGCGGTCCTTCTTTGCAACGCAAGATCGGGCCAACCGACCCATCAGTGTCACGGTTTCTTGCCCCCGGCCAAGCGTCCCCGGCATTGTGGCCCCCACACTCCCGGGCAATGAAACTCTGCGTTCTGGGTTGCTTCAAGGCAGGCAGGACCCTTTCACGGCTAATTCACCCCACGTCTGCCATGTTGGCGATAAGCACACGAGCTCAAGAGCATCCTCTCAGCACTGCGTCCACGCATGCCAACAGATAAGCGCAGCTGCTCAAGCACACTGCATTGTTTCCACGCCTGCCAAATGAAGAATACGCTACATCCACGATTGCCCACGTCGTAGGCTGCACCCACACCCGCACTAATCGACGAGTGAACATAGGGTGTCTCGCTGGGCCATCTTGCTTCTCGGGCTCTTCGCCGGATTTTGATGAGTAACGATTGCCCCCCGTTCTAGGCCACACAAGGCACTCGCGCACAATAATCGCTCCGCACCACGAAACAAGACCCTGGAACCGCTAAAGCCACGAACATGAACTACACCCTTCAATGGATTCTAGCCATTCCACCCAAGGCTGCAAAACGATGAAAAACCGTAGAAACCATTAAACAAAAAAGTGGAAAGGAAACCATGGAAAGCGTAGAAACCATGACAACCATGCAAGCCATGGAAACCGTCAAAAACCTTGGAAAACAATGAGCTTCAACGATCAGGAACGCAGGTTGTCAAACGACGCGCTTGCCCCCGCCTTCCGGCCAAGCCATCACCAATCGCCACACAAAACTGAAACACCGGCGGTCCCCTTTGCTTTTGTCTTCCCAATGTCAACCAAGCGAGGGTCCCATTTTGAGAAACGCTCATAGCAGGTCTGGAGTGGATCCTAGGGGTTGCCGCATCACCCGGTCTGAGAAGAAGCTCGCGTGGATGCGGCGCCGACCCTTCGCCCCTCCATCCATCCGCCCCCTTCATCAAGTGCAGACCGGGCACCTTGTGCTGTACCACAATCTTCCACACTGCATCTAATCTCTGAGAGCAAATGCCTTTGGCAACTGTCTCAGTCCTGGCAGCACGCAAAAAGCGATGACCTTCCATGAAGCGCGCCGACAGTGGAAATCCCTATCAATTGACACACAAAACGAGACGGTGCCCTACAAAACGGCCGCCAGGTGGGTTTAAGGTGGGTTGAAATGGCTTAGTGGGTTCAGGGTGGGTTCAGGGTGGGTCCAGGCCTAGTTCGTTAGGGTGGGTGCAGGTGGGCAGGCTGAGTGGTGGGTGAGTGGGTGAGTGGGTGCTTGCTTGCTTGCTTGCTTGCTGGCTGGCTGGCTGGCTGGCTGGCTGGCTGGCTCGGTGGAAGCATCATCCAAAGGGAAACACAACTCTAAGTAATACAGCAATTGCATAGAACGCAAACCCGGGCCTCTCGGCACTTTTGGAGAGCAACAGCTCGGCCTGGCAACGCGATGCGTAGGCCAAAGTGTCACAGCATGAACCAAGGCGGCCTCGTCCTCAAAAACGAAGCTGCGCTGCGTCTTCAGGGTCGGCCGGCCCTGGCCATGCTTGCAACAATGCGTCAAAACAGGACGGAAGAGCAAGCAGCTTATGCGGGCGCAATGGACCCCAGTCTTCCCTGCACCGACCCAGAGCCTTTTGGCATCCTCAAAAGCACCCACACTTGAACGTTTGACCTTGAGGACAAGGTCAAAGACCGCGCCCCGGCGCCTTGGCCGCGCCGATCTCCCCGCCGATCTCCCCGCCGAAGCTGGGATCTCTGAAGAGGGGCCTCCACCGACCCCTGCTGGACCGCGACGGGGAGCTGTCGGAGCCCACGGAGCCGACGGAGCCCGGCAGCGACACCTCCTAACAGAAAGACCGGACGAGCGCGAGCGACAGACGGGGACAACAAGCAACGAACAACAAACAAGGAACCACAAACAACAAACCAACAACAACCAACATGAGGGGAGGTTAGGCATTTTCCCCCATTTTGGGCACACCAGCTTCGCCCAGCACTTCCGCTGTTTATTTCGCTGGGCGCTGAAGCCGTTGACCGGAAATTCTCAAAGTGCTTTCCGGACTGTTTCGGCGTCTGCTTGCAGGCTTTTCAAGGCAGCCTCGCCACTGGTAAGCCCCACCCCATGCACAGCCTCGAGAAGTCTCGGAAAAAAGAAAAGAAAACAAGAAGAAGAAAAAGTCCGGTTGCAAACCAGCGATCCAAGTCGTTCAATCCCTGGCCTCACTATGTTACCAGAATCAAAGTCACTCCCTAAGTGGCGGGTTGAAGGGAAACAACCCCCTTTTTTGTGACTTTGACAACCCCTAGAAACAATCAAAATAATGACCCCAGAATCCACCATCCCCCAGGTGAGCCCACGTTCCAAAGCAAGTCAAGCGCATGCCACTTGTGCAGTCAAGCTATGATTCAGGAGGCAATCGACTGGAAACAGGCTATGGCTTAGCCATGATTATTTCCTTCAACTAGAAAGTCAGCAGTGTGGCTATGAATCTGTAAAGTTGGAACACAACGCCCAACGGCCCCATGGACATTTAGACACTCGGCACCAATCCCTGCAAGCTGGACTTTCTTTAGGCGCATCCGATCGTGAGCTTTTTCTCGCAAGTGAAAAGCTCGTAGGATGCTCTCTGCAATTTTCGACAGTAAGCTCGGAAAGTTGGTGTAAGTGCTCTACAACTAGCGACTAGCTCTGCGACGCTCGTGTAGGTCTCACTCTTTGAGGAAACTTACTCTTTGCAAGTTGCTTATATAAAAGAAAGCTCTACGCCAAATGACTTGCGAAAGTAGGCTCTGAACTGGTTGATCTGCGCAATTGAAAACAAGGCTCTGGACAAGTTGATCTGTGCAGTCCTTCTCCTCGTGTAAGAGTGCCGTGCCTTTTGCTGAAGATCCCATTCAATGCTTTCGGCAAAGCTTGAAATTCACTTCGATGAGGTGCCCTAGACGCGGAAAAAAAAAAAAAAAACACTTGCAGGAGGCGTGAAGCTTCTCTCCCGCTTGGGCTTTCTTACCTCTCTGACTTTTGGGCTGCGAACAAGCTCCTGCGTCTCACCTGCCGTGGTTGGCGTCCAATCCTTCTCCTGCGCACTGCCAGCATCTTCACACCGTTTTTTTTTTTTGGCGTGGTTCCACTCTCAAAATGGTCAAACGGTCAAATCCAAAAAAGCTAAATCCCAAGCTTGCCACCTCCACCCCCACCCCCACCCCCCCCCCCCCCCGGATTCCTGGCCTGAGGTGCAGGGACGTGGCTAGAAGGCAGCGACAACATGAGAGCAATGCTGCATCCTCTGCATGTAGGAAAGCAGCAAAGCCGAAAGCAAGAAGCCAAAGGGGTATGGCCTGAAACTATAGATGGTCAGAGTCTTTTTGCCCAAGGACTGAGTGAAGCAAATCGATTTAGGCACTCATTCGCTTGCCGATGCCGCGCCATGTCCCTCGAGCCAGCCGGGCGCAAAGTTTGCGCGCGTATCGGGCGGAGTTCAACCCAACCACAATATTGCACTGCCTTCACCCCTTCTCGGGCTACCATGCAATCTCTGAACCTCCCAAAATGCCTGGAAAAAGGGCCTGAGCTCGCTGCCAGGTGCTTCTTAGCCTCCCCAGCCACCGAGAAAAATGGACCTCGGCGCACTCAGCTCTTGAACAGTTCAGTCGCCACTTTTGCGTATTTAGAGATGAGTGAGTGAAACTCCAGTTTTCCGTATGGGCTAAGGATGGTGAGGGAGCCAAGTGCGGTTCCCCTTCAGCTTCCTAAGGGAAACCCCACACAGATTGATGCGGCTTGCCCGAAGCCCGAAGCCCGCCAGCTTGCCGAGCAGCCATCGGTGCACTCCTCCAGAGTGGCCAGCGTCGGAGGATGGCGAATGCCTTGCCTGGCGAAGCCGAGCCCATGTGGCGGGGGAGTCTCACAGCCTCGAGTTGCCCCATTTGGGCCACGCGGACCTGACTGCTGGAAACCCATGCGCAAATGCTCCACTCCGCCGGCCGGCAACCCCGATCTCCAAGAGTTGCGTCCGGCGCGACGAAAAGCCGCTCTGCGGGAGCTCGGGACTTTTCCCTTTCCCGGGCCCTCATTGCCACGGGAATCCACCGAATGCCTGGAGCCTTCACATCTCAACTCTTCAAAGGCCGCTCCAACCAGGCCAGGCCCGCGGGCCCAGGACCTTGCCACTGGGGTTGTACTTGAAGGTGTACACCATATCTTTGTCCGCCTAGCGCGGCGTGCTTGACGGGCCTGGAGCTGTCCATTGCGCCCCTGTCCATGATTAAGCCGATTGAGCATGAGCACCTAAGAATTGTGAACTGCGAGCGCCCTACTCGGAGGTTCATGTTTTTCCTACCGGGCCAAGCAAATTGATATTTTCGCAAGCCCTGTGCCATTGACCATGGGTCCCGAACAAACATCCAGCGCCCAATGCTCAAACCCAACCAAAGCGCCCAATGCTCACACCGAAGCTGGGTTTCGGGCCCGCTGGGCATTGTAGCCCTCCGCCTGGTCTGGGCGGCGGTTCTTGTCTCGCCTGCAATCGGTCCAGCTGGGGAACGAGTTCTGGAAGCCCCCAAACGCACAACCCATGGAGACTGACGGGGGGCGGGGGCTATCCCCTTAATAAGGCCGAAGGGGTCCATGATTGCAGGGCATGGTGGCATTTCAGGTATTGGGAGGTGGTTCCAACTCGGTATGAGTTCCATCCCCTCGCAGAACGTGGGCCATGTCCATGGTCCCTTCGGAATCCGTGCCGCTTCTCCCCCAAAACTTGCCCTCCCATCCAACATGGAACCTGACTGAGTCATGGAAGACGGTCTTCCCTAGGGGATTTTTGGGTGAGCTAAGTCCCATGTCCGTGGACAGGCCACTCTCAAAACAAGACACACGCCCACATGGACGTCCAGAAAAAATCGCGGATCTGGCTCGGGGGCCCCCGCCTGTCACCGTACGACCGGCCGTAGCGATGAAGGTTCCACTGCAAGAAAGGCACCGTCTCGACCTGAGCTCAGCCGCACTTGCCGTGCCACTCCAACAAATGTCAAGCAAATGTTGTGCTCAAACTCAAGGAGGTAACCTTTGAAGAAAGGCAGCGGGCACTCATCTAGGGCGCGGGCATGGTCAAACTCATTCTCTTTGGCGCCTCCAGTGATGTACCTCAGGCTTGGTTCCTGAAAGCAAACATCAAAGAGCTTTGCTTGGCATTTTCCACATGAATCAGTCGGAAACAGCAAAAGTGGCGCTTCAATCAACTAAATCAGCTGGCAACAAGCCTTGCTTCGATTCAAAAAAGGTCTCCCATGAAAAAAACAACGCCGTGTTCCCCACAAAACCAGGTTCATTGCTAGTGTCCCTAATGTGGAGCAGGACCTTCACATCGTTCAGCTTTCGGATCATTTCTCGGGGAAAGGGGGAATTTTCATCTCATGCTACGCCGGCCGAGGGGCGAGAAGCGGACGCCCACCGCGCCCATGTTTGAGGCCACCTTGCAGCCCCTTTCTTCGGGCTGGAAAGCCGCGGGCGTGGAAACTGGATGTCTGGGAAAGAATATTGGGAAAAACCGGTCGTTCAAGTGGTTGCTCAAACCTGCAGGGCCCCAGTGGTGACCTTTTTGGCCCACCCTCCCAAAAAGAGGGAGAGAAAACGAAGAAGAAAAAAAAGGTACGCGGCATGGCGCTTGGTCTGAAACGGAAGCCTGCGTCTGACAACCCCCCTGCGTGTGAACAGGATCCCAGGTTCAAGCGATCGCCCCAAAGGCGGGGGGGGGGGACTTCAAAAATAAGCTTGAGTTTAGCAAGTGGCTTGGTCGCAAAATGAAATCAGCTAGACATCTCCTCAAGGGTGAGGGATTATAAAAAAAAAAATAAAAACATATTAGGCATCAAAAAAAGTTATTTCTGAAGATGAAAAAGACTTATTAGGGATCAAACAAAATTCTTCATTCCGTGGGCGCAGCACTTTGGCAATGCTTTCGTGGCAGGCGCATCACTTTCGCGAGGTCAGATACAGATTCCGCAGTAAGCGCAGCACTTTCGCTAGGTACTGTACAGATTTCGTGACAGGCGCAGCACTTTCGCAAGGTCAGGTACAGATTTCATGGCAGGCGCAGCGCTTTCGCAAGGTGAGGTACAGACTTCGTGCAAGGTGCAGCACTTTGGCATCGCGGCAGGCGCAGCACTTTCGCAAGGTCAGGTACAGATTTCGTGGCAGGCGCAGGACTCTCGCAAGGTCAGGTGCAGATTTCGCAGCAGCAGGGCACTTTCGCAAGGTCAGGCACAGATTCACGGCAGGTGCAGCACTGTCGCAAGGTACGGCACAGATTTCGTGGCAGGCGCAGCACTTTCGCAAGGTCAGGTACAGATTTCGTGGCAGGCGCAATACTTTCGCAAGGTCAGGGCTCAGATTTCGCAGGTGCAGGACTTTCGCAAGGTGCGGCAAAGATTTCGCGGCAGTGCGTTAAGCTCTGTAAACATTCTGAAAATCAGCGCAGGGGTTGGGGGGGGCGGCAGCCCCCCCCAATGATGTTCGAAGAAGTCATGATTCAGCAAAGGGTGCGGTAATCTGTGTGAACATTCTGAAAATCAGTGCGGGGGTTGGGGGGGGGGGCGGCAGACACCCCATGATGCTCGAAGAAGTGATGATTCAACAAAGGGTGATGATGATCGAAGAAGTGATGTTTCAGAAAAGAATGCGGTATTCTCTGTAAACATTCTAGAAATCAGGGGGTTCGGCGGAGCGGCAGCCTCCCCATGATGATCGAAGAAGTGATGATTCAACAAAGGGTGATGATGATCGAAGAAGTAATGATTCAACAAAGGGCGCGTTAATCTATGCAAAGAAGAAGTGATGATTCAACAAAGGGCGTGTTAATCATCCGTTAATCTTTGTAAACATTCTAAAAATCAGCGGGGGTTGGGCGGGGCAGCAGCCTCCCCATGATGATCGAAGAAGTGATGATTCAACAAAGGGTGCATCCGCCGATTCCCAAAACCGATATTGAGAACCTCTCAAAATGTTTCAGATTTCCTTCCTTTACTTCCTTCTTTCTTCCTTTCTTCCTTTCTTCCTGGAATTCCTTCCCTCCCTCCCTCCCTCCCTCCCTCCCTCCCTCCCTCCCTCCCTCCCTCCCTCCCTCCCTCCCTCCTTCCTTCCTTCCTTCCTTCCTTCCTTCCTTCCTTCCTTCCAACCTTCCTTCCTTCCTTCCTTCCTTCCTTCCTTCCTCCCCATAGGAATGAGAAGAAGTTGTTTTTGATCCCTAATAAGTTGTTTTTATCCCTAATAAGTTGTTTTTGATCCCTAATAAGTCTTTTGATATCCCTAAGTTGTTTTTGATGCCTATCCCTCTCCTCAAACACCTGCGGCATGTGTCCAACGCGAGCTCTTCGGCGCAAGCTTCGCACGAAACAACTGGAATCAGCGAGAGAGAGAGAGCAGCTGCCCGGCTTCACCGCTTCACCCTGCTCGCCCTGTCGCCTCAAAACCCGTCCACCCCCTCCTCGCCCCCCACCCATCAGCCCTGGCCTTCACCAACCCCCCCACTTTCATGAAGGATCGAAGCGCACGGAAGAACAGCCGCATCAAATTCTCCTCGGCTCGGTGTCAGCGTCCGTTCACAGGTAACTGGGATGCTGAACTGGCGAAAAAAGGGGTCCCGGCTGTTCCTTTACTGCTTCAATGGCTTGTTTCAAACACGTCCATTCTCAAATGAAACCGAGGGTTGCCAGCCTCACTGTCAAGCATGTACCAGAAACAATGGGAATGCTCGCCTGAGACCACCCCCCATGGCTCCGCTTGTTGCACCTGCGCCCGCTGTCTGCAGCAAAGTGTCGTGCCGCCAATTCACCATGGGGTGGCCATCGAAGAACCCACCCACGGATCCTCGGGATCCGTAGGCTGCAATTAGGACCCCAGCAAAAAGAATATTCTTTGCTTGGATCCCCAACAAAGCAAAAAAAAAAGAAGGGGAGAGCTAGTTCTGGGGAAGAAAGTAGGGGGGCCTGGTGTCCTTTGGCCCTCAGAATGGCACGCCCACCCCCTCAGGCACACCCCCGGGCTGGTGGCCTGCATGAGGGAAGTTGTAGTAAACGGCGCCAAAGGATCCCTGGCTTCGGCTTCGGGCGGCTCCGGTTAAGACCGAATCCTTTGCGAAGCCACGAGCCTGTGGTCGCAAGCCTGTGGTCGCAAGGCCGCTGGTGGCGCTATGGCGCGGCGATTTCAAGACCACTCTGACCATCTCTAACCATCTCCAATCCTGTCCGAGAATCTCTAGCTCGCCATCCGACAAAATCATGACACGTCCGCGTGTTACCCCGCCCCCCCGCCCGCACCAGGCCACAGTTGCAAGAGAATGCTTCCGCCCGGCCTCCAAACCTCTAAACTTTGGGTTCATGGCAATTCGCGTGCAGTCGATCTCATGGTGCACTTCCGCAAAATGCTCCTGGCACGGCGGTGCTGTCACGAATCCCGAGGACCCGCAAGGCAGGAAGTGCAGAGCCCCTCCTCGAGACGTGCGATAGTGTTGTCAATCTCCTGACCAGTCCGATCCCAGCAATTCTCCACCGTTTCATCAAGCAAAACATCCCACAAGCTTGACGATGCTGTGATATTTTCCTTACCTCGAGGGAGGAGGACAGGGTGGTGGGTCCCCCACTTCCATTTTGTTATAGGCTTCCCTTCAAAAGGGAAAATGAAGCTGCAAATCGCTTTTTTTCAGGGGTCACCCCTGATACCCACCCCATTTTGTCGGCATGTTGCCGCCGGGGCCTTGTAGCGTTCCCGCAGAACGTCCAACGACTCGAAGGTCGTTGCGACGACGCGGCCTACATGACCTACGGCGAGGCTTTCCGGAGCGGCCGAGTACCCCGAGCTAGTGACGTATCTCGAGATGCACATGGGGGTTCTCATGATTTTTCCCATTTCTGAGCCCTGGCAACATGACTCGACCGCTGTGAATCGCACACCTTCTGTGCGCAACCCACGGGCCGAGGATCCCACCCAGCGCCGTGCGGTGCTTGGCAAGGTTCAGCCTACTCAGGTCGCTCTCAAGTTTCCGGGTTGGAGAGACCCTTGTTGCCCTTTTTTGGGTCGGCCGGGGTAGGTGAAAGCATGAGCAGATTCCATGCAGGCGCTTTGTGCTGTTCTTGGCCCCTGTGGATGCCCAAACGGGCAAAGGATGCCATGAAAGACCCGGCAGCCTGTGGCAAGCACAGGGGCAAACCGAAGCCTGCAACATGCGCTCAATGTGCTGTCTCAAAACAGGGTGCCCAAAAAAAAAGGCCGATCTTAGTTTTGCAAAAAGAAGGTTCAAGACCCAAACTTTGGACGCCAAGTTGCGCAAAGCTGAGGTTGGCATCGCCAAACACCTCGGCCGAGAGCCCAAGAACCAGAGCATGTGGCACCCATCATGCTTGTGCCAACACTCATCTCTCTCGGACGTGCATTTTAGAACGGTGAGACAACAGGGCTTGCCCTTACGTCGAATGCAAGTTTGGTACATTCCATGCGCGGGCGGCAAGCAAGCTTGCAAGAGGCATATTTGTTGCTCACCCGCCTTTTTGAGTGTCCCGCACACGCTCACGCAGGGAGGTGAGGTAGGCATCCTCCGGCAGGCCCTGGCTCTTCAGCGCCTCCAACAAGGAGAAGAGGTACTCGTCATTGGGCCCGGAGGGCCCTTTGGCCGCGGCGATCACCGCGGCCGTTGCATCCAAAGCCTCCGGACCCGTGTAGGCTGCGCTCTGCTGGGGCTCGTGCACATAGTAAACCACCGCCTCGCCCAGCTCACCAGGCCCTTCCAGCGAGTGCAGAGTGGTCAGTGTGCGGGTGTAGCCGTGCCGCTCCCGGATGTCCAGGGCGGCCAGCACCTCAGGCCAATCGCTGGCCTCGACCTCGAAAGCCATGCCACAGACCTCGCCTTCGCCGTCCACATCCACATCCTCCGCTCGCAGCAGGGCCATGACTCGACCCGGGAAGTCCGGCGTGCCTCTGTGGTCGCAAGACCTTTGCCAGAAGCGCCGCAAGTAGCCGCGCACGCGCGCGGGGAACTTGCGTCGGTAGGGGAAGCCAGGGCGGAAGATGAGAGACCCGTAGCCAAAGACCGTCCGCACCTCTGCGAAGCGACTGGCATCTATCTTGGGGTCCAGCCTGGCTTTCTCCCAGCAGTCAAACGGTTCCTGAGCCATCGACAACGTTGGCCTCTTGGCAAACAGCAGCAACACCGGCAAACAAAGCTGGAGCGATCGGAGCTGCCCTCTCATACCATGGCGAACGAACCTTGGCTCACTGATGACACCGGAAAAATCGGATGCGTTGTTTGCTTCATCAGAACCCGCTGAGTCTCTTGGGGTTTCAAATGGCTGAAACGTGTCGGCACTTGGCTGCTTGGAATGCGTAAGAAGGCACGCCTGGAGCCACAAATGTCCAGCGAGCGTTTTGTCAGGCAAGGTCCCCGGCTGCAAAAAACGACAGCGGAACAAGTGCATGGAAACCAGCTTGCATCCGAAACCAGTTCTACACACATGTAACCGTACACTAAAAAAATGAAATCGGTCTACATCCATGGGTCAAAACCCCGTACCCCCAGTGAACATCCCAATCCCGGTACCACTGGTTTTGAACCATGGCCACATCTGAGCGCAGCGTTCCAGCCCAGTCATCGTCCCCACTCAGCCCGGCGCCGCGGCGTCGGCGGTGGGCTCTATGAGCTCCAGCCGATGGAAGCGGCCCATGGCCGCCAGGCCGGGCGCGTCTGGCGCTCGGGGTGGCGTCGGAAGCTTCGGAAGACAACTTGGTGCGACAGGTGGGGGATGAGGAATGGAATGACCCCATAAACCATCCAACTGGTGGTTTCCTTCGAGGGATTTTTTTGGGTTCAATCCCACAGTACCTATCCTACCAAGACAAGACTGGCAGCAGAGGTGCGCCGCATCCAACTTGCAACTGCCAGAGCCTTGTGCCCCATGCCCCATGCCCCAGCGCCAAAGCTGTGCCTGGCATGCAGCCTTCGGTTCGGCCTTCCAGTGGCAGCGCTCTCTGAGCCTGCCGGAGGCCGGCCGGAGGTGCCACCGGAGGGACATGGCCCGCCGGCCTCCGCGATCAGATCCTGCAACTTCTGGGTCCCATCGTAATGCTCCATGACGTGCCTCAGGTCCTTGCGCCGAATGGACATCGGGCTGGAGCTCGAGGGTGGGGAGACATCAACACACAGCGAACGGAGAGCCAAACGCCTGGTTTTTTTTGCCTGCCCGCCCCATGCCCGCGTCTCCTTGTGCTTGAGGCCTCGAAGCAAACCTGAGCATTCCGAAACGCCGCGTGTTGTTGGAGTGCAGTGTCCTTTTTCAGGGAACTACCCACCCGTGGTCACATAACCGCAATAACAAGGGCCATGTGTTCAAACAACCTGACCCTGGGCCCCTTTCAAGCAAAAGCAGCTGGAGATCAGCCTGTTATAAGCCTGGCACATGCTATGGGCCATGTCTCGTTTCCACAACCCCCCCTCATCTGGTTTTGAAATGGAAAACATACTGAGACTAGCCTGGACAAACCCATGTTGGGCGGAAATTCAAGCCCAGCGATGTTTGTTCTTACCATGGCTTTCATCTAGCTTTGCATAGGCCTTACCATAGCCACGTGAAACTGGGCAAAGCTGCCGTGAGCTCCGTGAACCGAACACAACCCGCCCTTGCCAGGCCTCGCCAATGGAGAAAGAAAAAAAAAGAAAAAACGGGGGGGTCCGAACCATTTGATAGCCGTTGGGTCGTGATGGGTGTGCCCGCAAGGTACCACGTGGGTGTTTGTTCTTTAAGGGGAATCCTTTGGGTGGCTTGTGAAGGGGGTTAGTACGGCTGTGAGAGTCTCTGCCCCGAGGCCACTGCTATCCGCCTCTTGCCCCAGCTTCCACCGCGAGCGAAACGTCAAGAGCCTCAGATTCCGGAAAGGCGACCCATGAGCCACAGGCAGTATTCCGTTTCGGCCAAAGAGCATGAGAGAACGAGGGCCTTTTGCGTCTTTTACACTTTTAAAGGCTCCAGCCCCTGTCGCCTTTGTCACCGGTCCTGGATGCCTTGCTCAATTCTCAATTACTTCCACCAACTGCGGCACTGCAAAATCCTCTGATGTGCTGCCGAGACACGTGTCAAGCGGGCCACCACCGAGCGTCTCTTTTTCTCGAACTCAGCTGTCACAGGTCTGCCGAGGGCAGCTAAGTTCCCAGCTAACTTGCCAACGTGCGAATGAGCTCCCGGCAAACTGCGGCATGGTTCGCAGCTTGATCAGCTGGCGATTTCCTGGGAGCGAGCCACTTTTCATGTCTTCAGATACAATAGGTACATGCCTCCCATGTTCCCAAGCAGGTGTCGTCGCAGCTAGCTAGACAAGTGCAGCATTTTGGGGTTCACACTCGGCCTCGGTACCTCGTACCTTGCATTTTTTCGAGGGCCCAAGGGCCCACAAAAAATGAAATCAGCACAGCGTCTGCCAGTTGAAGGGGTCAGGCTTGAAGCCGGAGACATCCAAGTACTCCAGCTCGTGGAAGGCTAGTCCTTCCAGCACGTGCAGCATGACCCGGTCATTGATCCTGAGCCGTTCAGGCTGACATCAGGGAGAAAGAGGCCCTTCGAAACGCGAGAGAAAGCAAAGAGGGAAACCAACGAACCAAGGGAGAGGGTCTACATCGTCTACATCTGGCAGGGGCCTGCCGACTTTTTTTATGGAGGGTAACATTTGGGCCACGGAAGGAATACTCTGATGGCACCTTTTCTTGAATCCCCACTTAGGGGACCTCCAGTCTGCGGCGGTATTGCCCAGCATTACCGCTAGCCATACCAGTGAAGCATGGAGTTTGGCATGCTAGGCCTTCCAGACGCCTACGGTGAGACTCCATTCGGTTGACGGAGGGCAACGTGGGTAACATGTTCCTGATGCCGCCCCGTTTTCAAACGACCTCAGAATCCAAGCCGTTGGGCCAGGGCCCAGCTGTCTGAGGCTCGTGCGCTGACCACTTCCTCGGGTGGGGGGAATTCGAGTTTCCATGCCATTTTGCAAAGCGCCTGCAACAGCATACAGCCAGAGAACCGATGACAGCATGTGTCAACGCACAGGACGGCAGAAATGCTTTAAGCCAGATGTTGCATGCCACTTCAAGAGATCCAACACGGGAAAAGCAGCTTCTTGCTGGTCCAGCAGACGCAGGATAATCGGCCCCTTCTCCTAAATTTAGAAAAATGCCAGCTTGCGTCAATAGAATCTTGGCAGAAGCCACTAAGAGAGCCTTTTCTTCAGCTTTTGGTGCAACCCCTTTTTCTTGGTGTCCACGCCAGCAAGGCTCTGGACAAAAAAGAAATTGTTCGCTGGTTGGTCAGGATCAGATCCTGACTCTCTTGTGTTTGACAATGGCAATCCCGAAAGGTCCCAACTCCATTGGGACTCTTCGTGCCAAGCCCCCAACCGAGGTCCCACCCCATTCAGGAAACCCACTGCCACAAACAGTTTTCCTGAATGGGCCCCTATTTTGGAAAATCAAAAGTTTAAGCCCTTGATCGCCCTGTTGCTGAAATGACATTTGCAGATGTGTGCTTTTGGAATTGTCCTCTCTCACGCCGGCAAACCACAAAAACAACCGTCCATAACAATGGCCCATGTAAAATTCTGTAGGTTCTGCCCAGCTTCTCAAAGAGAAACCAAAAGGGATCAGGGCAACACAGTGGTATACCCACTATGTAAGTGGTATATACGGGGTATGTATTTTGAACAATTAATGGCCCATAACAATGGCCCAGCACGTGGCAACATACTAGTAGCACGTGGCAAAAGCAACATCCAGCGCCCTCCGGCAAGGCACGACATCAGAAGCTCGATCCTTTCACGGTGCTCGGGCGGTACCCGATCCGTCTTCGCCCGCTTTTTGGTCCCGTCCTTGCACGCGATGCAGACCAACCGCTACTTGGTTGACGTTGGAAGGGGAGCAAAACAAGAATAGCAGTTAAGTGGGGAGTTCCCACTCAACCACAATAAGCAAACCGTAAAAAGTGTCCCAACAACAACCATGGCTAGGGGCTCCGTCACTTGGGCGAGCCATCCCTCTGGCCTCGGAGTCTTCGCTGAGCAGCCGCTTGAGGCGCAGTGTGCCCTCCACCGCGTCCCTGAGGTGCTCCTAGCATGGCCAGACCGTGATGACGCTTATCACCATAAGCCGGTGTTCCTTTGGCGTCCCTTTAGACCAACCCCACCCCAAAAAAAAAGAAAAGCGACCCTCAAACAAGATGCACCCAAGATTTTGGCAGAGCTAGGGGTCCACAGTCAGACCACAAGTGGCAATGTTCCTTTTGTAGTGACTCAGGAGTCCCATGAATCAGTGAGGTCAACATCTGGACTTTGGGAAAACAATAGCTTCGCCACCAACCAGAAGCCCAAGTGGAAAGCATCCAAAACTATGGGTGCATGCAAACTAAGGGGCCAAAGAAGGGCCAGTTTGAAAGCTTTGCCTTTAAGATCCCCATTTGTTCTGTAAAGGAGCTCCAGGCGTTACGTCACGCAAACGCTCTACGCAGTCCGGGGGTCCCCCGAATTGCTGATTATGTTTTTAGGCATCACCCACCTGCGGCAAACCTCTGCTCACAAAATCAGAGTCTGGCATGAAGCGGCGACTGCATCCTGCACATCTTCGATGTCATCCTCCTCCTCCACCTTGCACAACCCACAGGCAACCCCTGTCCACGTCCAACTCCAGCGAACCCCCACCCCGCAAGGGCGTCAGCTCGCAGCTCTCCCAAACGCCAACTTCAAGCATGTTTAGATCAACTCGGTTTGGGGCGCCCTACTGGGTGCTTCATGTGCAAAATGCAGAGGGGGTCCTCGCGGTCCGAGAGTCACTCCTCCCCCCACACCTAAGTTCCTGGCCGTCATGCCGAAGGAGCCGATTCGGCTTGGGCCAATGCTGGAGAAAGAAGGCGGAAGGGCAAGTTTCTGCTCATCCGGGCCCGCATCTTCGCAAACCCTTGCAACCGCACGGGTACCTTCCAACCTGAATTGAAGGCACGCGATAAAATTGGTTGACAGGCAATTGTCCGTTCGGGTCGCCCTCCAATGGGAGAAACTTCTTCGCATCTAGTTGAAGGGCCTTCGTTCAAGATGTTCAAGCTTCATGTGGGCACGAAAATGCAACTCAAGTTCCTTGAAATACTTTTCTGCCAAGGGGTGGTTTTTTCGGACCCGCCAAAGCCCTGCCGCCAGCAGGACGTGTTCAAACATGCTTTTTGGGGCACTCTTGGTTGAGGTTCGATCGCCCGATGCAACCCTTGCGCGCCAATATGCGAATCGGATGGAGAGGGGCGGCTCTTCCCGGTTTTCGGGCACCTGGCAAGACGAGTGCCTCACAAGATGTATCAAAAGTTGGGACTGCTCCAAATGGGCGCATGCGCGTCAAAATCAAGACCCGTACTGTGGCCCTTTGGACAGGACACCCATTGAAGAGCCCTAGTTTTGACAATCACCCTTGTTGGGGAGGGGGGTGGTGCTGCGGCAGTGGCAAGATTGACCCCCCACCCACTACCAAGACCTGCATGCGGGTGCAACCTCGCCCAGGAAGGGGTAGGCCCGCAGCAGGCCAACCGACAGACCTAACCTGGGCCTACAGAGGTTGCAAGCAAGGCAACGGCAGGAGATATGCATGAAAAAATGCAGCTAGCGTTAAGCTTTCACACTGTTGTACTTGGAATGGGAAGGGCAAGCCAAAAGCTTCGAGTCTTCGAGGCCTGCTTTCGAGATTTTGGCTTCCAAATCAAAGAAACTCCCCAAAAGAAGCCCCCGAGCTGTGAAACAGAGAGCCTCTTCTTCGTCCGGCCCCGCGTCGTAGCCCTGGAGCCAAGTAATCTCATCGCTGGAGGAAACTACCTCTGAAACAGCCAATCAGCTCTGCCCGAGTTGGTTTAGAGGCAGGGGTACCTTTCTGCTTCACAAGGACAACAGCAACAACACTGTGCTGCACAACACAGGCTGAGCGATATTCCGAATCCAGGCAAAGTGCCATCCCGCTGCCTGATGGGATGGAGCAGCTTCGAAGGAGCCTGGCGACACAGGAGAGCAAACAGGGGCCCCTTGCATCAGGAATTGGAATCCGGGTATGTGGAATCTGCTGACTCATCGTGGAAGCAGTGCAGTGGTAGCAATAGAAGCAGCAGCAGCAGCAGCAGCAGCCGGCGTAATAGTAGTAGCAGTAGCAGCCGTAGCAGCAGCAGTAGCCGGCGTAATAGCAGCAGTAGCAGCAGCAGCAGTAGTGGCAGTAGCAGCAGCAGCAGTTGTAGTAGCAGCAGTTGTAGTAGCAGTAGACAGTAGCAATAGTAGTGGCATTCGTGGGAGTAGTGGTAGTAGTAAGGGTAGACGTAGGAGTAGTTGCGGTGGGGGTTCTGGCATTAGTGGCATTGGTGGCAGTGGGTGGCGGTGGCGGTGACAGTAGCGTTTGCAATAAGCATCTCCCACAAGTGTTGCACGTGCGTAGGACGACCTGGTTGGGGAACTGTCTTCTTTTTTTGTTCGCTCCAAAGGAGCCAAATGCCTTGCTATTGACGCACCCTCCACCCAGCAGTCATAACACTGGCCTCCGGTGCCATACTGCACATCCCCGTAGGCCTGGCAGCAAGAGTTCCGTGAGAACGCCAAGGTCAACCCTGTTGGCTTTGGCAGGAAGGCAAGCCACCAGGATTTGATAAAGCATTGAACCTCTTTGCATTATCCAAGAAGGCCGCAAAGCACGACACCGATGGCCCCTATTTGCACCCCCAAGCTAAACGGGCGGCTCTTGGCGCCTGCTGCTGGATGGCCCTCTGCTGCACCGCTTGCTGCAGTTGCGCCACCTGCAGCACAACCTGCTGCTGCACTTGCTGCTGCACTTGCTGCTGCACTTGCTGCTGCACCTGCTGCTGCTGCTGCTGTTGCGCCACCTGTCAAGTCACAACTAAGTGAAGGGGGCCAAGGCCAACCCTGCCGCAAAATATGGAAGCTTCACTGCACAGCAGCACCCCAGATCTCGATTGTCCTTCTGAAGCTGCTACTTTGGTCGGCACAGGGATCATTAGAATTCCCCCTCGCCACAAGGTATCACCTGGATTCGACCAGCCATTATAGCAAGCTTCATGGGTCCACAACTCAAGGCCCGCGCGTCCCCCACGGACAGGTCCCACCCATGGCACAGCCTGGTTGTAGGCAGCCGCTGCGCCATACGCCTGGGCGCCAGTCTCAGAGCGGCCAAAAAATGTATGGTGCAGACTCGAACCAGCCGCAGAGACTGCAAAGAAACATCCGGGGCAAGGAAAACAAGCTTCTGCACAGGACTACCGGGCTGTCATGAGGTCAAACTGCCCGCAACCTGCATTTTGCCTGTCGCGATTCGCGCGGATCGTCTCCTGTCCCTTTGGCTCGACGCGGCAAGGCCCTGGTGAGACGACTCATCTTGTCACCCTCCACAGGAAATCCCAGGGCTGGTCAGAAATGTGTGGGTCGCCCTGATTCAATCAGGACCCTGTCACCCCCACTCGATCCCAAGGAGCATCTCCCGAATTGAACCACGCAGAAGTCAGAAGCTTCACTGCAGCACTCTTGATTGACTGCCGGTGGTTCAATCTGGCTATGCCGGAACTTGCCTGACCCTTTGCACGACTCAGCAGGCGCAATAAATGATGCGGGCGCGCGAGCAGCGACAATCAATCGGTCTCCATTCACCCCTCAGCTCACGGAAAGACCACGAAGAGTACCCCTCCTCAAGCGGGCTTGGCCTTTGCACCGCCTGCGACGCCCGCCTTCAGCTCATCGTACCTTGCGGGAATGAGCTGCCGCGGGCTGTTGCTATGTCTTTCTTGCTGGGCATGACCTGAAAGCACAGCGCGATTGCAGCCCTTGAAAGGGCAAACGAGGTAAGTTGACAACCACCGAAGCATTCTGTGGTGCTTGGGGCGGCATCATGCACAAACCTGGGATGTTGAGCTTCTCAAAAAGTGAGTCGAAGTGAGAACGGACAGTGCAACCTCAGCCTCCGCTGCACATTTTAATAAAGACATGCGCCCAAAGCCTTGTCTGTACTGTCATAAAACATTGAACCTGCCCCTCTTTCCTGAAATCACATATGGCCATGGGTCAAAAGCCCGTACCCCAGTGAACATCCCAATTCCCACTAAAATACACTCAAATGGGTGGTGCACCTACCCAAAATGGGATCCCGTTGGTTTTGACCACCACGGCCATGTTGCAACCTTTCCGAATGCTGCTCCAAGCTGCTGCGTCTGCATGACACGCTGCAGGTGCTTCGCGAGCAGCACATGATCCTCAGCATCCTGCTCATCTGCTGGCAAGGTACCAGATGCCCGCAGCTGGCTCAGGAGAGCCTGCCACTGGCAAATCTGTGGAAATGTGAGCCACTTCGTGCATATGCATGTTTGGGTATGTCGGTTGCCTGGTTTTGAAGTCGCCTGCCCCTCAGCCAAGAATCAGTACCACGCAACACCCATTCATTTTAGAGCAGGTCATCAGCTTAATATGATTTTCGACCAAAAATGTGTATGAGCTCCCGTCCATTGAGAACGCTCACCACCAGAACCGGCAAACGCAGAAGTACAAGGCAAGCTCACAACCCTCTGTTTGACTATTTTCAAACCTCGTAGTTGAAACAACCTCCTTTTGGCTTCGCTTTGAATGGTCCAGGGCCTGCATGTTTGAACTAATTGCAAGTGACAAGCTCCTGTGGCTTTGAAAAGACGAATCCCAATCAAGCTTAGTAGTGAATCTCCTTGCGCCACGAAGCTCCAGTTATGGCTGTACAAAGGTTGGTCAAACAAGACTACAACCAAACGAAGTGGCCTTGTCGCTTGCAACCTTGCCCCGACAAATATGATGTATGGTATGCAAGCCTTTCCGCAATCATGTCAAACATCGGTTTCACACACACACGCGCACACACACACAACCACACACAACCACACACACAAGCACAAGCACACAACCGCAGCCACTCCCACACATGTACACTTGTACGCACAAGCGCACGTGCAAGCAACGGCGCTCGCGCACGCCGCACGCACACGCAGACGTACACGTACACGAGTCCTCGTTTCTCTTAAACGGGGGATGCATGATGCATTACATGCATGCACAAACGCACCCACATGTGATTGTGTTTGTGCTTTGTGTTTGTGTTTGTGTGTGTGTGTGTGTGCGTGCTTCTCTCTCTCTCTCTATGTGTGTGTGTGTTTGTGTGTGTGTGTGCGTTTGTGTCTGGAGCGCGCGTGCATCAGTCGTTTCACTTATCCTTGTGCATACCCTCCCATCCACGCACGTCACATGGAACCCGACGGGAAGCTACCGCAATTTCCATCCCAAGCGCTCCATCCGCTGCCTTCACTCCATCCGGCGCCAGCTGCCGGCAGCTGTACCTTACAGAACCTCGGGGCCCACAGCACCTCGACCAGTCTTCCCCAGCAAACAGAAACGAAGAAGAAGAAAAAACACGCCCCTCGAAGACCATGCTCTCAAAGGGTTTTTTGCTGTCAGCCTCCATGAAAAGAGGGTATGGTGTTTAGGTCCAAAACCTGACAGCCTGTGAGGACGTCAAGAAGCAGCGAAATGTGCGATGAAAGCACTAAGACTGAAACTGCTGCTGCTGCAAGGAGTGAAAGGCTAGTTACATAGAAGACTGGACCTAAACCCGGAAAATCGAAGATTAAGCTGTTACTGGCCTTTAGTTCAGTGTGCCCCAAAAGTTGAGAAGTCTGTGCTAATTGTCCTTGTTGGGGAGGAGGAATGCACAATGCTGAACATGCACCCGTTCAAACCCCACTGGCTTCTAGCCCCAAGCCTCTGGCCCATTCGAATCTCCGAGAGGCCCGGGTAGCCGCCGATCTGCGCTTTGAAGGGCCACACGCTCTGCACGCCGTGCAGCACAATGGAGATCAACCGCGCATCGGTCTCCACCGCCTTCCTGCGGAGACTTTAACAAAGTCAGCCCCTGAGTGAACACCAGATTCATCCTCCAAGATGGAAATGGAACGGGCCACATAGGTGTCCCCCTGCTAAACACCCGCCCTATGGAGACCCTGCCTCATGCCGCCGTACCGGAAGGGGTTCAGCGTGTCGGGTGTCTTGTTGCGCTGGCCTTGTCATCGAGAGTAGGTGCACGCTCAAAAAAAAAAGGAAAAAAGCGGCTGTTTCGTTTTGGCGAGGTCCGGAAGACTCAAAAACGCGAGGCAGCCCATCTACAGGTTTTACACGCCGACAGTTCCGAAAGAACAAGGAACATATGCACAGGGGTGGCCAGAAATTGCAGAAAGCTGGCAGTACTTGCGCAAGGTGGCTAGCTACAGCTTCACGGACTCCCAAGAATTAGGCTACTGGGGGTGGCCATTGCTCCTCCCAAAGGAGCGCGGCTCAAAGCGGCATGCGCGCCTTCGGGGTAGTAGCACAGCCACCCGCCCTCCGCCAGGAACTTGTCCACCTGGCCGCTTGCCACAGCGATCACCGACACAAGGAAACAACAATTGTTTCAACTACCTCCATGGATTAACTACCTCCATGTGGTTTCCCTTGGGGGGGGGGCCACCGCCTGGTTGCTTAAAACGAAGCTCTGTCCACCGGCCACAAGCAAAAGGTCACCACTGGACAGCGCCGATCCATTCGCGCCTCCTGGTCAACTGCCTCATTCCTTTCCTTATCCACCGCAAAGACGCCATTCTTGCTGCTAGTGAAATACACCGGGAAGTGCCCAACAGCACCTCATCTTGCTTTCTGACTGCCACAGTCCCAGTATGCGAAACGGATAGCTGCCACCTAGACTTCAAAGCGTACGGGCTCAGTTGCAAAGCCACCCCCCCCTGGCCGGCTGGGCAGTCACCCGGGAGAAGGACACTTCACCACTACCCCCCACTACTTTCACTTGACCTCCAGGCAAGGAGCGGCAAATCGTGGCCAGAACTGGAAGATTGAACAAGGACGAGTCCATGTAGGTGCGACCTCGGGCTGCGGCCATTGCGCTTGGCCCCCCATCATTTTTAAAGAGCCGCCGCCGGCGGCCAATGCAAAGCCAAGCGGCATCTTCTCAGGACCGCGGTTGGCATGTTGGTAGTCGCCAGGATCACGTCGAAGAAAGACGCGTGGTTGCCTCCCAAACCACCGGTGCTTGCACGCATTTCTCTCATGCCCGCATGCCCGCATGCCCGCAGGTCACCCAAAATCCCCCATCGGCCTAGAATCATCAGCGGGTGGTAGGTGTCCTCCAAGGATCGGGCCACGCGCTTAAACATGTGTAAACTATACCGCGGTAAAACCTCATCAACCATTCCATTTTCTTCCAGTCCTCTCCCGCCGCCACCTTCACGTCAAGCTCCGCCATCTTTTTCTGCATAGCCCGCCACCTCTGCTCAAGCAAGCCCAAGCAAACACGGGAAGCATTGGCCTCCCTTTGAACGCAGAAAGGCACCCACCCATTGTGAAACATCCTCAAGCCTGGACAGGAAAAGATGGCCCCTGATACCAACATTTTCTTTCTTGCTGCGATGCCCGTGAAGCGCACATCCTGTTTGCATGGCCTCAGTAACACGAAACAAACACCTTCAAACAAACAAAGGGCTCCGGAAACGTGCCCAAACCCCGCTGGCAAACAACCACGGTGGACGGCTCCTACTGCGGCCGCGTTGCTCCTCTCGTGTGGCCTGGCATGAACAAGACTCCCCAAACATGGCAAGACTCGTGGGACACTTCCGGACTTGGGAGCCCTGGCCATATGCAAATAGTCCACAAGTGAGCCCGGTGCTCCTTACCTTCACCTCTGCCAAAATGCAGCCAGGTGCAGCCAGGCAACCGCATCCGTGCGGTTGGACACCCAGGGAGTGAAGAACTGCGTAAGGCGCCAACAGGCCTTGGCGTAGAAAGCACAATGGATTGTGTCCTACAAATGCCCGACAGGCAACACGAAACCCCCATCATGCAACCCAGAACGCCCCTGAAATGTATCTGCAACCTCAAATCTGGCCAGTCGCCAAGAGATTGTTGCTCGAGGCGCAACAATCCGAGGTCCGACAGGGTTACGGTATAAACTTTAACTGGCTGATCTTTTGGCCGACATCATTTACATTGGGATTGGCTGCCAACCAGTAGGGTTCAAAACGAAACCAAATTTCAGCGCCATCCAGTCAGGGCACCTGCACCAGAGTGAGGGACACACCCTCGTAGGTCCTGCCAAGAGCCAACCCATCCCGGAAAATGGGCCCAAACTTCCACAAAGCGAACAGAGACGGAGAACCTAGGCATGCGGCAAAATGCATGTGACAGTGTCCTCTTGGACATGGGGAAAATGCCTCAGCATTTGCAGTTCAAGAATTCGCACCCCATCAAACACCTTAGCAATCCATCCGCTGGCCTTCACACGCGTTTGGAGACCAAACAGAAGCCTGGACAAGAGCTTTGCTTGTTCTGTGGGCTTTGGCAGGGCCAGCTACAAGCGCCTGTTCCTTGTAGACTAAATACCCACATTACGAGCCACGCAGCCCAAGTGTGAATGAAGGAAGCAGTTGTAGCCTTCCATATGGTTTGGAGGGGTTTCTGGGTTCTGTCCAATCCATTGCAAAGATGCTCCCCCCCCCCAAAAAAAACAAAAAAAAACGCAGCCGCGGGCGTCGCTGGTCTTCCATGCTGGCCGAGCTGCTCAGGAGCTTCATGAGCCCTGCGGCCCAGAGCATGTTCCTGTGAGCTCAGTGGCGCAAGCGGAACATGCGACGGAACGGGAGAAGGAGAAGGCCACTGACCGGCCCGAAGGCTGTCACACACATGGGGCCAGAAAGGCGAAGACTGGACAAGTTCTACTGAGCGGCATGAAGCTGACCATTGTGAGGGGTTTGTGGGTCGCTGGTGCCTTCAAAGGCCAAAGGAAAGCAAGGAATGGCCCGCACATGCTGCTCGGATCCTCTCAGAAGTCCAGAAGAAACTTGCCCAGCTGAATCTGCAAGGCTTCCTTCCCTTTCCCGGCATGGAAGACTTCTCTCCCTCATTTTTCTCCGCACCTCCAACACGTCTCCCTCCCAAAAACCTATCCGCCCTCTTGGGGCCTAAGTCCGATGCCCCCCCCCTGTCAGACCCAAGGCGCAGGGCAAGGATCAAGCCATAGGCACCCATGGCAAGGCTGCCCAGCATGGCGCCCATGAGCGCTGGAACGCGGGGATGCGTAGAGCCGTGCACAGCTGAGGCGAACTGAGACCTTTGCCCCTGGCAGCGGCACGCAATCCATTGCACCGCAAGCCTGCTGACTGTCGGGAACAGAAGCCAAGGTCAACTATCAGAATAGCTGTGGAAAGCCATGGACACGCGTCTCCTCAGGAGGAAGGCCGCTTGCGCTGTGTGGCGCCAAGGGCCCCGCATATGCTTGCTGCTGCATCTGCTGCTGTACTGGCATCTGACCATAAAAACCTGGCGGCTCTGCAAGGCTCAGCCGACCCCTTTCCCCCAACCCCTTTCCGGCGCCAGGATCATTTTCAGTGAGAAGCCCGCCAAGTGGAAAAGGGGGAAATCATAGAATCCTGTTGGAACGACGACATCAGGGTTGCCTGCAGGTGACTCTGGTTGCGACCTGCTTCCTCCCACCGAAGCTGGGGATCAAAGCACGAAGCACGTGGCATGCGATGCCGGATGCCTTGCTGCGGCAGCTGTGGCGGCGCTTGCGGCGGCCTCAGTGCGCCACCCGCCCGCATGGGGTGTCTCAGAATGGGATATGATATGGCATGTGGCTTCCTTATTTGGCTGTGGCTCAAAAAACTGGTGCCAAAAGGGAACCCTGGCAAGTGGAAACCTGGCCCAAAGCCTGCTTAACCCCTCCTGTCTAACTTTGAGCCACACCCATTTGGGGTACTGTTCGCTTGGCTGCCCTGAAGGCAGCCCCGAATGGGCCACCCTCACAATGAAAGCCAGTGTGCCATTGCCGGCGGGGACTACAGCATGCCACTGGTGCGCACTGCTTGCTGGGAGTCCGGCACGTGCGGGTGCCAATTTCCGGCCATCCTGAGCATCCCAAGCAGAAAAAACGCCTTGGCGTCAAAGAACAAATCCACGCGACTTGGTTGGCTTGGTAAACTACAAGTTGGTGCACATGATTTAGCCAGGAATTCGCATCTACTACCCATGTTTCAAGGTGCTTGCCATGAAAATGTCTACTCTCTCCACATTCGAGGCTGTTGCCCCTTGAAAACTCCAGCGCAAACCTCCCCGCCTGGGCGACACCGTGCGAGGCGACGCCCCGCGGGGCGAAACGAAGGGCGGCACGGGGCTCTGCGGCGGCAGCGGCCGGTGGATGGCTGGAGGCCTGAGCCAATCGGAGGGCCACCTGGAGTTTCAATCCAGATCTCTGCGAAAGGTCCTGGATCCGAAAGGTTCACCTCTCCCCAAAAGAGGCTTATAAAATGGGTTGGATTTTCCAGGGAAGCCAAGGGGTATGAACAAGTATGTACTTCCACCCTTAGACCCTGGACCCTGTCTGAGCCAAGGGAGAAGCCGTGCAAGTCTGCATGCTCCCTATGGGTTTTCTGCTGGGAGTCAAGACCCCAATCGCGAGTCTCCAGGTCACGATGGTGAAAGCCGGGGCTAGGCGGCTAGGCCCCATTGTGACTATGGATGCCAACTTAAGTGAGATTCACAAACTCCGCACTCAGATTCGTATGGTGATCCACTCCAAGGTTGATCTGCTGAAACGCTGTCGCGGTCACACGAATCAATCGGAAAAAAAGGACCGCAGTTGCCCGTGCCCCAAACAACTTGAGGGAGCCAGAACGCATGAAAGTCCACTCAAGAGGACTATCTGTCACGGCACGTCTGCGTTGGAGCGTCCCCCTTGCACGTGTTGACACAGTCAAAGAACCCACTGCGGCACTTACAAGAGCCAAGCCCATTTCCAGTTGCAAAACCCCACCTGAGGCGACCGCTGCCTCCCCCTTTGCCATGGCCCACGGGTTTTTTTCCGGGGACCCCCGCGGGGTGCGGGGCGGCACCGGCGAGGCCGGCGAGGCCGGCGACACCGGCGACACCGGTGAGGCCGGCGAGGCCGGCGAGGCCGGGGTCGGCTTCTCGGGTGAGGAGGGCCGCTCTTGGCCTTCCTGCAGCATATCTCGAAAGAATAATACCGGTGAGCAAGGAAAATCGTGCTGGCTGCGTTGAAATCAAGCGTGAATCTGTGAAGTATTTTTGACGAACGGACACTGGCCCGGAGACGTGAAGAGCAACAAACTCTCGAGACGTCACTGTGAAATATGAAGTTCACAAAGATTGCTTGACCTTGGATCATTGCTGATGTTCACAATAGGAATCATAGATGACCAGTTTGTAAACTCAGGATGTGTCTAGAGAATCAAGCGAACAAATTAGCGTGGACTTTCTTTTCTCGGCCTGGCGGTTCTGTCAAATCTGCCCGAGAAGAACCAAACAAAAAGATGAGCTTGCATCGTATGAATGGCGCGCCAATGGCGCGAAGGGGAGCTCGTGAACCAAGGGTATCCGTCTCTGGTAGGTCCCTGTGGACCCCTGTGGTCCTATCCAGGTTGCCTGACCAAAACTGTGCAAAGCCCCAAGGCACGACAGAAATGAAAAGCGGGAATGTAGGTGACGAAGTGGGCCAAATGAAGTGTTGAGCGTCAGCAATGCTCAGGGGGTAGTTGAGACAGGGCAGACTAAACGCTGGCAGCCTTTAAAGGGGCCAACGCTGCCTTCTTCACTAACCAGCTTTGCTGGAGTCCTCTTCGTAGGTATTGCCCGCAACACCCCCAACCACCCACACACGAAGCTTGCGAATCAGGTATTGAAATAGCAAGTCTAACCAGGTGGCAAGGTCAAACAAGTCCGGCCCAGACTGGGCGGGAGTCGAACCATCTGAAGCGCATGACAAGTTGCCGCGCCTGCACAGTCGCTAGCGCAGTCCTTGGATTGGCAGAGTTGGGAGGCTGCATGCTGTATTTCCCTGACCCGAGGAATCTCACCAGCTTTCTCCAACACTACAACTCTTCATCCTCCATGTTCATCTTGCAACATGGGCACGCAAGACTTGAGCAGTGCGACACTTCAACTTGGGCAGCTGCTGGGTTTCTTCGCCATGGCCTGCAAACCATTGGCCGTCAAGGTGCGCTGAAGGAACCCTAGGGTCATGCTAGGCACCCCTCCGTTTTCATGTGTCTAGACCGACACTTCCCACGTCCAGTCCACCGAGCGCCCGGCCCGCTTGCCGGAGACCCTGGGCGGAGCTGCATCTCGACTTTTCGCGAACTACCAACCCACCCACCCACCCACCCACCCACCCACCCACCCACCCACCCACCGGCAGGCAGGCAGGCAGGCAGGCAGGCAGGCAGGCAGGCAGGCAGGCAGGCAGGCAGGCAGGCAGGCAGGCAGGCAGGCAGGCAGGCAGGCAGGCAGGCAGGCAGGCAGGCACATAAACAAACAAGCAAACAAACCAACCAACCAGCCAGCCGGCCAAGCAATCAAATCAAATCAAATCAATGAATCAATATGAATCAATTGAATCAAGCAATCAGCATGAATCAATATGGATCAATGAAACCATGAATATGAATCAATAAATCAATGAATCAACGAATCAACGAATCAACGAATCAACGAATCAATAAATCAATGAATCAATGAAACAATGAATCAATGAATCAATGAATCGATGAATCGATGAATCAATGAATCAATGAATCAAGGAATCAAGGATTCAAGGAATCAATGAATCAAGGAATCAAGGAATCAAGGAATCAATGAATCAATGAATCAATGAATCAATGAATGAAATCAAATCAAAACCAATTTAAATCACATCCAAATCAAACCAGTGAATGAAACAAGCATCAAGCAAGCAAACAATCAGTCAATCAACCAAACAAGCAAGCAAGCTAGCAATCGAGCAAACAAACAAAAAAACAAAGCAACAAGAAAACCAAGAAGAAAATATACACAAACAAGGCCGATCAAACCAAAAGAAACCCACAAAACACAACACCCTCCAGTTCCAAAAGCCTGGGGGCCCGCCTGCGCCTTGGGCGCTTCCGCGCCGGGCTCGTGCGCAGGCGTCTTCCGGAGCCTCTTGCCGGGCGTGTGCTTGTGCGAGGATGCCCCTTTCAAGCCTAGTCTTGTCTTGTTTTTGTTGTTTTGCTTTCGGTGGTTTTTTTTGTGGTTTGTTCTTTTGCTTCTTTGGGGGCTGCTGCCCTGACGTTCTTCTGTTTGTTCTTTTGTTTTTTTGGGGACTGCGGCCCTGACGTTCTTCTCAATTAGCTGTCCGCTTGAATTGCAAGCGGAAATCAGGAGGCACCCCTGGAGATTCTCTGAGGAAAGGTGTAGCGGAGGGTGTTCGGAGGGGCAAACCGGCCAGCATCGCAACTGCTACACGTGGGTTGCTCTCACTTGCGAACCTGATGAAAACTGCCTCTTGATCCTTCACTTCAAGCTCTTGCACCAGCTCCGTGCAAGTGGCCGACGTCGAGTTTTGTTCGCCCCCAAGGCCCCGGCTGTGAAAAGTCGGGCAGCTGGATGGGCGCAGAGGTGCCAAAGGTGAACCTCGACTCAAAGTCGTTCACTTTGAGAAGGAGCTGCTGAGTTTCCAAACAAATCCTGCGAGGAACGCCAGAACGCCTGCCATTGCAGCGGTTTTTTGCTGCGGTGTGTGGCTGTTTGTATCTGTGGACCTGCTATCACTGCAGCGCTCGGCCGTTTTCGGCGCGGCTGCACCCGGCGCGAAAGGCGTCCGCTCATCCTTTGGAGCGAATCCATCGGGGTCATCCACGAAGTCCATCTGAGCCAGTACCGCGCAGTGATCGGACGCCATCTCCTCAGCAAGCGCATCTTCACAGCTTACTGGCCCCGTGCCCAATATGGAGAAGGCACGACGCTGAGGAATCAGGGAGTGACCCCAAGCCCGGCCACCTAGAGGTCCAACCCGTTGCTTGAAGATGCTAAAGCACCGTTTGCTTTGACATGATTGCCCAAGCTCCTTTTGGCTTCCCTTGACTAAGCACAAGGGTCTGGTCAACAGATCCTTTCCAACCCTATCATACTGCCAACCTCAACCCTAACCAGGGCACATCCGCCGGTGTGTCCCGCAGCACGCGGATGGCTTCGCACATGGGGATGACGTCCCCTTCGATGCGCAAACCGAAGAGGTGGTCCACCCTGCGCCGCGGCACACGCAGAGTTGTGCAAGATTGCTAGAACAACTCGTTTGGAGGTGTGGCTCCCTCAAAAAAAAAGGGAACCAAAGGAGCTTCCGAAAGGAGTTGCAAGGGAACCAAAAAAGAGATTGTGAACAATTGGCTGGCCTAAAGCCAGGCATCCGCGAACCGCCATTCAGTGCCGTGAGGAAGGCGGATGCACAAACCTTGCTGCCACAAGAACACTTGTTTTAGAAAGAAAAAAGAAAAAACTACCTTGTCCGGCCACAAGGCTGCATCTTTCTCTTCGCCCTCTCAACACATGCAGCAACATCAGAGGGTGGGGAGTGCTCTGCGGACCTGAAGCTCTGCGGCTCGGCCCGGCCGGCCTCATGCCAAAAAGGCCTCCGCACCAGTTGGCGGGCACCGTTGCTTGGCAGCAGCACGGCCCTTCGGCCTCCTGGCGCGTTGGGACACGCATGGACCTGAGTTCTAGGTGTCCCTCACCACTCTGCAGCGATCACGGTGAAAGGGTACTGACAGGACAGAAGGCTCGATAAGTGACTAATGTTGACCCGGGATTAATCAACCCCTGTTTATCAATATGCGGGTGTCCCCCTCCAAAAGTTATGAATCCCCACTAAAACCAGGGACACCGCCATATCAATAAAACGGGGGTTATTAATGAGGGGGTCAACCTTAACCACCTTGGCTACAACTCTGTTGCCACCCTGACGACTGGAAAGTCACGGTCTGTGAAGGTCTCTTGGACGACCCTCCGGCGGTGTTCGCCAGAGGTCACAAGCAGACCAGATGCACCAAGGAAAAGCCCAACTTCGAGCGAGAAAAACACCTGGGGTGGAAGAGAAAGATGCTTACCTGACAGTTCCCAACGACAAGGCACTGCAAGCTGCACAAAGCATCCTCCGAAGCGGGGAACACACTCCTAGAGTTTCGAAGGTGTGGACAACCAAAAGGGGGCGACAAACAAGACGGAAGTAGTCCTCTGAACGTCTGTGCCAAACACCAAAAGGCACCCACTTTCCCGGGAAGCCTGCCTCCTGACACACAGCAGTATCAGATTATCAGGGCAGCGCACTTCAACCAAGGCAAAGACCATCCAACTACGATGCAACAAGCTCGTGGGCAGGGACACTGAAGCGTTGTGATTCAGCTGATCCATGCGTGGTTGAAAGCCTGTCTCACAAGTGTCTGCCTTTGAGCGGCTCTTTGCCCAACAATGCAAGAACCGAAGCGCGGCAATCAAACATCTCGGTCGAAAACAGAAAATCGCGCCAGGGTTTGAGACTGCTCCAAATCCATAAAAGCCAGTTGATGCATAGGGTTGCTTGTTCGCACAACTTAGCCATGCTCGATGGCAATCCGATAATTTACAAAAATGCTGGCTCAAACCAATCCAGCTTTTCAGGACCCGGACAAATGCCAATGATTCATACCAGCGAATCCTTCCCTTGACTAAGTTGAGTGAGTTGCCTGAATTCCGTCCACAATGGTTCTTCAGCACTGAACTGGTCCTCCCAAAAAGTTTGAAGTTCAGGAACTCAGGGAGTGCGGTGGCAAAGTTCGCTCCTTCCAAAGGTCCCGCCACCGTGGGTCGCTGGCAATGACCTCAAACCGCATCGAGTGTCTTCTTGAAGATGCCCGTGGCACAGGTGCGTAGAGTGTGAATGGGAGCACATACCCCTGGTTGTACTCTTGGGTTTCTGTGTTCCCAGCCCGCTCTATGACGGATGTGGAAACTTTTTATGGACCATGGCAAGGCGGGGGACAAGGCAGTTGACCTGGCATCGATTTGCTCGACATGCCTCTCCCATCTAACTGGGCCAATTACTCTCATTCTCAAACCGGGCAGAAAAATATGCAAGGGGCCTACCCCCCGAACCGAGCTCCTACAGACTAAGGCTCGCTGTAGCCACTGCGTGGCATGAAGAAGGGCGAGTTGAGGTCGCCCGCCAGAAGCACCGCTGGCCTCGACTCGCTCTTCGGCACGTCACAGCTGGATGCCCAAGACCCTGAAAGCTTCGCCCCAATTGGAACCAGGCACCACACATTGGCCGGGGTCTTGCGCAAACGCAGGCGATTCATCTCAGATTGACGGCACATAGAGGAGAAGGGAAGAACGATGAAGAATGAAAGAGGGAAACAACATCTCTTTCTTGCTTGCCTGTTGCAGTGGTTCGATTTTCTGCGTCCAGCGGTCTCTTTCTTGTTGTTTTATGTTCCTCCCACCGTGCGCCGTGCGCACAACAATTTCTGCGCATTGCAGGCGTGAAGCTCAAAACTCGCTTGGGCTCCGCTCCTCGAGTCGAACTCCAGACTAGGGCCCGAGCCTGCGGTCTGCGGCGCGCAGCCGCTCAACCCAGGCAAGCGCCTGCGCAATCGGGGAGCGCAATTCCCATCAAGGGAGCCTGGGTTTTGGGCTTCATGCCCAAATTGCATGGCTTTCTCAGCCTACCGGTCTTCTGGGGCCAGGCTGTGACAAACAAACCAACTGGCAACCCAAAGGAAACCCACAGAAAATCAAAAGGAAACCCCTTTTTTGGCAATGTCTCAGCAACGAAAATGTGGCAAGGTCTCCATGATGGAAGGTTGGGACTTGTTCAAGAATACAAAACCGCCTTGTTAGTCTAAAATGATCTCCACTACCCCCCCAAAAAAAAAATCTCTGGTGATATCCCCAACAGCATGCGGTGCTCTTTTTAGTGCTCGCAGCACCCCGCAGTCCTCGCAGAACCTCGGGTGGAACCCTGGTGGCACCCTCGTGGAACCCTGGTGGAACCCTCGTGGAACCCTGGTGGAACCTTACTTCAGGGTCGCCCCGGACCACCCCGGAGTCTATCTGGGCTGAGACCCCAAAGCTTTCAGCTGTTGGGGAAAAAGAGTATGAAACCACCATGGAACCACCACATGGGTCTGTGCGTGTGTGCGTGCGCATATACGTCTATAAGTAGCTACATATCTATTTTACACACACATATAGATAGACATACAGGTGTGTCTTATTGCTGAGCGTCCCCTTTTGCGAACGCAAGAAAAGATAAACACCCGCTTTGCTGGGCCCTCCTTGAAACAAATCCATCCATCTCCAGTTTTCCCTTTCGCCTCCGAAGCCTGGCGCCGTTGTTCCTGCGAGCCCATCCTGGCAACTGGACGTGACCCCTGGCAGGGAATGAGTTGGAATGACCCCCCGCATGGCTTCCTTTAAGGGAATCCCCTTCCGGTGGCATTCCCAACACCCGGAAGATCATTCCCTACTGAGCACCAGCAAGCCTTGGGGAATAGCATTGCCACTTCAGGCCATCCCGGAGCAAGGAGCGAAAGCCGGAAAGTCGCTCACATGAAGCGCGCCCAGCGGGACCAATGAGACAGATGCGTGTTCACCACCCAGACAGGCCGAGCATCCTCGGAGGAGAGATCCAAAAGAACCTCGGCCAGCCAGCCGGCGCGCATCAGGCACCGAAGCTACCTCTGTTTTCAACAATCATGTAGCTGGACTGGCGGCCCATTTCAGCTGAGTCTTCCCGAACACTCTGGGTCCACCTGCGGCTGTTATGAACATTGCCACCCTCTCACCCGCTTCCCGTTGGCCCCCTCCCTTTCAGCTTCGCACAGCCATCGCCCCTCGGGGCTGCTCCTCTCGGTCCATGTTGATGGTGTCCCCCATCTGGCGCGCACTTGGAACACGCGCGCCCGAAAGGAAACTTCCTTGTGTAAAGGACATCCGCATCAGTCGGCATGAGTGATGGGTAATTCCCGGACGCACCTTTGCGGAATGTATGCAGGAGTCTCCGTCGGCCGCTTAAAGGCAGCTTTCAAGGAGCTATCTGGACATTTAAGTGGTCTGGAAGCAATCAAACATCAAATGGGGAGTCTGGAAAACATCTGAATTCCCCAGTTATATTTTTGAAAAACCAGAAATCTGTGCTCTGGGTGACTGGCCTCGGGGCGCTCAAACATCAGCTGCCGCTTGTCCAAGATGGGAAACCTGCCGCGCCATCGCGCGATAGCCCTGCCTCTCCGCCTCCATCCCCTTATTTTCCCTAGAAAGCCGGCCATGTCGCAGCGACGGCATCGCGCTTTCAAGCTTCAGCCGGCAGACAAAGTACATACGTACTAGACCTCGATATGGCATGAAATGACCCACCCACCCTGGCTGAAGTTCTTTGAGCTTTGAGTGGGTATGATTCCAATGGAACTTAGCCACACGTCAAACCTGCCTGCCCGAAGCTGGGCACCCGGTTCCCCACCCCCACCGCGCCTGGTCACAACTGCAAGGCCGTAGGCCGCGTCCTCGGACTGCACCAGGACTTCTCCACCCCAGCACTTGGCCTGGCAGTGCCGCAAAGGACTGCAAAAAAAAACCTACTTCCGACCAACCGGTGGTCAAGAGTCGTTGAAAGGCGTCAGGCACTCTGCTTTTCTTGCTGGTGCTCAGGGAATGAGGGAATGAGGGAAGGACCCTAAGGATTCCCTACAACAAGCACCCGTTGGATGGTTGAAACAGCATCTCATTCCAACTCCTTCCCTGCCACTAGAGCGAGCGAGCGAGCGAGTGAGCGATGGCACGCCCCGCCGGCCTCCAGGCAGGCGGCGCGCAGCGTGGGGGCGAAGGCGTGGGTGCGCCAGGCCGCAGGCCTCGGAGATGAGCTGGGGCTGGTGGTCTGCGTGCCTGGGCGTTCTGGCCCTCCATGCCCCTTACGATGTTTGCAAGGGGAGCCACCTGAAGGACTTAGAGGGGCAAGGTATCTTGGAAAGTGTGTTCTGGCTGGTGGGCAAGATGTTGAGCTCTCCATGCACTTGCGATCTATCTCTGAAGGGGGAACGCTTAAAAAGGGGCGGAAAAGTGGTAGGTAACCATGGATATAACCCACTTACCATGGTTGTAAGTCCCTAAGTGGGGCGCAACCATGTGCTGGCAACTTTCCAAGCACCCTGCCCCTTCAAGCAAAGGGCGTTGTCCAAAAGACGTGGGTTTAACATTTTCAAGCAGGGCCCTTGCTGGTCCTCGCCTTCAGCCAGAGAAATTGACCCCGTTCCATCATTGGCCGAGTCAGGACTGGGCCCTTCATTGGCGCGGAGAAAACAAACCTGAAAATCGCTGGCTTCCTTGTGCCTTCCTGCAAACCCGCCTAAGTCTGCCCCTCTAGACGTGTGGCCTTTTTTATCCAGGGTCGTTCTATGCTTCATGACTTCACAGTCCTCGTTCCAATGGCTCATCCAATTAGTTCGGAGGTTGGGGGTTGTCCAATAAACCCTCTAATTAGCATCTACAAGAAGAAGTAGGGGTTCAAATCCCCAAACCAGAAATCCAAACCCGGAAGTTGAAGGCCCCTTGATCACGAGAGGGTTCTGCGCATTTTTAAACAAAATATCGATCCAGCTGCGCCACAGACCACTTCCGCGCTCGCTGCCGACGCTTGTTGGCTTCCACCTCCCAAAGCAGCGCGGCTTTTCGAGCATCAGTTGTCCAGGGGATCCACAACACACACGCGCACACACACACACAGCAAGAGAAAGCAGATCACCCTAAGTTGTTCGAACCTACAACACACACACACACACACACACACACACACACACACACACACACACACACACACACACACACACACACACACACACGCACGCACGCACGCACGCACGCGCGCGCGCGCGCGCACCCACCCACACACACACACACACACACCCACGCACGCACGCACGCACGCACGCACGCACGCACGCACGCACGCACGCACGCACGCACGCACGCACGCACGCACGCACGCACGCACGCACGCACGCACGCACGCACGCACGCACGCACGCACGCACGCACGCACGCACGCACCCACGCACCCACGCACCCACGCACCCACGCACCCACGCACCCACGCACCCACGCACCCACGCACCCACGCACCCACGCACCCACCCACACACACACACACACACACACACACACGCATACACACAGCGCTCCAAAACAAAACGATCACAAGGCCGAAACCGTTGGAAGGGTTGCGGGCTGCCTATTGCCCCTGCCAGATTGCGCGACGGCAGGAGCCAGGCCACTTGGCAAATGATCAGTTCCCTCCCGCATGAAAACCTGACATGTGACATAAAGCATGTTGAGCCGTGGAGAGTAAAATTGTCTTTCAAGTAAGTTGGCCAAAGCTCTATGCTGGTGGGAGGGGGTGGGGGGGATTGTTATGCATATAGCCAGCAACAGAATGCCACTTGGAGAGGTGTCAGAATGCGTCAAAGCAAGAAGCCCGCTTCCGCGTGCCTGTGTTCAGGGATGCTATCTAAGAACATCGACTCCTCCTAGTTGCATGTGGCTTTTGAAGGAGTCCTAGGCCTGTCCAACGAAAACCCCAAGGGCAAAATCCCTGGAGCAGGCTGTTTTGGCAGGCAGGCCTCCTGCAAGCAGACAATGTCGGCCTTGGATCTGCGGATGACCCCGGCAATGCGCTCCACATCATAAACTCCGTCTGTCCCGATGCCGGAGTGGATGTTGTAGGTGAGCACGCCCACCATCGCTGGCCCGACTCAAACCTGCTTCTTCACAAGAAACTCGGCTCGCTGTCTGGCACCAGGATATACCTCAGCCCCCCCTTCTCCTTTGGATGGATTGTTTGATCTCTGCATCGCTCCGCGCTGCCCGCGCCCTGGCCTTGAGCCAAAACGCTCGCACCTTCCAAGCCGACACCTGGGCCTGTGCTAACGCTGGCAAATTCGGGCGCTCACTCGCAGCCGTCGTCATCATCCTCGCAGACACAGGCATTAGGCGTCAGCCAAAGGGAATCACAAAAAAAGGCCCTAGAACCTGCACAACCGTGAGCAACTTGCAACCTGCCTCCTCTCCCAAAGCCTTGCTGCGCCTTCCACTTGCCTGGGCCCGGCGCGCGCCTTCTTGCCACACAGGGGCCCTTACATGCCCCACGTCCCACCAACTTGGGTGCTGTAGATCCCCCAGCAAAAAGTTAAACTTTTTGCTGGTTAAGAGGAAATGTGAGGGGAATCCAAAAAGTTAAAGCCTAAAGATCCAACCCAATAGCAGTAGAGGAAACCCATTCAACACTGGCCCAGGGCGACGTTTCAACCAAAATGAGCACCACAGCCGACCCTCCAGCCCGAGGTTCAGGCACCTCTCCCTGAGGGACCTGGGCTCTTTGCGGCCAATGACTTACACGCCGGTGAAATGGCCTGCAGACAAACATATAAACATGTATTGTCGCTTTTCTGAGGGAACATGAAAAAATGAGACTCTGCCCTATTTTTGAGGAAAACTTAGTGAGTCTCGCAAATCCGTCTAACTTGAAGCATAGGGTACTGGACATGTTGACCGAACCTCGCGTCAGTCTTCTCGCCTCATTTTCTTTATGGGGCCCCACTTTGTCACCCGGCCGCAAAGAGCTGGGGCCCGCACTGCTAATTGGGGACCTGCCAACGCCCAGTGCTGGTTTCATTAACCAGGCCGCTTGGAATTCGACGTGTTTTGGGTGCATAAGCCATTGAACACGCCTAACGCGCTTGGGTGCACTCCGCTTTGTGAAACCCCGCTAGTTTGTGGGCTTGGTCTGTTGCCCTCTGCATCCCTCCAGATCAAGTGACATTCCGACCATGCTTGGACCATTTCAGCTGAGCTTAACTTGCACCTGTGTGTCGAGATCCAACTTTTGCTGCCGCGGCCTCTTTTCCACTCTTGACTCCCCACGCCCCGCCGTGAAGCGGTTACAACTGCTTCTGAGCTTGGAGGAGACCGCACCGCCCGTCGGAAAATCAGATCTGGCTCTTCTTTCGGTCCTTGAGCATTTTCTCCTGAGCGTCCGCGCCCACGGACAGCGATTGAGGCATCCTTGGTTGGCAGTCCCTCAACGGAAACCGACGCAAACCCGGAGCACCCGCCTTGAGATTCACATGAAGCCCCTTCCCTACGGATTCCACCCTCGCAATGAAGCAAGCCCAGAACCCAGAGGGGGGAACCAAGGAGTCCAGTCAGGCAAAAGCAGATGGCACAACCTCCTCAATATGGCTTCGTCCTCATTACGGACACCTGGGAATAATTCCATCGACCTTTCATTCGTATCTTGCCAGTCACTCCGCCCCCCCCCCCCCAATGGCTTGCGGAGCTGCTGGATGGGGTTTCCCCCGGGCCGCAAGTCTTCCGGGACCTGCGCTCCGAAAGCGGCGGTGGTGCCAGGGGAACATCTCACTGATGTCTTCGAGGGGTACAAGGAAAAATGCCAAAACCAACAGACCCGAGGGGCAGGCGGGACGTTGCATTGCAGAGCAACCCGGAAAATACTTAGAACATCCGGAGTTGCAACGATGAGAAAAGCAAAGAGCTTGAACTCGAAACTCGGAGAAAACCCAACACATAACTATGGGAGCAGCACACTGTTTGCGCAGAATCATGCAAAGTGGAATTCGACACCACTTGGGCACATACACGCACGCACCTCAGCGGCACACAGCTGACTCGTTCATGGATGAACTGCGACGGCGATTCCTCTACACGGGCTGCAAAGTGATTTGTGTGGTGTGCTCGGTGGGCCGGTGGTACTTGGCATTTGTGTATATATTGTGTGTGTGTGTAGCTGTGGCTTGCCAGCACCTTGGTTCAAAGGCAAGGTGCTTAGACGCTTAGCTGCTTGGGTGCCTCTTTTCAAAGAATAGGCTCTTGGACTCTTAGGCTCCTGGGACCTCTTCTTGATTTGCGTGTGCGCACCTGCTCACCATGGTTTGGGGCAAAAAGGAAAACCGCCACAATGGCAATGCTGGGTCGTGACACAATACTCGAGCCTCCCAAGGGCAAGTGCCGACAAACGAAAATCAAGTGACTACAACAAACTCATCTGTGGAGGGGTGGCGAAAATCAGATCCACCCTCCAAAATTGTTTTTGAGAACACCACCACCCCAACCCCTCGTTCCAACAACTGCATGCATGTATTACATTCCATCACATCACATCACATCGCATCACATCACATCAAATCACATTACATTACATTACACTGCACTACATTATCATACCATACATTACATTACATTACATTACATTACATTACGTTTCATTACATCACACCACGTCACATTACCATAAAAATAACATAACATAACATAACACAATGTACATACTTACATACATACACTACATACTTACGTTACGTTACGTTATATTACATTACACTACATTGCATTACATTACATCACATTACACTACATTACACTGAATTGCATTACATTACATACATACAGTACATGAAAACATATACGTATGTGCATATATATATATATGTACATGTATTTATATGTATGCACATATATATATATATATATCTATGTATGCGCCCATGTGCATGCACAATGAAACCAAAAGCGAAGGCCTGGGACCAGTCCAGGCGAGGGCCCTCGGGCCACTTGCCGTAGGGGTTCACGCCCGCCACCTGCGTCACCTGCGAGAACCCGCGAACATCCCGGGGGGGAGGGGCTGGCAAGGGGCAAGGGGGGGGGGGGGGCGGGGGAAAGAAGGGAACATCCTTCAAGGAAAATATGGGCAGGTCAATGTCTCCAAATGATCCCCCAAAATGAAAGCGGCTTCCTTTTTTTGGCGACGGAGAGTTCTCCTTTTGTGGGGAAACACTCAGATGGGCACGATTCTTGCTTGGGACACTTTCGTGGACATCCTGCCTGCCCATGACAACTTATGTCCACAAAACATTTTGCAGGAATCCCTAGCCCACTGAAGAGTTTGTCATAATAGGCGGACCAGGCAAAACGGCGGTTTTCCTTTTGGCTCTCAGGAACACAAACACACACAAACAAACAAACAAACAAACAAACAAACAAACGAAAGACTAAACAAACAAACAAACTGCACAAGGCCCGTTTCACGCAAGGCCCACTTCACACTGGCTCCCCTCAATTCACACGGCTTCTGGCCGACGAAGGTTTCGTAGTAAACTTGAGAAAGGGTGGACCGAAAGCACCGCTTGCCATGCGCGAACCATCTGTGAAATGCAAGCGGCCCAGAAGATTGAGAGGACGATGGCAAAGATGTACACTCCGATCCTTGGAATGGTCAGAGTCTCTGACAGAACCTACGGCTTCCAGCCGCTGGACAAGATAATAGGTTACTCTTGAAAACTAAAGCAGAAAAAGCCCTAGTATCCCACGCGATGCATTCAAACAAAGCTTCTTTTTGAGCAAGATCCCAAGCACCGCCCCAATTTAAGCCCTTGACTGAATTGTTTTGCATTAACCAACGTAGCTTCTCACTAAGTATGTCTGTGTCCAGGCCCCTCAACTGCTGGTACCAAGCCCTTCGGCGAGGCACTTGAAGGGGTTGGCCAACAGGTCCATGTCCTGCACCATCCAGCAAATGTCTCCCCATGGCGGAACCCCTCAAAGAATACAAAAAGGCACCGTTACTTGGCTGAATTAGGTACCCCTTGCAAATCTGGCCTCTTTTTTGATGCATCCTTTTAGAAACCCTAATGCGTGACCCGGTACTTTGGTAAGTCTGCAACGGAGGGGCCAACATGGACCAAACAGCATGCAGCGGTCGCCTATCCAAATCTCGCGCAACTGGCACGCGAAGCTGGGAAAGCAATGACGAGTATACTAACCAGACTGCACAACGAGAACCCTCCGGGAAAAGGACAAAAAGGCCACGACATGTGTTCCGCGCACGTCCTCCTCCGGATCGGGATTCCACTCGCCCCGCTCTGGCGAGTCGTCGCGATCGTCCATGACCCAGATGTCCTGGCTGGCGCGAGGGAAGAAACCCTCCAATTTAGAAACGCTTACAGGCATCTTCCTGATTAGCACCCTCTCTCCAAGAATCGTGGAAGTGCACATGGGGCTTTGCCCGAAAAGGAAATGTAGTCTAGTCGTCCAAATCGTTCTGTCAGCTTCCATGATTGATGAAGGAAGGGTGATTTAATTCTCGGGATTGTGTCAACTACTCCAGGGCCAACGTAGATAGCACAATTCGCCTGATGAGGGTAAAGGGGCAGACTCGACCAAACCAGGCGAGGGTGGAATGAGGCCATCGGCTTTCTCAGCTCCCCGCGGAGAGATCCACGGCTTCCAGCATCTGCCCGTCTTCTCAGCGAACAGCGGGCTGCAACCCACGCTCCACCAAAGGTGTCCAGGTAACCGTCACACCCATAGCATACCGTACACTGTTCAGGTTGGTTTGAAGTGAGTCCAACCACGGATCCAACATCTTTGGGATCCTCCCCCCTGTTTTGACACTGGTACTTGAAGATCTGTTGTTGAACTTGCGCGACTGTCTGGTAAAGCAATTTTGGCCTGCACTGGGAGTGTTGGTGGGAGATAGGGAACATCAGCGTAAGTCTGGTGAGGAATTTGGTCGACCGTGACTCCCGTTCTAAGATTGGATTCAAGGGACCAGGTTTGGATTTCTTTCACCAAGACCGAATCAAAGTGGCACTTTAAAAAGGGCTCTAAGGGCCCCGGGCAACTGCATTTTAGACCTGTGCGAGACCCATGTCTCCAATATGCCTTGCCGTTCACCCTTAGGCCCCAACACCTGTGACACCTTCTTACAATGGGAAGTCGAAGGGAAAGTGTAACATGAAGGCCTAAAACGCTCCTGTGTTCAACCCCAGTTGGTCGCGACCCCTTTTTTCAAGGAAAACGCTCCCAAACCCCCCAACGTCCCAAAGGAAAGCCCAGAGGCTTTCCACTTCACATGGCTTGAGGCCGAGCCGCTGTACATCAGCTCGCCATTGCCCCTCAACTCCTGGGCCTCTGGCGGGATCCCAGTGACCTGCAAGGGCGAAGGGTGGAGGGCCGATTTCCTCCAAGGACTGGGTCCCGAAACTTCCGTTTATGGAGAACAACAACATCACCTATTTTCGGTATGTTGCCCTATTTCTGGGCATTTTCGGGCTTTTCAGACGCCAAAAAACACATCACCTGTTTACCAGCATTGCGACTTTTGCTGTGGCAATGTCCATGCTGCACTTGACTTGCTTGTTGAAGGTTCAGCGCTTGAGATACACGGTGATGCTTGGAACCCGCGGGTTCCAACGTTTTCCGCAGATGGCCCCTTCAAGGGAAGTATCCCTTGCTAGGGGGATTGTTTAAAGACCCAAATGGCAGTGTGACAAACTAGCAACCTATTTGGGTGATTATAAGGGAAGCAACGTCAAGCCAACCGCTCTGGGGAAGATTTCCTGGCTTCAACGCCTCTCCGGGCTTTGTAAATCCACGCCTTCTCGATGACCTTTCTAAGGTCCTTGACCTGGTCACCGCGGTTGAACTGAACTTCGAAGGAGAGCTGGCCCGGCTGGTTCACCCAAAACTTGCCTCGCTTCCAGCACAAAAGAAGGGCGACCGCTAGAAAAATGTGTGCTTAAAACAAGCAGGCGATGTACCCCAAAATACCTATATGCACCAGGCTCTTGGAACAAGTGAAACTGCTTCGGTGCCTGGCCCGAGCCTGTACAACATCCACGGGCAGTCCCACACAAAACCCAAAGTGGCTGGCAAAGGTTGCGTGGAATCGAGCTTGTCACGGCAAGATAGACAAAACGCCCGGACTCCTTGTCTTTGCAAAGCTAATAAATTCTGGAATTATAGATCGCATATTAATAAGTGAGAAAGGGTAAAAAGATAATGACAAGGAATCCAGAAAAAAGAAAAGATAGGAAAGTTATTCCTGATCCAATAGATGACAGGTAATTCCAGGAACAAAAAGAGTCTGGAAAGTATGGGATTTTTCTTGGCATAATATTTAAATCCCAAGACATGCATCGGGGAGAAGGTAATAAGACTTGTAATAAATATTAAATTGCAATGACAAAGAGAGAGAGAGAGAGAACGAGAGATTGTACATGAAGATGAAAGCAGTAAATTCTTAGTATATACCAACATTTTTTCTCCGTTGAAGATTATTCCAGAGAAGGTAGCAATTATAGCTCCTAAAGAAAGAACAAAACAAAAATGTGCTAAGCTGAAAGAACCCTTGCATTCTGAGCTGCCCAAATCCTCACCAACCGGAGCATCCTGCAAGCTGCGTACAGTGTGCTGCCACAATCCATCAAAACCTTGTATTATAGGGGTCCCAAAGCAATGTAAAGACTTGAAAGGGCAAAAAGCCGCACTTTATGGTAGTCTCCTAACTCTCATCTAACCATCTACCAAAACCGACTTTTATTTGGCCTGCTTACCCCCTACCAAAACCCAAAATATTATAGTCAGCCCACATCGGCGCAATCATGGAGAAACTTCAGTCCTGCTCTGCTGCCTTTTGGATGGCCTCCAGTGTCTGCTCCTTCTTCTTGCGGAGGAGTTCAGTACTTGGCGCTCGGTGCTCTCTCCCTATCTCTCCCCCTCTCCCTGTGCCAAAATCAGCCCAGGTGCGGAATGAAAAAGATCACCCGTTGAGATTGCAGTGCAAAATAAATAAATAAAAATCACCTGATTATCGCTTGTTGAGATCCTGTATTTGGAAACCGTCTGCTCAAAGCTTGACTGGTTGACAGTGGTTGAGGGTGAGATCGATCCAGTGCAAACCATCTTGGCTACTGTCTTTGCCAGGCTGGAATCCTAGCAGAGTTACCATAAGACCGGCAGACACGTGCCAGCCTCCTGCTAACATGGAGGTCTAAGTCTGGTCACGTGGACATTGTCCAGTCCTTGTCCTTTTCTAGGCACTGGTGCGCAATTGACGCCAAAGATCCGTCGAATATGGAAAGTAAATGAGGCTTCAAGAATTGGACAAAATACAGTTTTGTGACATACTAAAAAAGCGGCTGCCTGCCTTGCACAAGCTCACCTGACAAGGGCTCTAAGTCAACCCGTCACACCGTTGCCCTGTACGATGCGAAGACCATCCAAGGGCCTCTCCACCCCATGCCGAGCCCCAACAACAAGGCGCCCTCCTTGCCCAACCCCCTCCCCTGCTCCCCCTCCCCCTCTCCCCCCCCTCCCCCTCCCATTTCCGGCGTGCATTCGCAACCAAAGCTCGCTTCATCCTCCGTGGGCATCACAGCGGTGCCGCCCTCCGCCCTGCGGGCCACCGAGCGGCGCCCTGGCGGGCGCCAGAGGGGTGGGGGATCAAAAAATACTTATTCTCATTGATTTATTATTAAAAATGAAAAATCAGAAGATCAAAAAAAAACTTTTTAGGCATCAAAAAAACTTCTGCATTTCATTTGGCGGCTTTCGCAAGGTGGTGACAAGCGCAGGACTCTTGCAAGGTCAGGTGCAGATTTCGCAGCAGGCGCAGCACTTTCGCAAGGTACGGCACAGCTTTCGCGGCAAGCGCAGCACTTTGGCAAGGTCAGGTACAGATTTCGTGACAAGCGCAGGACTCTTGCAAGGCCAGGTGCAGATTTCCAAGGTACGGCACAGCTTTCGCGGCAAGCGCAGCACTTTGGCAAGGTCAGGT